>OW240916.1:224809348-225283311 GCA_933207985.1 Pelobates cultripes
GATCTATATTATGGTTATTTGCTCTTAAAAAATTGTATTTCAAGTCTTGCTCTTCCAGCATATCTATTATCCTCAGAGTTTCTCCAGAAAGCACATATGTTGATGTGCAGAAGGACTTCCAACATGATAGGCAGATAGGTAACTCACCCAATTGTATATGTCCACAGTTGATGGCAACCAAATACATTTAAAAAAACAAAAAAAAAACTATACCATTAAGTCCATCAGTCAGTTTCACCGTATGTCATTCCTTAATTGGAATCCTTACTTTTCTCCAGTGAAAATATTCATGATAGGAAAACAGAGAGGTCCAACCATTTGCTTCATGCTGCAGAACATTCTGTTGTGATGTGTTTTGTAGCTATAAGTGTGCATTTTGCACAACTGAGAATATTTTTAATAAATAAATGTTATTTGGAAAAATGTTTGCTTCTTTTATTACAAAATATTGATATGTAGAAATTGGCAAATTAATTCTAGAAGTTTACAGAGAGAATTTCAGAGAAGTTTGAACATGTTCATATTTTTATTTTTTTTCCGAGAAATGTGCAGAGTATGGCAAGTAAGTATCCAAAGATGTTTTTGTTTAATTAATGAGACCGGTATAAAGTTCAGTCCAAATACACTTTGGCTTGTTTTTTTTAGGCTGTTTGAGTACATGGCTCTCTTAAAAATAAAGGAATATAAAATAAAATGTCGGGGGGCGTGGCCGAGCATGCGACAGGACGCCTAATTCCTGAGCTCCGCTCCCCCTGGCCCCTAAAACACGCGAAAACCGGCACTTACCCCGACAAACATGGTCCGGAACAAGAAGCCCCACACCCTGGGGGGTACCCCGCACCGCCCGACCGGGACGCTTGATGAGTTCGTGTGCACTCCGAGCACACTAAGCTGCAGCCGACCGCCTGACAACATGGCGCCCGGCTCCCCAGGCAGTGAAAGCGCGGGAGAGCCCACCCTGGACGGCACGCAGGATGACACACTCGCTCTGATTAAACAGGAGCTGGCAATGATCTCCGCACAGATGCTCACCAAGGCAGATACAGGGGGGCTACTGAGAGAACTTCGGGCAGCCGTCAAAGAGGAAGTTGCAGCCCTGAGGAAGGATCTTTCATCAGTGGAAGTAAGAGTGGAGGCACTGGAAACGGAGGCCCAAGCGAGCCGCGCGCAGCACCAAGCGGCTGAACTCGCTACCACGCGCCAGGGGAACATGCTCCTCTCCCTTCGGCGCCAAGTTGAAGATTTAGAGAACCGCAGCAGACGCCAAAATATCCGGATTCGGGGGCTACCCGAACCGGACACAGCGCCACTACAAGACACGCTGCAGGCCCTTTTCCGGCAGATTCTTGGAGAGGAATGCCCGGCGGTGATCAAGCTGGACCGGGCACATAGGTCCCTGGGGCCGCAGAGGCCTGATGGCAGGCCACGAGACGTCCTGTGCTGCCTCCATGACTACAGCCTTAAGGAACGCCTCATGACAGCTGCCCGAGGAATGGCGGATATACCCTTCCGGGGAGCAAGCGTGGCCCTATACCAAGACCTGTCCCGCCTCACCCTGGACGCCAGACAAGCTCTCAGGCCCTTAACGACGACCCTGCGGGAGAAGGGAATAGCCTACCGGTGGGGATTCCCCTTCAGCCTCCAGATTAGGCAGGGGAATGCCTGGATCCAAGTGCGCTGGCCAGAAGATGTGCCCGAGCCTTAAGAGCCTTGCGCCTACCACCTATCCGCATCAGGAATTGGCTTCTGGAGACCCCGCTCGCACAGCTGCACGAAGTGGCGGAGGACGGGCGCCCACCGTCGCCCCCGAGGAGAAGGGAGCGGGCCCAGAGGATGCTGGGAGGCCCGAGAGGCGTGGAGGAGTGAGGAGAGGAGCACTCGCGGCCTGGCTTCAGCCGGGCCGCAAGGTACTGGGGGGGAGCCGGGATACGGGTCTGCGCCTGCCCATAGAGGGAGTAGGTTAGCCAGGTGGGGTGGGAGGCGTAGGCACCTCACAAGTCGCGGCTCACCCCGACCTGAAAGGGAGTTCATGGACATGGGATGTCGCTTCTTCCCCTGCCGGGGCCCGGAATGCCGCTTCTGGAGTTGGGACTGGCCCGCCATATTGCCCCTGGACTTGCTACACTGGTAAAGTTTAGGCTCAAGGAGTCGTAGGGGGCTCACTGGGCTTTGGGAGGGCATTGGGGGAGGGAATCGGGGACTGCACCCTGGAAGTGGGGGAGGACATGGGCAAGGTCCTGGGGGACTGATGGCTACGAGGTGGGGGGAGGGGAGAGCACGGAGCGGACCTGCATTTCTCTCGGGACACTTAGCAACCTGCCCCCCCATGCTGGGTTGGAGGGGAGGCGGGAAGCCCCGCAGCTCCCCACTGCACCCATGCGAGACGTGAGGGAGACGAGTAAATGTCCTCCACGGGGAGGTGAGGAGGAATGGCCCCTGCACTACCGAGCCCACTCAACACCGGCCCATAGAGCACACACCCCGAGCCAGGGGCGAGACGGGGAAGGAAAGCAAAGAGACAGGGGGAGAAGGGCCTTTAGCCCGCACCGGAGCGGTGGCCTGGGGTCACAGGGATGGGGGGGGGGTTGGCGGGATGCCCAACGAGTAAAACCTGCCAGAGGCGAGAGGGGCATAGGGTCTGCTTGAGTAGCTGGGCGGCCAGGGTACGCTGGAAACGGCAGCCGCGATACGCGGAGATCACTTGCACTGCCACCCTGGGGGGGGGGTCCACCTGGGGGATGGGACAGGGGCATGACCAGGCACCGAGGTATAGCCTCCGGAAAGAGGAGGACTACTGCGGGACAGCACGGGCTAAGGGGGAGCTGACAGTGACGACTCTTAGACCCACCTTCACAGTCCTGCGCCTGCGGACGCTCACGTACCCACAGACACACTGTATAACACACTAGGGGGGAGCGACAAGGGGGGACATATTTACGTGGGACAGTCCACCCCTTACTGACTAACCGACCTAGACAGCTGAGTCTGACACTGTACATAGTTCTCACCTTGTTTAACTCTGTTATTCTATAACAGGTCTACTGACGACCCTCTATCTACGACCACCTCTTTTTTTTTTTCTCTCTCTCTCTCCCTCCTTCTTCTTCTCTTTTCTCCCGCCCCTGACACCTCGCCGCCCGCCCCTGCGCGGCGGCACCAGCTCTCATGACCTCCCGGGGCCGAGAGGGGTTCGCCCCGGCGCCTCTGCGCATCTGGTCCAACAACGTCCGGGGCCTGAACCTGCCAGAACGGAGATCACATTTACTACGGGCACTTTGGTCCAATAGAATCTCTGTGGCCTTCATCCAGGAGACACACTTCCGCGGACAGACGGGACCGGCCCTCCGAGACCGACGGTTCCCCACTGGATATTTTGCTAACCATAGGGAAGCCAAGAAGGCAGGAGTGGCCATTCTCTTCGCCGCGCATGTCCCCTTCGTGTGTGCGGAGGTCAAGGCCGACCCACTGGGACGCTACATCTTCCTCAAGGGCTCCATTGCAGACAGGCGCTACACCTTTGCCTCCATATATGCGCCCAACACCCGACAACACAGTTTTCTCACCAGAACCCTAAAATCGCTGGAACACTTCAGGGAGGGGCTCCTAATTCTAACCGGGGACCTCAACATACCATTGGATCCGCGGACGGACACCTCCCGGGGACGCTGCTCGCTGCCGGACGCAAGCATCAAAGCGGCACAATTGGCACTCAGAACGGCGGGCCTTGCGGATTGCTGGAGAGTCATGCACCCAGAGGCCAAGGATTTCACATACTTCTCCCCGGTGCACCGCGGCTACAGCCGCTTAGACTATGTCTTTATTGCACAAGAATACCTGAATCTATTACAAAAATGTGAAATCCTACTGGACGCTTGGTCGGACCACTCACCGGTACTGGCCCAGCTGACCTCGCCTCTGCATAAACCCACAAGACGCCAATGGAAACTGAATGAACAACTACTTAGCGACCCGGTCACCATAGCGGACGCTACGACAGCGCTCCGTCATTACTTCAATGAGAATGATCCGTCTGACACCTCCCCAATGATTCGGTGGGAGGCCCATAAGTGCGTCATTCGGGGACATTTCATCAAGGTATGTACAACGCGGAAGAAAGAACACAGTAGGCAGCTACAAGAGCTATATACGAAAGTCGCCAGCTTAGAACAAGACCACAAAGCCGCACCGACAGAAGAGGCGTACCATGCGCTCCGAGAGGCCCGCCGAGACCTACAACATCTGCTCACGAAAAACCTCGCCTATACGATGAAAAAAGCCCATCGCTATTACTATGAACACTCCAACAAATGCGGTCGTATGCTAGCCAGAATGCTGAGACAACAACGCCGCGTGAACCAGATCACTAAGCTGCGGACAAAGAGCGGCGCCCTCACGCAGGTACCAGACAAAATAGTCGAGGAATTCCGGAACTTCTACACCGGCCTATACGATATCCAGAAAGATGAGACAAGCACGGGCCGGGAAAGGACGGCGAGACTGACGAGGGAGTACCTGGAAAACCACGTACACCGGACTCTCACGCAAGAACAAAGGGAAGACCTTGATGCCCCCATTACGATCGAGGAACTGACGGCAGCCCTGAAGAACACACAACTTAACAAAGCCCCGGGACCGGACGGCCTCCCCGCCAGATACCTCAAGGCCTTGGGGATGTCCTCCTACCAGAATTGCTGGCGGGCATGAACTCTCTCCTTGAGGGGGCACGCCTACCGGGGGACACCCTACTGGCAACGATCGCGGTTATCCCGAAAGAGGGTAGAGACCCAGCGGCCTGTGCGAGCTACAGACCCATTTCTCTACTAAACGCAGACCTCAAGCTGTTTACGAAGGTCCTGGCGGCGCGCGTGGGCCGCATAGTCCCATCCTTGATCCACCCGGACCAGACCGGATTCATACCCGGTCGAGAAGCCAAAGATAATACAATCAGAGCGCTAAACATCATGCACATGCAACGGAGCTCGCCGGTCGGGGGCCTGCTCCTCTCCACTGACGCGGAGAAGGCCTTCGACCGGGTGGACTGGCGATACCTCCTTGAAACGCTCAAGGCAATGGGGTTCGGACCGAATATACTGCAGTGGATCTCCGCGCTATATGCGGAACCGACTGCTCAACTACGCATTAATGGGGTCCTGTCCACACCGATTCGGATACGTAACGGGACGCGCCAGGGATGTCCGCTTTCCCCCCTCCTGTTTGCCCTCTCTCTGGAGCCATTTCTTGAGGCGGTCAGACGGGACGGGGGCATTGCGGGGGTCACCCTGGGGGACGGCACGCACAAGGTGGCGGCCTACGCGGACGACCTCCTTTTCTTCGTGAGCAACCCCTTGATCACCTTGCCCAACCTGTTGGCGGCCTTTGAGCGGTTCGGACGGATCTCTAACTTCAAATTGAACGCGGACAAGTCAGAGGCCCTCCCCATCTCTATACCCCCCGAGTTGGTCGAACGGCTGACAGGAGAGTTCCCCTTTAAATGGTGCCACCAGCGCATAAAATATCTCGGGATCTGGTTAACTAGAGACCTGACGAAACTCTATCAAGAAAACTTTCTCCCTATTCTCCAAACGCTCCGTGCGGACTTGCTCAGATGGGGACGCCTATGCGTGTCGTGGTTTGGGAGGATCAACACAATAAAGATGAATCTGTTGCCACGCTTGCTGTATCTTTTCCAGGCCATTCCGATCACGATCCCGCGAACATACTTCAACACCTTGGGCTCGGCTATACTGCGATTCGTCTGGGCGAAGGGACCGCCGAGGGTAAGAAAGACACAACTGATACTCCCGAGACATCGGGGTGGAACAGCCCTACCGTCCCTACTCGGTTACTACCAGGCGACACACCTCTTACGAATTATAGAATGGCATGTCCTGGACTCGGACAAACAATGGGTCCATATGGAGCGGCTTCAGG
Source organism: Pelobates cultripes (assembly GCA_933207985.1). Taxonomy (NCBI): domain Eukaryota; kingdom Metazoa; phylum Chordata; class Amphibia; order Anura; family Pelobatidae; genus Pelobates; species Pelobates cultripes. The sequence continues at coordinate 224,815,280 of OW240916.1, forward strand.
CCAGGGGGCGTATTCCATCGATGGTATGGATACAAAACCCGACATGCGATGGTTTCCTGCGGAACCACCCATTCATAGGCGCGACACTGAGAACATGGACAACCATCCGATTCAAGCTGCAGCTCACCACGAACCCGGCCCCCCTGACACCTGTGATACACAACCCAGACCTGGCGGGAGGCCTGACACAGGGGGATATGGAGGGACTGGGGGAGGGGACGAAACAATACCTTCGGGCATGGTGTGCTAATAAAGCCCTAAGGCCGCTGGAAGACATGCTGGGCCAGAGTAGGGAGACAGGGATCTTACGATTTAGGTACCACCAGATACGCCGGTACTATGCCACACTTCAGGGGAAACACCTGATCCACCGAGACCTCACACACTTTGAAACGCTATGTGAAGGGGGATCGCACCCGACACGCGGGATATCGACCCTATATGCCATGCTCCTGGGTGCCGATGCGGGTCCCCCGGCACACTTCCACTCAAAGTGGGAACAAGCCACAGGTGTCACCTTAACGGAACCACAATGGGAGCAAATACACGTCCTTCCCACCAGGGGATACTTAGTTCTAAAATGCAGGAACTTAATTATAAACTATTGACGCACTGGTACCGGACCCCCGCACGACTCCATGCCATGGGGGTCACCCCCGACAACAAGTGTTGGAGATGTGACATCGCCGAAGGGACGGCATTACACCTGTGGTGGTCTTGCCCTCGGATAGCCCCCTTCTGGCAACAGATCCATGACAAAGTGGTGGACATCCTGGGGGAGGACATCCCCATGGAGCCCCTCCCTATGCTTTTAAACCACACTCAGATACCTCTGGGGCGTTACAAGAAAACCCTTATCAGACACTTTCTCAACGCAGCCAAAAGCCTCATCCCCGCCAGATGGAAATCGCCAGTTGTCCCAAACATTACTCAGTGGATAGAAAAAGTCGATGAACTTTATAACATGGAAATTCTTACGGCAGAACTCAGGGGCACGCAAGACCGCTGCACTCGCCTGTGGACACCGTGGATCTCCTACAGCTCGGACCGGAGGTGGGGGCGGCCGAGGGCGGACCGTCTGAGGCCAGATGAGGAGGCGGAGTAGCGTGGGAGGAGGCTGGATTGCGGCCGCGCGGGACCCCCTCCCTTCCCCCCCCTCCTTCTTCCTTTTTTTTTTTTTCTCCCTCCTCTCTTCTTCCTCTTTTTCTCTCACTCTCTCTAACTCTTTCTCTCTCTTTCTCCACATGCCTCAATGACGAAGCAAAGGTGACCGACAGGGGAGGAAAGGGGACCTTGACTGGAGTTAACACATGACAGCCACAGATAGCAGGCAGGCCGGAGACAGCCCGGCCACGGTTAAATTAACAACTCATCGGAGGGGGGGGGGTGCCGGACCTCGGGCATTACACCCGAACGACACAGAATTCCACCGAGGGGGGGCTCGCGGGGACCGCATCTGGACCCAAGGGGACCACCACCCCCTGCGCGAGCCAGAGGAGCTTCACTCCCACCAAGCCAAACAAGGTCCTGCACCTCGCCAACTACAATGTATGCCCACGCACATGGTGGAACACTTGCTAAACGCCGGACGAAAGGCAAACCACAGCGGTCCCGGCGGACCCCACTCTATAAGGCAAATAGGCTCGGGGTTGGTCGGGGAATGGTGTTCCCCTCTAAAAGGCAGGTCCAACATAAGTCTACTAAGATCACTAGGCCTAAGAAACGGAGAAATGAGGCCGGATCAAGACTGGTGGGGATGGGGGGGGTTGGTGGGGGGAAGGGAGCTAATACGGCGGGGAGTGGAGAGAGGGGGAAACCTAGGAATAAAACCCTACAAATATTGTTGGCCATAAGGCTTAGGGGCCTTACAAAACCTGTTATACCGTGTCTTTTGATATGATTTGACCTGTCTTGTAACCTTACTACATACAAATAAAGAATGTCAAAAAAAAAAAAAATTCCATTCTAGTAAACTCATGAACAGAAATGTTAACCAGTTCCAATGCTTTCTTAAAGTCTTTAATGAACAATGTAGGTTTTTTTTTTTGTTTGTTACTGCATTGAGAATTGTGCAGTGTGTCCATGCGTAATCCCCTCACAGAGATGCATTATACCAATATAGGTCTTAATGCCGAGTGTGAAATGCCAAACGTTGGTCCTGCAAAGATTGTAGAATGGTAATGGGAAGCTCCTCTAGGGAGCAATGTGAACATAGCCTTTTTACAGAAGACAGTCTTCTTTGCACCAGAACAGCTGGTCTGGGTTAAAAAAAATTTTAAATGACAATCAGAATAGTTTAAAAGATGTCTGCACCTACACAAAAGGGAAAGGTCAATATTTATGCACTGCCATAGATCTATACCTAGAGGCAGAAAGCATTGAAGTTTTGTTCCATCTCATTCTGATAGTGAGAAAGTGGAGTAAGGCTATTCACTCAAGTGAGAATTCCAAGTGAATTTCAAATTTAAGACTAAAATCAGCTGAACAGGCCCTAGGGAGATAGCGCAGCTAAGCGGACAAGGGCACATGTAGGAGTGTGGGGATGGATGCAGGGGAGTGACTTGGGAAGTGTGTGTGGGAGGGGATAGGTTTAATGTGAATTAGTGTGGGGGAGGTCTTACCTCAGTGCCACTTGGGATTCGGGCCAGCAAACAGCTTCCCGCCCACCCACCCACCCCTTGTAGTATTAGTTATGTCCTTGCCAATTAAGTTTGAGGGGTTATGTTTAAGGATGGAGTAAGTTCATTATGTTTTGCAGGTCTCAACCTCCCCTGCTTCAAAAGGTTAACATTAGGTTGCCTGAGGTGTCGTGCCCATTGAGCGTGGATAAGGTCGGCTGATGGCGGACATTGGAAGGATATGATTTTATGACGAGGGGGAGATGAGAGGAAGTGGTGATTAGGAACCACTGTATGTTTATTGGCAAGGACGGTTGGATCACTGTATAGCACCATGTTTGAGTTATATATGTATATATGTTAATTTATGATTATTTATTTCTAACAATTTGGTTACAGAAAGAAGAGTTTAATAAATAAAGTTATGGATGTGTTTTGCAGTAATTTATTTATGTTATAATAAATGCTGTGGCCTGTTCATCCATACTAAGTTGTCTGTCGTTATTGGGGGGGTTGATTGGGGTTATTTATGTTTATGTGGCATCGTAATTCCCCACTACGTACATACATAGAAACACGGCAGACTCCTGTACTGTTTTCAGTTTGGCTATATTTGCTTTGAATTCTCACTTTAGTGAATAACCTTGTAACCAAAAAAACAAACAAAAAAAAACAAAGACATTAGTCCTGCGATCAATTTGCACTAGTCTTGGGAAACCACAATGGCTACAAGCATTTCATTGATTTTCATGGCAACTAGTAGACCATGAATGTTTTTCCACCAGTACAAACTAATCAAATTCCTTTTAAATCAATAACTCCATTAAATGTCTGGGATTTACAGTAGTGTCTTTTTCATGGACTAAAACTCCACAGGTGAATCCTGGAGAGATCGTTTCATTTGTTCAAGCTGCAAACCATTAATGCACAAGTCTAGTGACTACTGCACTCTAAGAACTTTGACAGAAGTAGTAAAGTAATTCTGGGATAAAGGTGTTTCATAAAGGTGATGCATTTATATTTATAGCATGGGGGGATTGCATTTTGATAAACTGTAAAGTAATGGTTGGGTGACAGGTATGTATCCATGCTATGATGAACAAAAGTATAATATAGTATTTTATTTTAATTTCTTAAACTAAAATATGGTAATATGTTACATTGTGGGGTGAGGGGGTGCATTACGGTCGGTGAAATGCAAGTGGGAAAGTTTTGTTAATGTCAATATACATTATTTCTGTATCCTCTTTCGAATTAAATATTGAGAAATTGTCCAATTGAAAGATTACGCATCTAGACTGAGCTGGATTACCCGTATCTCTTGTTTTTTTTACCTAGTAACCGCTGCCTAATCATGGGTGAACACAAGGAGTGCTCCTACGACCCCTGTGCACGCCAATCTTGCACTGATCAAGCAGGCGGCTGGCGGTTGTATGAGAAGCATAGAAGTGGCCTAGGGACGACTGAGGCATGGGGAGGCGGCAGCTCTCCTTGCATTCAGGTCGGCTACACCGAACAAGCATGCTCCCCCCTCCCCTTTTTTTTTTTTTGGACTGGGGGGGGGGCATCCCAGTCCCCACTGGGGTACTACCACTCTCACCAAGATCAAGCCTGGCAGATCCTACAGGAAAGTCTCAATGTTCCCGGTGAGCTAAGATAGCCTCACCCAGGCCTTCGGGCAATTGTGGAAGCAATGTTGGACCAAGATCCAACAGCGCTCCAAAAAGCCTGACGCCGCGACCAGGTATGATGCAGCGAGAAGCACAACAGAGATCTGGTATTTTGGAGCAGAGGTCCGGCGGCACATTGCCACCTTCTTGGGCCGCGGCCCACTAAGTGACAGACTATCGTCTCACACATACCAGCGACAGACCCAAACCAAGGGTGACAAGCAGCATGATGGAAGGCCCGGCAACCATACTTTGCCTACTGCTGGAGGAGCCAAGATGGCCACCTACAGTTGCCACAAGTGCCTAGAAGGTCTTTCTCTGGAGGAGGAATAATGACGCCGGCTTACAGATCGGCCTGGGGAGGTGAGAGGCCGGTGCGCCACCACGATCATACTCATGTCACTAGAGTTATCCATGGAAGACCTGGAGGCGGCAGTAGAGCCCTTCAGACTCTCTTACCTGGCAGCGGTACCGGAATCTGGCTGAGCCAGGACTGTAGTATAGGCTATTGGACTCTAAGCCTACATATTGTTCAAACGAAACAGAAGGCTAGCTCTTTGGGAGTGTAATGTGCATCTCTACAACTGTTACAACCCAGCTTTCCTCTTTATGCATTGTTCTACACCTGAATTGCTTCAGCATGACAAGGCTCTCAAAGGCTTCACTACCTACTAAGTCATAATTAGTTTTACTCAAACTGCAGCATCTCCGAGTTACCTTAAAAACCCAGTGGCATTACGGCTCAATGTCTGGAGGGTCCTTACTGTTAAGGCATTAACCATCAGCTTATCTTCCATTATGTCCCCAGACATGTTGAACAAGCCTGTTACCTACAGTAGCTCACAAAACTGAGTACACCCCTCACATTTTTGTAAATATTTTTGTTATGGGCAAATGCAAATATTACAAGTTTTAGAATGAAATGTTGTATTTCTTATACTGTGTACTTTGTCTTTAAGAGATATTGCAAATTGACAAGGTGTTAGAAATGGAACATAGTGTTAATCATAACTGTTTCTTTAAGCAATAACCTCAGTGCATATTATGTTTACGCCATTTTGTCCCAGATGAATTACAATAACAATAATGCATAAACAAGCTTCAAGGCTATACTACGACTCTTTCAGTACGTAATATACTGTGGTAACCTTAGTAGATAAGGATGTTCAGACTTTAAGATGCCATTTTGAACTAAGTCAGGAAAATTTCCATGACGTATGCACCCTTTAGTTATGGACTTGTATTTTTGCCAAGTTAAGAGAGGTCCTAAAATGAATAAAGTAAAAGAAGTGTTACTTTTTCATATATGAACTACGGTGACCCTAAAATGACGACACCTAAGGTATAAATAGGTGTACTTTTAAATGTTAAGACACAGAGGAGAGACTTGGAGACAGACGCTGCTCCATCTTAAAATAACAGAGAGGCTGACATGTTAACTTATTAATGATATTTGCAAGCATTTAGTTTAATCTTATAAACTCTGCTATAATTAATTTTATATGTCTATATTTATATTTTTAAATAATAAATATCAAAAAGACAAAATGTTATTGCTTCCAAGACAATCCTTATTTTATATTGTATTCTCAATTATTTATATATGTTAAATAGAGGATCTCTTACACTAACTATATAAAATTATGGCTAATATATCTGTATGGTTAGCCCTACTAAGTTCTATGCTTTAAGACATTATAGTGGTAAATAAGGGAACCAGCCGCGGTTACAATTGGCGACCACGAAAGGACATTGTATTTGGAAGCTTTAATTATAAAATAATACATACCTAGGTAACCTCTTATATGTAAGAGAAGACACAATTCTTTGTCATGGCATAAGTCTTGAAATATCAAAAATCTATTAAGCTATTTGTAGCCCAGACTCAGAGAGATCATCATTAGAGATGATTTTAATGTGAACTTGTACAACTGAGTTCAGGTGGCAGGTACATTGTAATTAGCATACAATGCTGAAATTGTGGATATTAATATCATAAAAGAACAAATATACATATTTGGTAAACTCCCTAATATGCCTAATACACCAGCATAGCATGGCCCATTAGTTCCAGGACAGTGGATTGCAGGCAGGGGGCATGTTCTCTTTGTAGCTGCTTAGTATGCATGCGCAGGAAAACGATTAATGCAAGATGTTGTCAAAAGAAAAGTGATAAGACAAGATTTTTAATTATTGCATTACTGCGTTCTGGATTCTAATGTCCACTATATATGAAAAGTTTTATAAAACAGTGATATTTTCCATATTGTCAGTTACGCTAGCTGTTGATTAAAAAATCAGGAATTATAAAAGCATAACTATTGTTGGAGTCTGGAGTTTCCAGCCAAGGTTGTGAAGATAGAGACATGTAAACATTCCAAGGAATTGAGAAGTCGTTGTTTTATATTCCAAATTATGAACAACATTATTACATACAGCCATAAAGAGAAAGACGTGGCTTTTAAATACATGCAGTGCAGTACAATGCAGTACACTGCAGCACACTGCAGCATATATTTTATATAATATATGCTAACTAGCTTATTTTTTTCCTAAACAGAGTTGATATTATACTACCTTCCTACAAAAAAGGAGGAACAGGTGGTTATACATCCTTTACTTCTCTAAATGCTCTGCAAAAATAAATATTTATAAAATGATTAAAAATAATATGTAAGATAAATCCGAGCAAAATAAAATGGTAACTATACAGGATCTCTGATAACTTTTAAACTGAAATTATTAAAGGCTTTTTTAAATAAAATGTTAAATACATTTACAGCTTTAAATGTGACCAAAAGATACTAAATGATGTGTTAAGCAGCCAGCCCAATTCACTAGACTAGCATAAGTATTCTACTATTTTAAGTGCACAATTCCTGCACATAATGACTTTTCTTACTCAGGTACAGTCTTTAGTCTATTGCAATGGCAGGATTAAAGTCCACCAATTTTAAAAGGGAAAGCTTACTTAAATTAGTGGTACTATCCCACTGTACCTGTAGTGCTAGCAGTAAGGAAATTAGAACAATGATATTGTACTACTGACTGTAATCAGATCAGACACATGTAATCTCCCTTTTGCCACGAGCCCCTGACGAAGTCTTTTAGACGAAACGCGTAGGGTGGCAAGCTTTATTTCTATAATTTAGTATTTTTATTTTGGACTCTTTGTATTCACTTTGTCCTCTTCCTCTGGCGTTGTATTTATTTGGGACGGCAGATAGCGGATGTGATTCAGATTGATGAGCCCTTTTACTTCTTTTATCTTGTAAGTGCATTTAATAAAGCAATTTTTCAGAATACCATACAGTTATACACTATGTTTTTCTTCTGTGCTCTGTTCTAAGTACTCATCTTCATATATAAGGAGAAGAAGAAGAAGCACTTGAAGAAATTTGGCTATACCCCGCCTTTTTACTTCTATGTTTGTGAGTGTTTTATAGTTCCTCTTTTTTAAGTATTTAGTTATTTTTGTCTGCACTATTGGTCTCCCTTTGTATTTTTAGGTTGTGCATTTTATGGTTTTATGTGTAATATATTGAAGACATTGAGGAGTCTTCGCACTTCCTATTGCTGGGTATTTATATAATATTTATATTTATATTTTACCTTTTTTAGCCACACAGGGTTCTTTTGCATATTTTGTGCAAATCACTTTTGTCACATATCTATATTCCTCACATGTAATCTCAGTGAATTTCATAAACTAGGTTTTCATAAAATATAAAATTAAATTTCAAAGTTGTTTATATATAAATATATCAATGTTGTTCATAAATACATTTATATAGACTAGGCAATAAGAGCATTTACATGCATTCAGCAGCCTGCTCTCTCAGAGCCAGAAACGGATTTATTAAAAAAAATAAAAATAAAAAGTAGGTTTTAAATTGCTTCTTAAAAGCTATATGCTGCCGCAATTATATATATAAATACAGATTAGGGCACAGAGTAGAAATAAAAATACAGTTTCAAATCTCATATATGGGGATTCAGTTTCACCACATGTTCTACAATTCTGAAAGAGGCTAATTTTAATAATATGTTGTAAGAGCATTGTGAATATATATAATGCAAAATTAATTTGATATTGCAAAGCCTGCAATATTGTAAACAGACATTAAAGTAAAAAATAATAAGAATGCATAAAGAATAATGCATAAAAAAGGTAGTGTCAATTAAAGTGATAATACTTTGATATATAAAATCACATTGCATATCACATATCTGCTATATGAAAAGTATAATTAAGGTGACTTTACTGTCCAATGCCCCCTCACATCTATTTTATAGAATTTATACTTTTCTATTATCACCTCCAAAAGAAGCCTCTGCAACTGGGGGCTCATCCCAAAAGGCATCTGATTCCAGACTTAAAGAAATATAAATGATAGAAAAAGAATCACGGGAACACCCAGAACATGCATTTTTGTATATAATCTTAATTTGCAGATATTTTATGCCTTAAAGACATATAAAGGATATTTAATTAAATATGCAGGTATCTTTAAAAATTAAGCAATGTTAAAAAAAATAATAATAAAAAAAAATATATATATTTATTTATTTTACACCACAATATAAACAGCTTTGTTAAACAGATTTAAGTACAAGTACTTATGACAAGAAATATACAGAATACATTTACAACAGGCAGGTTTAGCATAAATGCAAAGTTGTTGTTTTGGGGGATTTATTATTGCCCAAGAAATCTCTGAACATATTCAGAATTTTTGCGAGCAGCAAGTAAGACAGCCAATTGAGGTCAGAGCTTTAAAGAATAAATAAATATTCTATAGCTCACTAGACTACTAGCTTTTAATGAACAGTTGGCACAACACTTATAAATAGTTTGTTATACTGCACATTATAGCTGTGACAAAATAATACACAGGGTAACAATGCTATGTCACTGTTTAATAGACTTACCCAGTATTTAAGGACGACATGTTTCTTGCAGAGTAATCGGTACTTTGAGGGAGGTTCTAACTACATTTAATTAATTAACTTACTAAAGAAAAAAAAAAAGGGTTTTTTTTATTTATTTTTTTCCTGCAAGTGAATTTTCAGCACAAGGTCATTTTGTATTCACAGACTATTCAGTATTTAAAAAAGCTGTTCTTTATCTCACATTATGAACGGCCTTGTAATTCCTACCCACACTAAAAGTTGGTTTTTAAATGTTATGGTTTTAACATTAATATTTCATAGTTAATACAGAGCATAAAGTAATTTAAAGAAAATATATTGAAAGTATATTAATTGATAAAATTTCATTTATCTATTTTGGTGCACTGTTCACTGATCTTGAATCTCAGTCTGGTGTTCAAATCGTTTTTCTTACGATACGTCGTGAGTTTATATCCACAACTGCATATTGCTTTGTGGAAACAAATTGAAAGCCTGGCATTGTAATACGTGTATGGACATGCTTATAACAAAGCATGGTCCCTCTCCTCATATAGTTGGTCGTTAACAGGCACTTTGATGCAACGTGTCTACCATTGCTTTTCTGTGGTCACTGGATCACAAAAGCTTATCTCTCAGTCATGATGCAGAGTTTATGCTTGCAAGTATAACCAGACAATCCACCTGCTTATCCGCATAATTACTCCTATACTTTAAAGAGGTTAATTACATAATAACCATTGACGGTAATATGTTGGTTGTTCTTACTATAGAGGAAAGATGGACTTGCCCTAAAAGCTTTTTCATGGCTAGGACAAGCTCTTATAGAGAGAGGTAATGTATTTCTGACTCCTGAAAAGGAATATTGATGGCCCAATATGGGAAATACTGTAATTCATGTGTTTAGTAATCATAAGTATTTGCTTATTGCCACATTACTGATGTACTGTTTATTGAAATAATATCTAACGTACTTTTTGAATTACTATATATTGGAAGTTTGCCAATATCTCATGGTTATAAATATGTTTTTGTATGTGTTGATGCATGTACCAGGTTTACTTGGATATATCCTGTGCGATGTGCAACCTCTGATGCCACGTTTTCTAGTCTCACTTCCTTAGTATGCATTTGATAATCCCAGGACCATCCATTTGGAGGTGGTCCTGCAGTTACTGCAAAGGAAATCTAAAACTGGGCAACCACATTTGGGTTTCAGAGAAACTGCTATGTTTATGAATGGGTTAAGCCTTCCCCCTAATCCTCTAGTGGCTGTCTCATTGACAGCCACTAGAGGCGCTTGCGTGCTTCTCACTGTGATTTTCACAGTGAGAGCACGCAAGCGTCCATAGGAAAGCATTGTAAATGCTTTCCTATGCGACGGGCTGAATGCGCGCGCAGCTCTTGCCGCGCGTGCGCATTCAGCCCAGGAGGAGGACGGAGGAGGAGAGGAGGCAGAGAGCTCCCCGCCCAGCGCTGGAAAAAGGTAAGTTTTAACCCCTTTCCCCTTTCCAGAGCCGGGCGGGAGGGGGTCCCTGAGGGTGGGGGCACCCTCAGGGCACTATAGTGCCAGGAAAAAGAGTATGTTTTCCTTGGACTATAGTGGTCCTTTAAGACAATGTCTTGGAAACGCTGTCAATTAATTTATTCCGTAAAAGAATATCGGAGAGTATCCAATCTATACACATCATAAACGGTGTAAAAATGTTTCATGAAAAGAACAAAACAAAAAGCAAACAAGCAAAGACAAATACCAACACCATGGCGATAACAGATGATGCTGATTCAATATCTGCAACCAATTCTAGCCAAATATTTGGAAAGCTGGACTCTACAACCTATACTCAACAACAAATACCCAGGTATTCTACAAACACAACCTCCAGCAATGTATCTAAGGAATGTAAACTTCTACAGGCCTTTAAAGACTTTGGATTACAAATACCATTACTACTTTTAATTTTGGATTACAATTCGTATCCGGATCTATCCAAGAATATCTTACTCTGGAACCTGGTGTTCTTTTCAATTCTTTCCCAGACAAAAGCTTTGCTCATTTTAATCAACCACCTTTATAGGCAAAGATCACACTACGGGTATTTTACTGTTACAATAATGATCAAAGATGCTGGGAGCACAAAAAAAAAAACCTATAGACTGTTGGAGAACTTTGGTTCACTAATTTAAGAAAGAAATGCTCTACAATGCCCACAGTTTAATGGAGAGGGTGTTATGGGCAAATGCAAATATTACAAGTTTTAGAATGAAATGTTGTATTTCTTAAACTGTGTACTTTGTGTTTAAGAGATATTGCAAATTGACATGTGTTAGAAATGGAACATATTATTAAGCACAGGGGTCAAGTCCTGGGGAAAAAAGTGTGGGAACTCACCCAAGATTCCCGCAACCCCCCGCCCCCCCTTAAATTTTTTTTTTAATTTTTTTTAAATTACACTCCTATGCATATAGTGCAGTGCAGGGTGTGTATAATGAATGTAGTGTGTTTGTAGTGAATGCAGAGTATGAATAATAAATGTAGTGTGTTTGTAGTGAGTGCAGTGTGAATAATAATTGTAGTGTATTTGTAGTGAGTGCAGAGTGTACATAATGAATGCAGTGTGTTTTTAGTGAGTGCAGAATGTGTATAATGAATGTAGTGTATTTGTAGTGAGTGCAGTGTGTATAATAAATGTAGTGTGTTTGTAGTGAGTGCAGTGTATATAGTGAATGTAGTGTTTTTGTAGTGAGTGCAGAGTGTGTATAATGAATGCAGAGTGTGTATAGTGAATGTAGTGTGTTTGTAGTGAGTGCAGAGTGTGTATAATGAATGTAGTGTGTTTGTAGTAAGTGCAAATTGTGTATAATGAATTTAGTGTGTTTGTAGTGAGTGCAGGGTGTGTACAATGAATGCAGTGTATGTAGTGTGTTTGTAGTGAATGTAGTGTGTAGGGAGTGCAGAATGTGTATAATGAAGCTTGTTTATGCATTATTGTAATTCGTCTGGGACAAAATGGCGTAAACATAATATGCACTGAGGTTATTGCTTAAATAAACAGTTATGATTAATCAGGGCTCGAGTCCTGCAGGAACGCATGGGAACGGCGTTCCTGCACTTTTTCCAAGTGTGTTTGTAGTGAGTGTTTAGTGAATGTAGTGTGTTTGTAGTGAGTGAAGAGTGTGTATAATGAATGCAGTATGTGCATGTGCTGGATGATGTGTGTGTGTGTGTGTGTGTGTGTGTGTGTGAGTGAGAGTGCTGGATGATGTGTATGACCCATCATCCAGCACACACATACACACATACACATCATCCAGCACTCACACACACACAGTGTGAGTGCTGGATGATGTGTGTGTGTGTGTGTGTGCTGGATGATGGGTGTGTGAGTGCTGGATGATGTGTGGGGAGGGGGGGGAGCATTTTTTTACTTTATGTATATTTTTTATTTTGTTCCCCCCTCCCTGCTTCTTACCTTGTCAGGGAGGGGGGAGATTGCCTGGTGGTCCGGTGGAGGGAGCCAGCCGCTACACACAGGAGCCATCACACGCTGTGTTCCCTCTCCAGCTCTGACTCTCGTGAGACTCGCCTGTGCGGAGCGTTGCCATGGTAACAGCCGTGGGTCTCGCGAGAGTTAGAGCTGGAGAGGGAACACAGCGTGTGATGGCCCCTGTGTGCAGGTAGCAGGGCCGGTCCTGCAGGACAGGTAACGGGAATGGCGTTCCTGCTTTGGAAAAAGTGCAGGAACGCCGTTCCCATGCGTTCCTGCAGGACTCGAGCCCTGATTAATCATAACTGTTTATTTAAGCAATAACCTCAGTGCATATTATGTTTACTCCATTTTGTCCCAGACGAATTACAATAATGCATAAACAAGCTTCAAGGCTATACTACGACTTTCAGTACGTAATATACTGTAGTAACCTTAGTAGATAAGGATGTTCAGACTTTAAGATGCCATTTTGAACTAAGTCAGGAAAATTTCCATGACGTATGCACCCTTTAGTTATGGACTTTTATTTTTGCCAAGTTAAGGGAGGTCCTAAAATGAATAAAGTAAAAGAAGTGTTACTTTTTCATATATGAACTACGGTAACCCTAAAATGGAGACACCTTAGGTATACTTTTAAATGTTAAGAAGCAGAGGAGAGACTTGGATACAGACGCTGCTCCATCTTAAAATGACAGAGGCAGACATGATGACATGTTCAGAAGGGTATGTTAACCTGTTAATGACATTTGCAAGCATTTAGTTTAATCTTATAAACTCTGCTATAATGGATTTTATATGTCTATATTTATATAATAAATATCAAAAAAAAAATGTATTGCTTCCAAGACAATCCTTATTTTATATTGTATTCTCAATTATTTATATATGTTAAAGAGGATCTCTTACACTAACTATATAAAATGATGGCCAAGATATCTGTATGGTTAGCCCTACTAAGTTCTATGCTTTAAGACATTATAGTGGTAAATAAGAGAACCAGCCGCAGTTACATTTTATTATAGATTTTCATGTGACAACATTGAAGAAATGACACACTGCAACAATGTAAAGTAGTAAGTGTACAGCCTGTATAACAGTGTAAATTTGCGGTCCTCTCAAAATAACACACAGCCATTGTCTAAACCTTTGGCAACAAAAGGGAGTACACACCTAAGTGGAAATGTCCAAATTGGGCCCAATTAGCCAATTTCGGGTGTCATGTAACTCAGTGTTACAAGGTCTAAGGTGTGGATGGGGAGCAGGTGTGTTAAATTTGGTGTTATCGCTCTCACACTCTTATACTGGTCACTGGAAGTTTAACATGGCACCTCATAGCAAAGAACTGAGTATTGAAGAAAAAAAAAAAATAATTGTTGCTCTACGTTAAAGATCACCTAGGCTATAAGAAGATTGCCAAGACCCTAAAACTGAACTGCAGCACAATTGGCAAGACCATACAGCAGTTTCACAGGACAGGTTTCACTCAGAACAGTCCTCGCCATGGTCGACCAAAGAGGTTGAGTCCACGTGCTCAGCGTCATATCCAGAGGTTGTCTTTGGGAAATAGACATTTCTGCAGAGGTTTACGGGTGGGGGAATCAGCCTTTCAGTGCTCAGACCATACGCCCCACACGGCATCAAATTGGTCTGCATGGCTGTCAACCCAGAAGGAAGCCTCTTCTAAAGATGATGCACAAGAAAGCCTGCAAACAGTTTGAAGATAAGCAGATTAAAGACATGGATTACTGGAACCATATCCTGTGGTCCGATGAGACCAAGATAAACTTATTTGAATCAGATGGTGTCAAGAGTGTGTGGCGGCAACCAGGTGAGGAGTACAAAGACAAGTGTGTCTTGCCTACAGTCAGGCATTGTGGTGAGCGTGTCATGGTCTGGGCCTGTATGAGTCCTGCTGGCACTGGTGAGCTACAATTCATTGAGGGAACCATGAATGCCAACATGTACTGTGACATACTGAAGCAAAGCATGATCCCCTCCCTTCAGAGACTGGGCCACATGCCAGTATTCCAGCATAACCCCAAAAAACACCTCCAAGATGACCACTGCCTTGCTAAAGAAGCTGAAGGTAAAGTTGATGGACTGGCCAAGCATGTCTCCAGACCTAAACCCTATTGAGCATCCTCAAACGGAAGGTGGGGGAGCACAAGGTCTCTAACACCCACCAGCTCCGTGATGTCATCATGGAGGAGTGGAAGAAGACTCCAGAAGCAACCTGTGAAGCTCTGGTGAACTCCATGCCCATGAGGGTTAAGGCAGTGCTGGAAAATAATGGTGGCCACACAAAATATTGACACTTTGGGCCCAATTTGGACATTTCCACTAAGGGGTGTACTCACTTTTGTTGCCAACGGTTTAGACATTAATGGCTGTGTATTGAGTTATTTTGAGGGGGACAGCAAATTTACACTGTTATACAGGCTGGACACTTACTTTACATTGTTGTTACATTTCTTCAGAGTTGTCACATGAAAAGATAAGATATTTACAAAAATGTGAGGGGTGTACTCAGTTTTGTGAGATACTGTATATGTTCAGTTTTATTTTAGAATTTGTGCAGTTTCAGCAAATTGTTTAGTCTTGTTCTTTTATGCAGCGCACAGACAAGACAAGTTTCAGATAAGCATGCGGCCCCACAATACCTCAATACTGTCAGCTTGTTTATGCTAAATTAATAACCCGCCTGTCTTATCTCTTAACTGATATGTTGGTTCCACTCTTGATAAATCTACTTTGAAATATAAAAAGGTACAATGTTATATTATGAGAAACAAAGGTCTCTAAATGGTGACCAATACACTGTTTCATGCACGATAAAAGAATTTAAAAAAAAAAAGTCAAATACTGTAAGTGGTGTGTATAAGCATATAATTAAACTAAGCGAAAATAGAATAGTAAAAATGTTCATGGCATCACCAACATGCAGCATATTTGTGCTCAAAAGAAAAGACATTAAATTCTAAAAATCATAGCTTTAAATAGGAATACTGACTTGACAAATGCCAAATTAATTTACCCTGTACTCATGGACAACTTAGTAATAGTTAAGGCACAAAATGGATGTATGGATATAAAAAAAAAAAAAAATTTAAAGAAAGCCAAAAGTAAGTTTATTACACAGAATTTTATTTTAAAAATACCTTTGTCAACAACCTAGCATTACTAACAAAAATGTTTATGCAGGATACGAATGCTCCTTTATCAGAATCTCTGAATCTTCACATGGAACTTCTGAAGTCAAAGTGAAGGATTAGGAATCTGAAACACTGGCATCCGGACTAAAAATGTGTCTGCTGGTTAATTTTAACCACATGTAGGGCTGAAGTTTTGCATTCATTTACACATAGGTTCAACTGGTTTCAGAGAGGTCTATAGATTCCAGAGCTTTAACGGTGGTAGACTTGCATAAATAAGTATTAAAAAAAAAAAAATTTTAGCATGCCACCACCACGTGGAAGCAGATTTGCCAGCCTAATTTATATTAATACAGTAGGATTCCTAGAAACAGCAGCGCAGGATAAGGTTATTGGGTAAAGCACCTGGATAATTATAGAATTTCAAGAACAGAGACATGGTGCGACAAAGTGGCTTCAGGCTTATGCATAACATCCTATCTATTCTGCATTTCAATACAAGTTATAGCATCCATTTTTCTTCCTGGTGACTTGATATTAAATATCAATTTCATTGCGATTGCTGAAATACATAAATCTGTGGTCTATCTTGGGCTTAGACTCCAGCTGGTATAACTTCACACATTTAAATCATTTAAGTGCAAGAGGACTTACAACCTAAAGTCCAATTTCATTATCAGGTCTGGAAACAGTCACATTTCAAAAAAGTTAAAATTCAATCCAAAAATAAGAGGGACCCCCAAGAAAAAAAAAAAAAAATGTATAAATACATGTATTGTTAAGTTTCTTTTTTTGGGAAAAGGAGGTGGATCAAATTGATAAACTCCAAGACTCAAGCAGATTTATACAGCTACATCTACAGAGCTTCCATGGTTGAGCAAGAGGCATGAAATAGATTTGCGTTTGCTGCAGGTGTCTGAATGTATAAAAAGTGGTGATGTCCAGGTGGTGGGTTCTGATTCTAGTTTATGTACAATAATTTAAATCACCTGTATATTTAAACAACTAGGGGGAAGAAGAAAATAAAATAACCCCCAAGAGAATGATTTAAGTCCTTCATGCATTTTCTCAGGAAGTTCTGGATTAAAGAATAAGATAGTTGCCAAGATCTTCTCATAATAGGCAAACGGTTCTTCCCACGTTCACATTCTAGATTTTGAGTTTCTTCATGGTTTCTAGTCTTTTTTTCAACAGCTCCCCAATGTCTTGTAACGAATGCAAGTAGCCACTTTGAACTTTATCCATTACCAACTTTGTAAACTTTTTTTCTTTCTGAAATAGAAGCACAGGGGATTTAATAAAAGAGGGAGGAGAAAAAAATAAAAAATAAAAATCACAAAACAAAAATTTAGAAACTTTAATTTTCATATGAAGTAGATTCCCATTTTTCATAATGCATTATATATATATATATATATATATATATATATATATATATATATATTCCATAATATACCAAAAATCCCAAACTGTCCATCAGTGTTCTTGTGTTTTTTTGTGAATTAGCAAGTCTTGCAGGTTCAGACAGGATCTAGTCAACTTTACATCCAAGTCTACTTATTCGTAAAGTGTGCCTTTTCCCAATATATTTTGGTATAGTGATAACACCACCTACATGTGAGCAGAACTCAACATTGTAGTTAAGTCTGCAATTAAATGGATGCTGGACGCAGTATCAACACTAATAGCTTGTAGAGATTACGGTGCCTGGAACGTAATGGAAGACAAAGCATGCTCAGCCAATCACCATCAATTCCTATTATGTATTGTATGGTAGGAGACAGACAATAACTCCATTACATTAAAGAATATACACACACACACACACACACAAAATGGAAGAGATTTTTCCCATAAAACAACCAATTACATGTTACACAAAAAGAGTTATTTATGTAATTACATGTGGCTAGAACCACAAGGGCACTACACGTGAGGATCCAAGAACACTTTCGTAACATCAAAATTGGATTTGATAAACATAGCCTTTCATAGCCAAGTCAACTCCAATTCTTGGGCATTCAGAAAATTGAAACTAATTGGAAGGGAGAGGACCTTATTACTGCAATGGGCAAGTCAGAAATGAGGTGGATCTTCAACCTAAATTCCCTTCTACCTGATGGATTAAATAGGGATTTCGAGTTCTATCACTTATATGATTTTAATTTGATTATTCTAGAAATGACATAAAATTGAATTGTTATTCTTTGATCTTCTGGGACTTGTGTATATTTACAGTTTGATAAGTTGGAGGTGTGTGTGTGTGTGTGTGCGCATATATATATATATATATATATATATATATATATATATATATATATATATATATATATATATATATATATATATATATATATATATATATATATATATATATATATATATATAAAAAAACACATTGTTAATACTTATACAATATTAAATATATTCCAAGTTACTATACTGCTATAATAAGCCGAGGATCCAGTTCTTTATCTGTATGTATTTTCTATTTTCCGCTATATTTTTAGCCACCATTGACTGTTTTTTGACGAATTATGAAGTGAATTTAGACGTGAATTTAAAAGGAGGAAATTTGACTACTTCGATTGAGAATGCCTGTGGAAAGAGCCAAACGCGTCTTAAAGCAAGCTCTATATGAGGACACGTTATTGTTTTGTAGATTTAGGTGTATTTTTAAGTTTTAATACATTTAGCCACTGGATTTTTAAAGTCCCATTGGCTGCAGACTCCATCTACCTCCCAACAAGAAGGTTTACCCCCCTTTAGTGGGCAACAAGTTTTTTCTACCCAGGTTATTTATATTGGCTCTGGATAAGGTGAGCAAATTACTATTTGGTTTATTCACCCATCCATCCATAATATCTGGCTTACTACACTAGAAGCAATTTCTCTGTGTTTTCCTTTGAGCATACGAAGAAAGAAAGAAGAGGAGGGAGAGTGTCACCTTAATACAACAAAGTGGTCATGATTTGAGCCAGTCCAACACTTGTCTCTTTGAGAGTTTGTTCTTTATATATTTGCTATACAGTACTGAACATACTTCACCATTATAACTTTCTCTCTCCATTTTATATATATATTTATAGGTACCCCTATATTAAGGGGTATTTGTATACAGTGCTCCACTTAATTTTAATGGTGGATGTTTCCTTTTAATCTCTCCCCCAACACATACATATATATATATACATATATATATATATATATATATATATATATATATATATATATATATATATATATATACACATATATATATATATATACACACATATATATATATACACACATATATATATATATACACACATATACATATACATATATATATATATATATACATATACATATATATATATACATATACATATATATATACATACACACATATACACACATATACACACACATTATATTATACATATATATATACATATATACACACACACACACACACACACACCTCTATATCAAATCCAGAACATGCATTTCTAAGAAGTGGTGCTGCCCTAAAGACCAAAACATATACAAAATGCAGTTATAGGTACAGCACACACAAACAATACTGTTTTACATTTAACAAGGCTACTTACAAATCACCTATCTTAGTAAATAAATACGGGGATTCAGTTCCACCATATGGCCATATTGTGTTAAGCCCACCATTACATCACAGTACCCAAATATCTGTGGGTCCTACACTACATGCGAGCGTGCAATACTTACACAGTTTAAACTGCTTTAAGTGACTTCTCAATTTAAGCTTTACTGTGGTCACCTCCAAAATGTGTTCTGGTGTGCTCCCAATTCCCATTTTTTTCTGTGTAGATTTGGAACCCAGACCAGATTTCTATCGAGCTGAGCACCCCACCCCTTTGGAGGGGACCACAGGAAAACTTCAATTGAGGAGTCTCTTGAAGCAGTTTAAACTGCAAGTAAGTATTGCATGTTAGCGTGTAGTGTAGGACCCACCGATATTGGGGTACTGTGATGTAATCGTGGGCTTAACACAATATGGCCATATGGTGCAACTGAATCACCATATTTATTTGATAAGATAGGTGATTTTAAGTAATCCTGCACATTTCTAATCAGACTGGCATAATAAACAGTTTGACATTTTAAAGAAATGGAACAGTGCCCAACTAGTAGGTGTGGCAGAGAGGAGTACAGTTATACTAGCATTCCCTATGCTAGTGATGGGTAACTAATTTCACATAAAGCTACAGGAGGTGAAAAAAAAAAAAAATTAAAATAAAACACGTGTTTGTCAGAAGATAGTCTCCATAAGATTTTTCTAGTGTTTAGAGAGGTTGTAGCTTTCATCCTTTGCATTTGAACAAGTTTAACTCTGGTGTGTCTGAGTGACTAGCTTTGCAGTTTGATACACTTGAGTTATTCGGCCTTCAGTACAATTATATAAAAATAAGCTTATGATTTGTGTGTGGGTTTGAGGTTGTACACAGATCTCACACACCCATGAAGGGACCGTTTACACAAGCCTAGACATTAAATCAAGCAACTACTTCCCTGTGTGATCATACTTAATGTCCTGTCACACCCTTTCAGGAAGGCAGTACGCTAGATTCGTGCTACACACTAACATCCATTGTGTGGGGTTAGTATAGCGGCCTTCCAAACACTATATCTGCTATATTTACATACAGACTGTGCTCTTCTGATCTATACTCACATGTATTGATCTAAAAGTACCAGAACTCTTAAAAATGCTTTCCTACAGCTTGTCAGAGCCCCCTCCAGTATGTTGTTTTTTTTGTTTTGTTTTTTTAAAGTCCTACTTGAGATAGTTAGATGAGGTATGGCACACATTTTAACGTTTGAGAATAGGTATATATGTGTATGCAAGCAAGTGTTGTCAAGCATAACTTGCAGACCGGTAAATCTGAAGTGACTTCAAGCTTAACAGCCATTTCCTTCACCTAGTGACCATCACCGTTAGTGCAACCTATGTGTTCCAACAGCTACTAAAGTCTTGATTTTGACATACATGATCATAATATTTGGGGCACTCATATCAAAACTCCAGATAAAATTAATTTAAAAAAAAAAAAAACCTGACACAAAACAAAGTTAAGTAGATTAAAAATCAATTTGAAGGGGGTGGGACCTGACAGTCAAGCTAACCAGACGTGCATGCAGAGAGCTCTGGGAAAAAAGCAGCATTATATTGGCAAATGTATGCCACAAACGCGACTAAAGCAGCTCGGTAACACAGCAGTGCTGAACAGAGTGGAGACCCGTGGACACGCCTGTAGCAAATCTGGAGAGAATACTCCACAAATGAGGCCTAACATGGAAAGCGGTCTAGAGGCTGGGAGAGGCGGCCGATCTCCCACAATGGGGACCGCAAACAGTAGCTCTCTCCAATGGTGGTGATCCCGGTCCACGCTGGGGAAACACAGTCTTACACCCTGAAATCACTCGCCCTGAACACATATCGGTCCCAAATGGCCGCCAAGCACCAATCCCTGCAATTCCAAGAAAGCCTAGAGACACGGGCATGGAGAGAGCGCTTTGAAGCTCAGTTTGACCACATATGCCGTGACTTCTGGAGGCACATAACACCACCCACCCTGTTCTAGATACACCACATGAGGAACATGTCTGATGTATCTTCTATTTGAATCTCCTACCTTGTGTCTCATGCAGACATGTATGTTCAAGCATTCACTATACTGCAGTAATCTATTGCAACGTAACCCCAATCCACACACATACTAAACTACATAGCAGTAACTGCTCATTTATGTTAAAGGACCACTCTAGGCACCCAGACCACTTCAGCTTAATGAAGTGGTCTGGGTGCCAGGTCCAGCTAGGGTTAACAGATTTTTTCATAAACATAGCAGTTTCAGAGAAACTGCTATGTTTATGAATGGGTTAAGCCTTCCCCTATTTCCTCTAGCAGCTGTCTCATTGACAGCCGCTAGAGGCGCTTGCGTGCTTCTCACTGGGATTTTCACAGTGAGAGCACGCCAGCGTCCATAGGAAAGCATTATGAATGCTTTCCTATGCGACCAGCTGAATGCGCGCGCAGCTCTTGCCGCGCGTGCGCATTCAGCCGATGGGGAGGATCGGAGGAGAAGAGCTCCCCGCCCAGCGCTGGAAAAAGGTAAGTTTTTACCCCTTTTCCCCTTCCAGAGCCGGGCGGGAGGGGGACCCTGAGGGTGGGGGCACCCTCAGGGCACTGTAGTGCCCTGTTTTCCTGGCACTATAGTGGTCCTTTAAGCCTGTTTATGTTTAAAAATCTGCACACACTCATGCCAATGCCAAGCCTATATCAATCTATATGTACGCTGTTGTGGAATGTGACAATGACATGTACTTACCTGCACAAAAAAAAAAAATATCAATTTGAAAGTAAAATATAAATGAGGTGAGGAAAAAAAAAAAAAAACACACACACACACACACACACAGGTGTCATATTTGGGATTTAAGACTGCCTGTTTCGGTCTTTCCTAGATATTTGCTATATCAATTTCTAAAACCTTGTTGCAGTGGACTCACCTCTGAAAAAATGACATTGTCCAAAGACAGCTCTTCAAGTTTCAGTGCTGTTAGTGATACCTCCATATCCTTAATGTGATCTGTCATATTGGATACCAACATACGAAGCACTGTATTGAACTCTTGGTAGCTTGTGAATACAGGAGGCTAGGAAAAAAAAAAAAAAAATGAACATTGAAACCTCTCACAGACCACAGAATGTTTAACGGTCAAGAAAATAAAAATAATTTTTAGACATTTAAAGTATATCTGGGAAAACGTAAACTATAGGAGGGCAAAGCCCAATATTTGTCTTGACGTGCACGGGAATTAGTGGTAGACTGATGCAAGAGACACACTCCATTTAGAAAGAGGCTGTCCCATCAAAGCAAGAACGTATTTTGCAAACAATCTGTAGCTTTATGAACTTTAAACTAGAAGGTAAAAGGCAGAACAATACATACTATAGTTCGAAACCGTTGAAAAGTGTGGCTTGAAAACAGGCACTTATGTCGAACAATGCCAACTGCAACATTATGGTATGTTCATTCTTATTCCATTTAGAATGGGTTATGGACTCCACTAAAAATAATAGAATCGTTTATCACTCACTGTGGCTGTACTTTCTTTTTTCTTCTTTTT
Organism: Pelobates cultripes; assembly: GCA_933207985.1. Classification (NCBI taxonomy): domain Eukaryota; kingdom Metazoa; phylum Chordata; class Amphibia; order Anura; family Pelobatidae; genus Pelobates; species Pelobates cultripes. Next base: position 224,838,277 of record OW240916.1, read on the forward strand.
CTTTTTTTGCAGATTAGACTTTAGCGGTCGCAGAACACTTGCAAAATAGCTGGACACCCACTGATAAATAGAGATTGTCTGAAAGCATTGAAAATAAAATTTTTAAATGCATACAACTGTTAAGGTGTGTGTTTTTTTTTTTTGTTTTTTTTAGTGTAGATCATTAAGCTATACTTGGAACTCAACTGTCCAAGTCACATGTTCCAGATAATTTCTCTACTTTTTATGTGAGGGGTACAGTACCATAACGTATGTCTAGCAATGGAATAAAAAGTGCTCTCAGAGCCAACCCATTCAGTATGTACATTCATAAGAGGGGGAGAGAAAGAAAACCCAAAAATATTCAGTAAAAAAAATAAAAGTACATTTATTTTAACAAATTGGTTTTAAAACTGAAATGCTCGGTCAAGTAAGGAATTATTTTCATTAGCTACGAGAACATAAGCAGGAACTGACCTCAACGAAGAAGACCAGGTTTTCTACACTATCTGGAAAGGTTTTACAACACCCTCCTTGGATATCGATCAGCAACCCTTTACACTGGTTCACAAGATCTGGGAAGAGGGGGGGAGGAAATGACCACATAAACATGAATCTCAACAAGCCAATTAAAAATTTGCCAGGCAATCAACAAAATATTGGCATTTTACCTTTTAAGTGCTCTTGACAAGATTTTAATTTGATACCAATTTTCTCTTGGAGCGCAGATGTGTCATCTAAATGAAAAAAATACGTATATATGTATGTAAATGTTTAGGAGTTGGACTGTCATGCTAAGTATACCAAAGGAATGGAGTTGCATTGCTCTCAACAAGCATTTGTCTATTTTAAACTTGCCTTGTCATTTCGAATTAACCAAAGTGGCTCACCGAATAGCAGTAGTCATCTACTCCAGAAAAAAGTATAACATTTTTAATTGTGTGATCTTGGAGAGATGTACGCATTTTAAAGCGACACTATAGGCATAAAAACAACTTTAGCTTAATGAAGCCGTTTTGTTGTATAGATAACAGTCTCACTGATTAAATCTCTGTCACTTAGTAGTTAAATCACTGTTTATGCAGCCAAGCCACACCTACTCTGCCATGGAAAAGGGAGGGGGCGGATGACTTTCATTTTCAATTAGGTGTTAACTTACTTTAGAAATGTATTTCCTGCTCTGTAAATTGGACTTTAGTCACACACACAGGAGGCTCATGCAGGGTGTAGAAGACCTAACAGAGCAGGAGAAATTCTAAAGAAAACAAACTGTGCAATAAAGAAAGTGTAAACATGTCTCTTGTTACTGGACATGTTTAGGAAGGCTGTGCATATTACTTGGGCTGTATAAACAAAGTGATTTAACTCCTAAATGGCAGATAATTCAGCAGTGAGACTGCAGGCGCATGATCGATACACCAAAACGGCTTTAAGATAAGGTTGTTTTGGTGACTAGTGTCCCTTAATATCTCTCTAAATGCAATCATACAAAAGAATGTGCAGCAACAAGTCATGCTTGCAAATCCCACTAAGCATTCTGGTTTTAAGTGACACATTAGATCAAACAAAAATTTTATTATGAGAAGCTGTTTAATAAATAGTCAATGGTAACCTAAATAGGTTTATCAGACTAATGCCAATCCAAATGACATGGCATAATAAGCTGATGCATGGTTCTACCTACCTATGCCATTTGTGTCCAGTTCATAAATATCATTAACTAGCTGTAAAATATCCATTTGACATAAGCAGCTGCCACTGTTCAGGAAACCACGAAGGCGAGATGGTGGAGGACCAATGAAAGGATACTGTAGAAGTACATATGTTAATAGTTAAATATTTTTATATTGTGTCAACATATTACAATTATAGAAAGGGGATATTAGAGGTAAAGAAAGCCAGAGGATTTTAGTAGGCAGATGGATAGGATTAGAACATTTACTGGTAAAGTGGTGTGACTGGGATTCAAACCTAGGTTACCCAGTTTTAAGACAGTGACATCACAACTGTGTAGCTTTTACTGGTTATAATGAATCCCTTGTCTATGTATAAATCTCTTATTTAAAAAAACAAAAGACAAAAAAACTGAAGGAAGTTTAAAAAAAATTAAGAAACAAAATCTGTTCATTATGTACCCTACAACATTAAAATGTTAAACAAAAAACACACAATCACTCAACGGTCACATTTTCACTTCAAATATGTTAGGTTTTTTTTTTGTTGTTTAATTGTGTAGATCTATTTTTTTGAGAAAAGGTCAGGTTTTATCTTGCAGAGCAGCCATGTTGGGTCAGACTGTTCTGACCAACTGCGGTGTCTGAGTCTATATACATTTACTTTAAAGGAAATTTAAATGATATTATTCAAAGTGAAAATTTGACAGCGGCCTTATTAAAGGAACACTCAAAGCACCAAAAACACTACAGCAAGCGGTAGTGGTTATGGTTCCAGGAGTGCCCTGGCAATATGCCATGGTAAGTAGTCACACTATTTTAACACGGTCTGACAACTTACCTGGGTGCCCTGGTACCTTCACCATATCAGATTTTTTTCTGCCACAGAAGAACACTGGAAAAATTGACTTCAGTTGTAAATACATGGTGGGACCCAGGCAAGTTGTCATACCGTGCCAAAATGGTTTTGACTACTTACCATAAGGCAGCATCGAGGCTCTTTTTAATGGTTTCATAAAACATTTGTGGATTAGAGCCATGACACAGGATATCGAAATTATCCTATGAAAAATAGATCACAACTAGATAATGACAGAGGAGACCGTTTTTGGGCAAAATGCTGATCATTACATTTAGCAATAAATCGGTTGTCAATCTGTTTTTGTGTCACAAAAGCTTATTTTTTCTCCTTTGGCCTGGACAAAAAGGCAACGTCACCCACTGGTGTGTTAGTCATTTAAACCAAGACTGGCAACTTACAAACTAATAAAGAGCATCATACCATTCCTTTTCTTTCAAGAAACTTCTTGCCAGAAGCTACAGCTTCTTCCAACTTGATTAGTAATGTTCGAACTATATCAATCCTAGAAGATATCCCATTTTCTGCACTCTTCTCAGAATTCTTGGAGTCAGATGAATGGCTTAGGTTGGCCAGCCCACTAACCAGCCTGAGAGTCAGTGATCGAATCAGAAGCCAAATCCTCTCTTCTTCCAGCGACTGCTGCTTATGTTCTTCTAAAACGACCCTGCAAAATCACTTTATATGATGTGCCGGTCTTTTGGCAAAATAGTTCCTTCACGAAACATAAAATGTGGCAGAGCTTCATGATACTAAACAGATGGTGGGACCACCTAGCGATCAAGCAAACTAGGAAACATTCTAATTAATGCTGTGGTCTAGCAGCACATCATGTTGGTTAATAGGGTCTCCCCCCCACCCCCCATTTTCAGAGGTTCACATACTACGGATCATAATCAAGCCACACCTGACTGACTGTATTTGAAGCCTTATATTTAATGTCAGATTATAAAAGTTGGCAGCACTGTTTTGTCCCAGTGTGTCCTAAAAGCCAGGTGTTCCTAAGCTTATTTCACAGAGTGACTATGTCCAAATGATCCAGGCATCCGGGAGAGACTCCGGGTCTCTCAGGGCATAACTCTAGATAGTATAGAGAACACACAAAAACCAGGTATATAGCTACACCTAAAGTGAACCTACAACACTTCCTGGAAATATGGACAGTAATATATATTAATCCAATTGGACATATGAAGCCTATATTAGAGTACGTATGCTAAGAAACACTGACAAATAATAACCTTATAAGGTTAACTTCTATGTCAAGAAGAAAAAATAAATAAAAATAAAACTGATAGAACCTCTGTGATAAACTGAACCCCTGTTGCTTGGAAGGGCCTGCTGGCCAGCCTCTTACCAAAAGACTACGGGCCCTTAATATATATAAAAAAATACGAACAGACTTGGTTTGTGGGATTTTATATTTGGTTCGGGAACCGAACAGCAGCACAAATCAGAGACCACCCTGGAGCTTGTTAAGCCTAATTGCTAATTACTGTAGCAATTTCTACCGCAGTGTTCTAAGTGTTCGTCTGGGTGGCCGCAATTCAGTGGTGTTTGGGCATGAATCTCATGGAACTGAAAACGGACACACTCCCGAACAACGCTGGACTTCCAGCTCGCCTCTGTTCGGTTCTACAACACTTAGAAAAGTGCTGTTCAGTGGAAACGTTCCCACGAACAAGGGGAACAAGCTCCAGGGTAAGAACATTGACTGTTAGGTAGTTTGTTCGGTTTTTAAACAACCGAACTAGGCCGACCGCAAGCCCTGATTCTCTGGAACGGTTTTGGGCATTGGACCATGCGGGCGGGCAGTCAAATTATGTCTTCCAGGAAATTCCTGAACTGATCTGGTTGATTTTTTGATAACTTGGTCACCCAGATCAAGAATATCAGGGGATGTAACTTGTGGTGATTTTGTGTGTTTAAAGACATTTTTAGGTTGTTTTTAAAAATAAAAATAAATAAATAAAATAAATAAAAATGTATGTTTTCTATGCCTGGAAATAATGGAGTTTAATACAGTGGCTGACTCAATTATCTCCCAGGCATAGAGGAGGGATTGACCTATTTTGTATGAGTGTGTCCTGGACCTGAGAGCCAATGTAATTGTATATAGGTTTTCACTGTAGTCTACTCTCAGGTCCAGGGGGGGAGTGCCCCTTGCATGGCGACCTGCATATAAGGCCAGTTATGGCTGCCATTAAATAGAATTGTTTTACCAGTAATGAAGTCTAAGCTCATGTTTGGGGGATTGGAGAGCTATATTCACTCTGGGGATTGCTATAATCACAACGATTGCTCTTGTAAGAGGAGCCTGCTTTGCTCTCTGGACTAGGAGAGGTCTACCTACTGGAAGTTGGATCCTGGACTTGGGTCCAGAGTGGGTGGAGGACAGTGTGACCCCAACCAAGCTGAGGCAGTTTGTGGGGTTCACGGTAGTTATGGTGTCCGGTGCTGTACTTATGGTACTCAAGGATTACTAGGAAGCAGTGATTGACCGAGGTACCCGGTCGGGGTGCCAGGCGGTCCGTTCAACCTCCATCACATAACTGTTATAAGTTTGATAAAACAAGCTTTATTCGATATGGTTCTATATAGAAATGCAAACCAGAAAATGCAAATAGTGGTAATATTTATGTAGGGAGAAGCGGCTAGGGAATACTGAAAAATCAGGTAATAGAATGCCTTCAATGAAAAAATCCAAATAAATTGAAGAAAAACTTGCCAAATCGCCACTTTAGATATAGATAGTATAAAGGAAGAGAGGAAAATTAACAATAATGATGCCAGTAAAAGACTGACAACAAAATGATCAAACTATTCAAAGCCTCTCTCCCCGTTAAACTTACTAGATAGACATAGGAGGATAGAAACAGAGTAAAAATAAATAGGTAATTAGAGTAACATGCTAACCATTACTGATACAAAGTGAAGTGCCCAGTGAGAAACACCCATAGCTAAAATGCCCATTTTAAAATTAAAAAGGTTCTGAAAAAAAAGCTTCTACTATTAACTGGCTATCTGCTGCTCAAGCCAACATCCCTGCTGCTGCAGTTTGACTGATAGCATCAGGATCAGGCAAGTTATGATGAGCAGCAGTTGGTCAGATAACAAAAGAAGTCTGCTTCAACATGGCAAGTTTATTTAAAAAAAAAACAAAAAAACACAAGTTTGTTACATTCTATCAATACTCATTTCATTGCTTTGTTCCCTATTCATGTTTCTCTACAGAACATGTTGCCTAGCCCTTTCACCATTTTTTTTTTATCCAAGTCTACGGTCTAAAAAGAAAGCATTTTTTAACATTAGTTTTCATATAAAATAAATTATATGAAGGCTTAAATGATTCTAACAAGTGTACTTCTAAATACATTCTACTAGTTTAAAAGGTTAATTGAATTTACCGGTCACTCGGATCCCAGTTAAAGAGTGCTGTCAGATCTCTGTTGTCTGTTAATGTTTTCCATGGAATGTCATCTTCCTCTGGACTTAGACTCATAGATTTTATAAGGTCTTCTAGACTACTGGAACTACAAATGGGGGAGAGAAGTACATGACAACCATAAAGTGAGCAGGGAATAGGCTTGTAAAGTGCAGCATGGCCATTTCTGTCTAAATGTAGCATCTTTATTTGAAATGGTTTTGCAATTGATGTTTAATCTCAAAATTAGAGTTTTATATCTTGCCTTAATTTTCCAAAACTAGCTGTACAACACCACAAAACCAACAAGCTTTTCCCCCTTAGTAATCCTGAAGATAGTAAATGACTTGTCTCAGACAGATAGATGCTGGGGTGACAACTCTAAATTATTGTACAAGTCCAAACAGGTCTTCAGTAAATCAGCAATAGCAGTCTATTAAACACTGTGGGTAATGAAGAATACTTAAATGAATTTCAAAACCTTGGTCTCAAAATTTGGAATTGGAGAAGTCTTCAAACTCATCTATTTTACAATCCATTTCAGTTCATTGTTCAGTGAATAACCTCCCCGACGTTTAAAATAAAAATTACCAAGTAAATGCTCTTGATGAAACAAGGGAATACTTACATATCCGCCTCAAGTAATAGGTCCAGCAGCATTCGCTCTGTTCGAACTTGTGCAAAATGTAGGGAATTGTTCAACCGATTTCTAAATTCAATGAATTCTGGAATTTTCTCAAAAGCTCCATATTTGTAAGCTTGTATTATATATTCTGAGGTCTGTTATAGAGAGAAAACAGGGGAAGGGGGGGGAGGAGAAATCACTTTGATAAATTTCCTTTTAATGAGACTTGAGGATAACTACACCACATTGGATGCAATGTTAATACTTCAGAGCAATACTGTTTAGCTACAGATTATAATTATTTCCTTTTTAAATACATGCAGGTATACAAGTAGATGTACAAAGAATTTAAGAAGTGTCAAATTTCAAAATGGTCTGACTCACCCAACCCAAAATAAAATGCACAGGGGCAGATATTGCAAATGACAATAGGAAACGCACACAGAGTAAAGTTTTATAAAAACTTTATTCCAAATGTTAGAGGTGATTGGTGGTTTGGGAACTGTAGTCAGGAGTCCAATATACATATATAGGGTTATTAAGGTGAGAATTGTTGCGAATGCAATGTGAAGGTCAAGTTTTAGACCTAAAATTAACCCAGCTTGAATATATTTTTCAACTCTGCTGTTTTGGACTTGAACTTGAGCTTAGAATTCCAACAACTCACATTTTAGTAAATAACCTTAACATTGTTTCACAAATTACTTTTGAAATTCCCCAAAAAGTCTAATAATCTGAATAGCTATGTATAATCCAGTAATGATACAGGTGGCAGTTTGGTTCAATGGAATTAAAGGGACACTCTGGGCACCTTAACTTCATCAGCACATCATTGCTCTGCCCCTGAACTTCCACTGCATGTCAGAGCCTTCAATCAGGAAGCCTTGGACCAGGAGTCGTGTGATGGAGAGGTAAAGATGGGATCAGAGCGTCATTTGATGCTATCAGCAGCGCTCTGTCCGACTACTTTTAGGACACGAGCACGCACAGTGTGCTCGTGCCTTTCATATTGAAAAAAAATAAAATAAACTCCCAGCCTGGAGTTATACTGTGCACTAGTATAACATGTGGTTATCATTTTTGTACGAGTGAATCTTTTGAACAATTTAATTTAAAAATCTTACCCAATACAAGCAAACCATGTAGCGTAACATATAGCACAATTACTAACTGCAATTGGCTTTTTTTTTTATTTATTTTTTAAATAAATGAAAAAAAGGTTATACATAAATGATATACTTATTTTTCCTTATGTAGAACCTGCAAGTTCACAACAGTTGAGAAAGGGCGGAGCTTTACACAAGCCTTATTTATCTCTAGGAAGGACAGTGGAGGAGATTTCTGATGGCCGCCACCTTGGAAATGCTAAGATAGCAGCCCCGGGAATGGAGAACCAGTGGGACTAGCACAGGTCCCAAGGCCACTAAATGTTATTTAATGGCAGAGGTTTAAGTGACTGAGTGTAGAATATTGCATATTCTATGTTTCTATTGATTATATATATATATATATATATATATATGGATGTGTGGATTGACATAAGTAACAGATGGTATAAGTCACAAGGCTTTCTTGGTCCGAGAGCTCTGGAATGTGGATTTGGGGGTCTTGTCCATATATGGCAAGAGTTATAGTCTGACGTCATTATGGCACTTCTATATAGTAACTGAACAAAGAGACACAAGGTCTCTTGGCTCTGGGCTCTCTCTCGATGTAAGGATGTAAAGAAGTCCAGCAATTACCATCTGCTGTTGAATGTCAATTATCCTGTAACATCCTTTGTTGTTTTATTATGTATCTGTAACTAAGAATAAACCGTAAGTCAGATTGCGTATTTGTACTTTTCAATAATAGACAGATTATTGTGGCGAGCATTTGGCCCAAGACTATATATACAAAAGAGATAGAGATATCGACAGCGAGATAGCGACAGATAGAGATTGATATATATATATATATATATATATATATATATATATATATATCAATCAAGTAAAGACAAGAAGAAATTAAGAAGATTTAACAGTGACGGTTCCAACCAGATTTTACACTGAGTAAACATCAAGTAGAACAGCCCCGAGAGGGGTTCGAGCTGTATGCAAATGACTAAAGGACTTCAGATACTCACATCTTTCTGGTTTGAATGGAAAAAGCGCAGAGTAGCATTGCAGGCTTGTGATGCAGCAAGAAACTGTCCCAAAGGTCCTGCAAAACGGGTCAACAGGAAACTGCAAGACGGAACACACAAACGTTTCAAAATTACAAGTTTTAAATAAGCCAGTTTCAAACAAAATTTTAATCTAAACTAGCTTACATATAGCTATATATTATCAGAGTACAAATGACAGGGAGAGGAGGAAGGGAGCACTAGTGGCAGATTTTACCCAAGTAGAAGTTATAGGTTCTTAATAAATAGATGTTCACATCCCAATATGAAAATAACCCTGCCAAAACATGGGCCATTTGAAATAAAAAAAAAAAAAATAAAAAAAAAAAACACCAAAAAAAAAAAACACAAAACCAGATAAGTGAGGTTTCTTACTGGCATTTCTAATTTCAAACCGGTGAATGAATGTTTACTATAGCCAGTGCTTTGACTCCAGGAGGAGTGATGTCTTCTGAAACAAAAGACATGCTGACGCTATACTATATACCCCATACTTCACACACTAGTTTGCATAAAAATAAAAAAAATAAAGAGTCAGGACACACACTATCCTTTTACACATTAAGATGCTGAGAAACACTTTAGTTAAATTTATGTGTCCTACATAGGGCTCAGACCAGAGGTGGGGAAAAATGACTCAGTATGGTGTACTAACTCTTAAAATGTGAGATCAACTTGGACGACCACATCATACCTGTACCATTTTCTAGTAGTCTATGCCAACTCAAGACCATCTGAGAAACCTCCATAAAGTAATACACAATTTAATCAAATGCATTCATTTGCCTTGCTTTATATGAGAAGATTCTCCCAGACAAAGATTACGGTTTTCAAAACATACAATTTTTGGGATCTGACATTTCCTAGGGAATGTTACGCTATCACGTGCAGAGAGATCAGTTTTATAAATAAAGTCATCTGCCCAAATCCAATGTTTAATATTAACCGAACTTAAACCAGAAGTAAACCTGTATGGAAAATAATCATATGACGCAGATGCCTATAAAGCATGTTTAAATACTGTTTTATATATGATGCATGCATGGTCTGAAACACGATATCTAACTCACCCAATGGTGTCATACTGAATGTGTTTAGCATCCAGGCTGGCAAAGAGGTCCATTGCAGGTTCAAAAGAGCCAAGTGCACAGTAAATACGGACCAGTAGCAGCTTAATCTGGGCATGTGATGGGCTGTTACTTAAGCCTTCTTCTAAAAGAGTAAGGCAATGCCATACAGCCCACTCCTCACCTGTTAAAAATAAGACCAAAAAGAGAGCGTGAGCATTAATTTCCAGCATGAACCCATCAAGTGTGCAGTGTTTATATAAGAGACACTTGGATAGCACGAAAATATATAATGCAATATAAATGTCACACAATATGCCACCAGAATGTAAACAGGAATGTATGTAAGCATATTTCACACACGTTGTAGTCTGCCATTGCAAAATAAGCAGTATTTGGAATTCTAAAACTGGATTCAGTGTTTTAGAATATGGCTGCAAGTGATGCCACATAAGTGAATTCACTGCTGCTAGCTCTCAAGCTAGCTGCAATCACAGCAGCAAACTAAATATTATCGGAATGTCAATGACATTAGCTTCTTTACAGTGCAGGAGATAATGTGGTAAATGGCAGGGTGCCTGCCCAATACACAGGTCAATGACCTTTGATGACTAGAAGGACATAGCATGGATCCTTTGCAAAGAAGAGAAGCTCCTATTTATTAGTTTCTCACAGATTACTCAAACACTAACTGCACACCAAATGGAAATGCCACTTTAAAAGGTTTAGGATCCCAAAAAGGTGTTTTGAAAAATGATGCAGAACATACAAATACCTCTCTCTTAAAAGAAAGTTTTTTTGTGAAGATGTACTGCCCTAAAATAATATCCATCTCCAGCACACACACATTTTTGTTTTAATTCAGCTAGTCATTTGCCCAAATGAGAAAAAAAAAATATATTCATAAAAATCCAGTTTTGAATAGGTTAAAAAGAGTTCAATGTAGAACAAAAAGTAGACCACATTCTAGTGCCCAAAAGTGCACAGGGAAGATAGACCGATATTCAGCATTTTCACGGCTTTCTCTCAAGGTTACAAATCAATCACAAAACAGCAACTTAAAAAGGATAGGAAGGGTACAGGGAAGCAGAGCATTCTGGGTGTCCTCAAACTTGTATGGTGGTGAGCCAGTATGGAATATCTTACATAGAGACTCACCACCATATGACTGAGGAAACCCAGAAAGCGCTGCTTTCCTGTACCATTTCTGACATATACCTAGTTACTGCCAGATAGAGACTCTGTTTTGGGAAGTACCAGCTGCCATACCCAGATCTAACTAGCACTAGGAACCTGACCATCACACAAACTTGAAAAGGATGCTTAAAATGTCATGTTCTATACTTGCCATTAAGCCAGAGATCTAACAGCATATGAGCTCCTATTAAACAGTAGTAATCAGAGACCTGCAGTTCTGTTTTCAAGCTGCCCGCTCCTATTAAAGAAAAAAAAAAAAATTAAAGTGTGTTAAACACAAAAATAAAATAAATACAAGCAGAACTGTTATATACTAGCATACTATGCTACTGGATTACAGAAATGGAGACTTATCCATCTATTTCCAGGCACCTGTTGGTTTCCAACAGGAGATGGAATACTTTCCCATCCAAGCAGTACCAAGACAAGTGGTTTCAATGATTCCGTTGGAAGCTCACAGCAGTACTGACCACACCAGTGTGCTGGTTAATGAACAGCTTTGCCATTTTACACATAGAACAGAGCACTGGTTATATATTTATTACTGGCATTTATAAAGTGCCAACATATTTCGCAGCGCTGTACAATTGAGAAAAACACAATAAGAACAGACCAATACAAAGGGTAGAGGACCTTGCCCGTGAGCTTACAATCTAAAGGTTAAAATGGGGAGAGGAGGCAAGAAGTAGCAGAGGAATTTGTATGCAATGGCTGAGAGAGTTAATGCTTTAACTGCAGCAGTTGATAAAATGTGAAGGGAATGAGAAGGTGATTGACTGTGGTTCCAAATAGCTGGAAGAGCATGTTAGATAGTTAGAAGGAACCAGGGTGGGCGGGAGTTGGGGAGGAGGGTAGAGCCAAGTAAAATTAAAGGCCCTTGTTGCAACGTTGATGTAGATTTGGGCCTAAGGAAGATAGATAAAACAGTTACTGAAAATAAATTTACACCTGGGAGTGGCAAGCGCGGGGTGAGGGGAGGAGGGATGAAGCAGACTAACCATTTGTTGTAAACAAATATTTGCCAAACAAAATTCTATCAACCATATTATTAACTACTAGTAAACTATATGTAACAATGGTAGCATTGTTATGGTAACAAAATGAAAGAGCTCCTGGCTGGTAGAGCTACATTACACAAATACTGAAATAATTTTCACTTGCATCTTCCTCCCCCCCCCCTTCTATTTGTCCAAGAATGTTCCTACACCCTTGATTTTTGGGTAGAAAACTAGCTCAAGTAAGTATGAGCCTTGAGTTAAGTTCCGTGATCAGAGCACTCACCAAATGAGAGTCCATGTCTATATCGTGCAGTCATCTCCCGAACTGCCTCCTGCTTTTGAGGTTTGTCCATTTTATGGTAAATTCCAAGCAGCCTGCTAATTTGTATTACACACAAATGTCGCTGTAGGGCCTTTGTGTCTTCAGGTAATGCTAAATCCCCATTGGCTGGAGTAGCAAGCGGTAAAGACCCCAACAATCTGTTTATAAACTGCAGAGTAAACAGACAGGAGAACAATAAGACTTCACAGCTCCCACAATACAGCAGTCATGCTTAACAATATGGTTATAGTCTATCAAGTTCAGTCCTCAGAAGTCAATTTTTTTTATTTTTTTTTAATTCAGCTCATTTGTACTTACAGTTGCAAGAAAAAGTATGTGAACCCTTTGGAATGATATGGATTTCTGCACAAATTGGTCATAAAATGTGATCTGATCATCATCTAAGTCACAACAATAGACAATTACAGTCTGCTTAAACTAATAACACACAAAGAATGAAATGTTGCCATGTTTTTATTGAACACACCATGTAAACATTCACAGTGCAGGTGGAAAAAGTATGTGAACCCTTGGATTTAATAACTGGTTGAACCTCCTTTGGCAGCAATAACTTCAACCAAACGTTTCCTGTAGTTGCAGATCAGACGTGCACAACGGTCAGGAGTAATTCTTGACCATTCCTCTTTACAGAACTGTTTCAGTTCAGCAATATTCTTGGGATGTCTGGTGTGAATCGCTTTCTTGAGGTCATGCCACAGCATCTCAATCGGGTTGAGGCCAGGACACTGACTGGGCCACTTCAGAAGGTGTATTTTCTTCTGTTTAAAGGACCACTATAGTGCCAGGAAAACATACTAGTTTTCCTGGCACTATAGTGCCCTGACGGTGCCCCCACCCGCCGGGTTCTGGGGAGAGGAAGGGATTAAACACTCACCTTTCTCCAGCGCTGGGCGGGGAGCTCTCCTCCGCCTCTTCGGCTGAATGCGCATGTGCGTGCGGCAGGAGCTGTGCGCGCAGCCAGTCTCATAGGAAAGCATTCATTTTCACAGTGAGAAGCATACAAAACGCCTCTAGCGGCTGTCAATGAGACAGCCACTAGAAGCTTTAGAGGCTGGATTAACCCATTTATAAACATAGCAGTTTCTCTGAAACTGCTATGTTTATTTTTTTTAAAAAAATGGGTTAACCCTAGCTGGACCAGGCACCCAGACCACTTCAGAGTGGTCCTTTAATGTAGTTCTGGTAAGTATAATAGCTCCCTTCAGGCATTTTCATGTAAACACTGCCTTTTCAGAGAAAAGGCAGTGCTTACATTGCCCCTAAGGACACCTCCAAGTGGCCACTCCTTAAATGGCCACTGGAGGGGCTTCCTGGCTCAGGGCTGCACAGTAAGCTGACCTGCCGTTCAGCGTCCCCCCGCTCTGCATGGGGACGCTGAATTTTCCTCAGAAATGCATAATGGTCAAAAACAGCTTTGGCCCTGTCCTCTTACTGATTTTAGCCAATCCAATGCTTTCCTCATGGGAAAGCATTGGATTTGCTAAAAAGCAGCACTTTTAATGACGTCACCAGGGGGCGGGGCCAGCGCACGCAGACCTGCGAAGCTACCTAACTGGTGGGTTTTCACTATAGGCTCAGGAATACATTTGTGTTCCTGACCCTATAGTGATCCTTTAAGACCGATTCAGGAAGGATGATTCCCACTCATTCTGCATCAAATAAAAGAATGCTTTACGTTATGTTTCCAGATTTAATTATGTCCTTGCATAAAACGTCCTATGAAAGCTTGCACAGAAACCTGCATGAACAAGTCATACAAGAAAGTATAGTAGGCATTTAAAAGAAGACCAAATCAAAGCCATCAAGGCATTTTAGGTTACACCATGTAGATAAGAATGCATCCCTGAAAATAGTATAAGAATGCACTGACTGACAACAGCAGCTGAAGTGAAACACAAGATAATCACAAATCACGTAAATGGATAGGACAAGCAGATTGAAAAAAATTCCTGTGAGATCACACTGGCACAAAATAACAAAATGAGCGATCAAACATCAATTTAAACTGCCACATCATAAAATTGTTGTAAAGGACACGCATGTCTTTTTAAAGCATAAAAGTTATGTGTAGACAATGTTTAGTTTGTTACATAAATGCACATGGCCAAACAGCCTTCCCTTTTAAGACAAATGTGAGTAATTCAAATGTCATGGGATTTAAGTCAGACAGCAACTAAGGGTGGCATAAAAAGACTTAATGAAAGCAAGTTGGGGAGTACAAGAAAAGAAAGGGGCGCAAGCAGTAGCCCTGTATGCAGGCCGTCAAAAGCTTGTCGCATTTGTACAGAAAGCAAACAGTCTCAGAAAAGAGATCTTCCTTAGAAACTTCATTTTCAGTTTTAAAGTGTTGAGATCAGGATGTCATTCTCAATGTAACCCTATTGCAATCTCGAGCCGTTGTATTGTTTTTATTAGAAAGAAAACTTCCAGCATTTCAGAGCCATAAATGTGAAGGTTAATAAGGTTAAACTATCTTTAAGACTAATAAAACAAGGACCATTAGAAACAAGTGATAACATCCAGACCACAAGTCATATTTATAGAAGTCATTTGATGAGATTATTATAAATTCAGGTTGTATATACGTACAGTTGTATGTTGGCTGGGAGAGAGGAGGTCTGTGAAGAGCTTGAGGTCAGTGAAACAACATGGCTTGTCTCCAAACTTAATAAAGTACTGGAACATCAACTCTTCTGGATCTCCTGCAGAGAAAACCTGTTTCAGTGAACTGGACTCAACTTCAGAATGCTCTAACTATACACCTCCCACACATCTAAATAAATATGCAATGCTACATTAAAAATTTCTAGCTACCCGTATATACACTCAAGTATAAGTCGACCCGAATATAAGTCGAGACCCCTAATTTTACCCCACAAAACTGGGAAAAACTTATTGACTCGAGTATAAGACTAGGGTGGGAAATGCAGCAGCTACTGGTAAATTTGTAAATAAAATTAGATCCACAAAAAATGATATTAATGGTTTATTTACAGTGTGAGTATATAATGAATGCAGAGTGTGTGTGTGATGCAGAGCCTTGGTGGTGGTGGTGGTGATGGTGGTGGTGGTGGGGGGGGCATTTTTATATTAATATTTTTTTTTATTGTAATTTTTTTTTTTTTATTATTTAATTTTATTTTTATCCTCCCTCCCTGTTTGTTAGCTGGCCAGGGAGGGGGGCTCGCATTCCCTGGTGGTCCAGTGGCATTGGTTGTGTAGGAGGGGGGCTGGCAGAGAGCTGTAACTTACCTTTCCTGCAGCTCCCTTCTCCTCCTGTCCGGTCAGCTCCCCTGTAAGTCTTGCGGTGTGAGTGCCGCGCGGAGAGTTGCCACGGTAACCTGTGGCAACCCTCTGACACCGCGGCTCTCGCGAGACTTACACTGGAGCTGACCAGCACGGAGGAGAAGGGAGCTGACAGGAGCTGCAGGAATGGTAAGTTACAGCTCGCTGCCAGCCCCCAACAGGACCGCCAGGCAATGTAAGTTGCCATAATACAGACATTGACTCGAGTATAAGCCGAGTTGGGGTTTTTCAGCACAAAAAAAAAATGTGCTGAAAAACTCGTCTTATACTCAAGTATATACGGTATATCTTCTTAAATGCATTCTTACAGCTTAGATACCTGGGCTGCCCTTTTAAAAATTATCAAGGCTGTCAAGTCTGCACAGAGTTGAGAAAAGTGGGTTTATATTGCTCAAGTCATTTTGAGAGTCTGAATCGAATATCAATTTCCTAAGTTGGTGAAAAATGTTATTACATTTTCTACAACTGCCAAGAAAATATTTCGGCACGTTGCTTTAGATTTCACAAAAGCAAACATAGTAGACTTGTAAGGGGGTATATTAAAAAGAAAAATACTTAACATTTTCTGTTGGCCTTAAATCATATCTATGTCAGGTTAGGTGGATTGGGTCCAGTAATTCTACATGTCTAGGAAAATGCTGACTGAACAAGATACCTAATTGGGAGTTCCATCAAGTTACCTAGTTTATACTCATCATTACATCCTCTCTGTCTCAAGCGGCGAATAAGCTCGAGCTTAGCTAGATGTGGTCCCCGGAGCGATCGTGAGATCTTTGCTTCTGTTTCTATTTGTTCTTCTACAAAACTGACAGCCTGTTCTATTGTGTAGTCAAGGTCTCCTTCCAGTGACCTGCAAAAGAAACATACGCTGTGCAAAGAGGGGCTTTCTTGGAAGTTCTGTATTTTGCCTGCAATCTGCAAACTACAATTAACATTGCAAACACACACCACTGAAAGAAACCTCCAAGAAAACACAAATTTAAGAAGTGTCAATCTATATACAGACTGATTCGCATATACATTAAGACAGGGCTTAACATTTAAAATCCTCTGCTACTAACCAGGCCTTTAAAGTTACTTGCCATAGAAAGCCCGGCACACGCATTAGTCTTGAATTTCTACTTGCCAATGGCTAGTGGAAATTCTGAGCCCTGCATTAAAGGAACACTCAAAATACCATAAGTATGACCTGCTGTAGTGGTTATGATGCCAGGGGTGCCCTGGTGTTATCCAACGATAAAAAGTCAAGAGATTTTTCAGAATGGTTTGACAACTTACTTGGGTCACCCTGGGCACCCATACCACATCTGCTGCATCCGGGTTTTCCCAGCAGGAGAAGCCAAAAGTCTCTGTAGTGCAAAGCATGTCCTTACTTTGTTCTAAAGAGCAATCCTGCTTCTCTTGCTTGAGAAGACCAAATACGGCTCTGGTAGAACCCGGTACATTGTCAAGCAGTTTTAGCTTGGCTTTACGTCTTTGATAAAGAAAGGGTCAATGCACCCCTGGCACCATAACCACTACTAATGGTTTAGTGTCCCATTAATATCACAAATTACACAAGATTTATTTTACAGATATCAACTACCCATAGATAGGCATGCTTATGAGTGCACAAATGTTCCGTACCACGTTTTTGACTTACATCTGCCCTTCTGATGGGGGAGTCCACCCATCTTCAATGAGGTAAAAGATGGAGTCAAAGTAGGAAAGGTAGAATTGCCAGTCGTCTAAGCTGTAGCAGAGAGGAAGAAATTAAGCAGGTGAATTGTTACAATATAAAGATTATAAATACTTTAAACAAAAACCAGTAAAACCGAATCCTGCACAACAGATAAGAGAGACTATAAATAGCATTACAAACACACACACACACACACACACACTTAACCCCTTAAGGACCAAACTTCTGGAATGAAAGGGAAACATGACATGTCATGTGTCCTTAAGGGGTTAATTAAATAGCTTTTGACACTTAAGACATTTCTTGTATGTCTATTTCTGCTACATGATTAAGTTCTAACATTTCAAAAATATAAAAATCCATGAGAGAATTGTACAATTTTAAATAACAAATTTTTAAGTTGCTTCAAATGCAAGACTACGAGCACCCAAAGCTCCACGATTAACATGGGAATTTAAGGGACTGGTGTGCCTGAAAGTCCCATAGAGGGAAGGCCAATCACGTTTAAAACTTTTGTTGTAGGTTGACTATTATGACAAATCAGCATGTGCTCATTATATCAAAGAAATGGTGCATGGAGAGATACTGACAATCATGTGCACATGACCGCTAAAATGCATTTACTTAACATCTACAAACGTTTTTTTTAAGAGAGAATATTGATGTACACATAATACATAGGTTTCATACAGATCAGTTACTTTGATTCCAAGTCAAAGTCCCTGTCAATTGTCCCAACACTGGTTTACCTCCATGGTGAAGCAGCCCTTACGGATTACTTAGCGTAGTAGTCACGGTTTATTTAAATGTAAAAAATACATGCTGCTTTTTTACACAATAACTCACTTTTCTAAAAGAAGCTTTTTGGAGAGCGCATTGCATTCAGGCCACTTTTTTAACTTCTTGTACATCGCCATACATTTGTTTTCCCGACTTTGCAGTTCACTTGTTAATTTCTCTGGGTAGCAAGAAAAACAAATAAATTAAAATAAAGACAATATAAAATCAAATGTAATGGAGGGGGTTTATACCCATCAAGTAGACATCAGGGGCAGGGCAAGTTTCCCAAAGTATCATACCTCCTAAGTTGCCTCGGACAACCTCCAAGGCCTCTGAATGTTTACCCAAACGCTCCAGAATCATGTAGTACAGTTCAACCTGAAGAAGATAGAAACCAGAAATGAAGACTATGAAACAAGGATTGCTTAGCAAGAATACTGGCTAGTTTAGGAACTCATTTAATGGGATTGCATTAAAGTATTTTTAGCATGGCAGGATAAACTAAGCATTCATTGAAAAAAAAATAGTTATCATGCTGAATTACAGTGTTTACTGTGACTAGAAAGAACCCTTAGCGCTGGTATTTCCAAAGAGGTTCTCATGAACCTCCAATAGTTGACTACTATCAATTTTGTTCCACTGTGAACACCAATACAACCCATTGAGGATGCAAGGACTAGTTTGTGTACTGCCTTAAGGTAACATGTTTGTACATCATATGTATTGGTCTATTAAACACCATTGCAACTCAAGTTCCATCATGTCATGTACATTTAAACGTTACTATTATTTTCACATAGTAGCCAGTTTCTCCTCGCCTCCATCATCATATATGCAGAACAATTCATTTTGTAATTAAAGGGATCCTTTAGTTCCAGGAAAACAAACCCGTTTTCCTGGCACTATAGGCTCTTGGAAATCCCCCCTACAGCCACTTACCTTAATCCAGCGCCGGTGACCTCTCCTTCTCCGCCAACTCCCGAATGGAGCAGAATGCGCATGTGCAGCCAGAGGCTGGATTAACCCGGCAGTGTAAACATAGCAACACTGCTATGTTTTCAGCTGCAGAGTTAAACCTAGGGGGACCTGGCACCCAGACCACTTAATTGAGCTGAAGTGGTCTGGGTGCCTATAGTGGTCCTTTAATGCTGTCAAAATACATCTAGACCAAGACAGTCTTTTCAGACAAGCCAGAGGAACCAGCTAGTGTCATAGAGTGAATAATAGTTGCCATGTAAAACAACCATGAAAGCATACAGAATTTAATCAACCCCGGCTTGCGATAACTATATTAACGGCTTTCTGTGTTCAAGAGTTTTTACCTCGGCTTCAGCTTCCATCTTGTCTTCTTTCACCATTTTCTCCACCATTCTTTCAGCCAATGGCAAGAACATAGTTTTCGAGAGGTTTTCATCTTGTGCCGATATAGACTTTAGAGTTTAAAGTAAAAACACAGATTTAAAAAAAAACAAACAAAAAAAACACACAAAAAAAACAAAACACAAAAACCACGAAATACTGGGCAATAACTACACAAACCAATAACCACTTATTCACAATAGAACATTTGTCTTCTCAGCAGAAGAATACAGCTCACCTGCATTATCAAGCTCATGACAGACCAGAAGTAGTAAGGATTCTTGGGTACAATTTTATAAAGTGCCATCCCAGCCTGCAACACAACATATGGCAAAGGTTAGTTACATAAAGAGATGGGATCAGAGAAGAAAAATAAATAAATTATATTAACAAGCATTGCCTCGTATTTAAAACCATTTTTTTTTTATAACTAATTGAAAGAGCAGTCAAGAAGTACTTAATCCACATCTCAAAAACCAATAGAAAACTAGCTGTTGTCACTTTCTCTGTAAAGGGATTCTACGAATACTTTAAGAGTAAAGGAACACTATTGGGTCAGGATTCCAAATGTGTATTCCTGATCCTACAGTGTTTAAAAAGCTCCCTAATGCCCACTTAAATAACTAGAAAACAACTTATTTCCAGTGCCATATGGGTCTGCTGGCGCTGGCTCTGTGTTTGTGACTAAGTTGCTACTAAAAAAGACTGGACATACCCTGTTTGCAATACCTTGGGTTGCCTACTATTGCAAATGGTATGCCATCATAGGGGTAATTTTCATTCTTGGGCTACCATAGGGTCTCAAAGGCAACGTAACCAATCTGGCGAATTTTAATGTGAAAAAAATGAAACGCAAGCCTTATATTTGACGCTGTAACTTTTGAAAACACCATAAACCTGTACATGAGGGGTACTGTTGTACTCGGGAGACTTCGCTGAACACAAATATTTGTGTTTCAAAACAGTAAAAAGTATCACAGCAATAATATTGTCCGTGTAATGCTGTTTGTGCGTAAAAAATGCAAAAAACGTCACTTTTACTGGCGATATCATCGTCAATGTAACGACCATGAGTTACCTATGGTCGTTACATTGACGATATTTTCTTTGTATGGAAAGGAGAAGAAAAAGATCTTATTGAATTTTTTAATTTTTTAAATGAGAATACCTGGGGTATAACGCTCAGTAGCAATTGGAGCAAGACAGAAATAATTTTTTTAGATTTATTGATATACATTGAAGAAAACAAGATTAAAACTAGAAACAATTTTAAGACGGTAGAAGCTAATAGCTACATAGAGAGAGAAAGTTGCCACTACTCTCCGTGGCTTGAGAATGCCCCCAGAGGACAGTTTTTACGTATTAGGCGTAATTGTACGGATCTGTGTTTGAGACCCAATCTATTAAAATTAAAGAAGATTTTATAGAGAAAGGATACGAAGAGTTAAAATTAGAAATGGCCAGGAAAGAAGTAAGGATGATAGAAAGAGAGAAACTTTTGAAATATAAGGATAAAAGGGAAAATACATCTATGGAACTCCCTTTTATATGTAACTTTAGCACAGATAACATAAAAGTGAGAAAAATAATCTCTAAGTTCTGGCCAATTTTATTACAAGATCCAGGTGTAAAACCTTTTCTTCCAGAAAGACCTAAATTTATACACAGAGGGGTTGACAATTTACGCCATTCTCTGACTTCAAGCTTTTTAAAGGAAAAGAAAAGTACGAATACTTTTTTAAATTCGGATAAGGGATTTTTTGGGTGTGGCCAATGCTTAGCGTGCAAAAAGTCTAATAATAAAAAAAGGCATATAAAGCTTTTTAGAGATAAAGATGGTAAAGAATATCAAATTAAAGATTTTCTGAGTTGCCACTCAAAAAACCTCATTTACTTAATGATTTGCCCTTGTGGTCTATGCTATATAGGGAAAACCACCAGACCCCTACATATCAGAATTGAAGAACATAGTCGTAACATTTTAAAAGGTTTTGAAAAACATAGCGTCTCTTTACACTACAAAATTGCACATAAATATGACATGAAAGACACTACGTTTTTAGGAATTATAAAAGTCAAAAAGGATTGGAGGGGAGGCAACTTTGACAGCAAAATGAGTAAAATTGAGATGGAGTGAATCTTTAAATTAAATACTTTAATCCCGAATGGTCTAAATGCAGACTTCGAGATGTGCCATTTTTTTAAATAAATGCAAAATTATTTTATGGTTGCACTTATACCTCCCTTTATTGAATTATGACCTTCTTCCCCCCCCCTTTTTTTTCCCCTCACTTTCTTATTACTATGTGAGCATTGACTGGACTATGTTTCAACTTTTACTATATATTATATTAAGATAATATCTGGAATTAGACATTTATAAGGCTTTTAAATGTTGTATAACAATTGATTCATTTATTAATATTTATTATCTCTTATGAATTCATCTTTTTAATAATGACATAAGATCACAATATGCCTGTAAAATGGTCATCTTGTATTAACACACTTATATAAGAAATAGGAATAGAAGGAAAAAAAACTATAGAATGGAATTTAATTATTAAGGGTTTGAATGTACAAATATAAGGCTTGTATATGTTGGATAAAGAAAGCTTGCCAATTCCACATATATGTTAAACTCATTTAAACTTATATTTCCCCTCAAAAACCGCCGACCCGGAAATCCTGGAGAAATAAATGGTGAACCGCGTGGTGGAACGCATAGTGAACCGCATGGTGGAACGCATGGAAGTGACGTATCGGCGAAACCGGAAATGACGCGACGGAACAGAAAACCCGGAAATAAACAGAAAAAAGGCTTGAAACGCAGGGCGTCACCATTTCTATGGTGATTGCCCGCGAAAATACAAGCCTGGACACTAATTATCTCACCCCTGAGAGGGGTACATATAGCAGGGAGGATCCATGGGAAGTTTGAATCACCACATCCAGCTGAGGAAGCCTGTAAGGCGAAACGCGTACTGGAGAGACTGTGAGACTTTGGATTTTATGCCAATTTGATATTGTTTAAAATATATATATATATATATATACATATATATATATATATATATATATATATATATATATATATATTTTTTTTTTTATACAATTACCGTTACAATAAAATTACTAATCTTTTATATTATATATTGGCATTTCCCTGCTACTTTTTATTCATTTTTTAAAAGAAGGTGTGTAGTCCTTAACTACACAAGTGTGTGGATTAGAGCCGATCTGGATGGCTCTAATTTTGTGAGTATTACATTTTATATTTATCTCACATTGAAAATTATTACGATACTGCACCATATACGGTTTCTACTTCTATAGGAAATCAAGGAGATCTATACACAAGAAGGGTGAGGGTCGCCTTTACGGACCCCAAGAGCGCAGATATTGAGCTATTTCATATTAGCTCCCAAAATTGTGAGTGGGAAATTTTCCCTTCCTAATTCTCTATAACGGACTTTATTATACAGTTTACACTATGTTTGGTTTGTCTGTTTTTTATGTCTTGTAGAATTTATACTCTTATGTAAATATAAAGACAAAGAATATTCAAGGTAGTATTGGTATATACCAAGTTTTCTATCACTACCCTTCTATTTGAATATAGCGCTACACCACAAGAGTTTTTGGGTTCCTATTCTTGTAAGATAAGAACTTGGTGTGATAGCAGCTTCTTGAGTTATTTGGAACACAGTTCACTGGTTGGGGAATATTTAGCGCTGTACACCCCCTTTCTTTTACCTATATTTACATACCTGCTGCATTTTCTTGTATTCACCCACTCTGGCATACGCCATGAAGAGATGAGAATGATATTCCTCACTATTGGGTACTTTCTTCACAGCCGCTTCATATAGTTTAGTTACCAACTCCGCTAGAAAAGAACAAAATTAAATTAAAATAAAAAAGTAAATACTAAACAGAAAGGGGAAAACACCAAATAAAATGCCATAGGAGTGAGTGGTAGTCTACTTTATGGACAAAATTCCCAACATTTTCAAATGACCAAGACCAAGTTTTAGATTGAATCCGGACCCATTTCAAGAGCTTCTAATATCCATTTAAGTCAAGATGCTATAAAATAAAAGTATTTTCACAAACTAAATAGGTTTATTATGGCATAAATTTGCATTATTGCAAGTTTTTTGTTTTGCTGTAAAGCCCTAGTCCCTAGAAAAAGGGGTAACGAAGAGGAACAGAAAGACACTGGAGCTACACAGGGACACTTTGAAGGTGTGATATGCAGAATGGACCAGAACATGCACGCAGTCTGTAGCATGCAGTATATGCTTACGTCTGTGCATTTCCCGATATAGGATGGTAAGTGCTTGCAAGGAGTTATCATCAGTAGGCTCCAAGGCTGCTACCTCCTGTGCAAGTACAAATGCTTCCTCCTGTCTCCCAGTCCTCTGCAATCCAATAGCCTTAAGCACCTGCGGGACACAAGAGTCTGTTTTGCAAATCACGTGTAAACAAATACAGCAGTCTTGCTTTATGCAAGAGGGCACGAAATGGATTTACAGTTAATTTAAGGCATAATTTGAATAGTTTAGTCATCGGTTTTCATTGGCAAGGTGTATATATAATTTAAAAAAAAAATTTTTTATTGTAGTGATGACTAATAAGCAATATATCTTCATATATATCTATCTCCAATGAGTAGAGAGGTGCACTCGTAGGTCTTAATACAAGTGATAGTTATTCAATGACTTATCAAAATATAAATGTCCCGATCAACGTTTCGACCCCTCAGGGTCTTTTTCAAGATCAAATATATAGTGGAAATTACAAGTTTAAATACAAATTTTAGGGATAACCACTTACCAAACATCGTTAAGGGGAGAGATAGAGATATCTATCATAAAATATATATATATATATACACACACATACATATATATATATATATATATATATATATATATATATATATATATATACACACACACACACACACATACATACACACACACACACACACAATTTTATGCTTAAGTGTATTTTTAATAATATATGTAGGTGTATGTGTGTTCTCCAGGGGCCACCGGCAGTGAGAGGGTTATTTCCGCGATGCCTCAACATCGAGGCTTAGCTGCAATACCATTAAAGCTGCTGGAAGCGCTCTAATTCCCCTAGGACGTATGTTATGTCCGCGGTCCTTAAGGG
This sequence comes from Pelobates cultripes, assembly GCA_933207985.1. Lineage (NCBI taxonomy): Eukaryota > Metazoa > Chordata > Amphibia > Anura > Pelobatidae > Pelobates > Pelobates cultripes. The sequence goes on from OW240916.1 coordinate 224,862,916, forward strand.
GTTAAATCTAATATTAAATTAATCAAGTGTTTTGATTTGTTTTTTCTCCCTCCCCCTAGATCTATACGGCTGGGCATTTATTTCTATCCATTATAATGGTTCAAAGTTAAAGAGACACTATAGTCACCAGAACAACTACAGCTTATTGAATTTGTTCTGGTGAGTAGAATCATTCCCTTCAGGCTTTTTGGTGTAAACACTGTCTTTTCAGAGAAAATGCAGTGTTTACATTACAGCCTAGTGATAACTTCACTGGCCACTCTTTAAATGGCTACTAAAGGTGCTTCCTGGAGCAGTCCTGCCTAGTGTGCAGCACTGCCATTGGGGGAGAGGGGCAAGAGGAGGGCTAGATGGTGGTTTTAACATTATAGGGTCAGGAATACAGGTTTGTGTTCCTGACCCTATAGTGATCCTTTAATTATTTCTGCTATCCATTGGTGTACCCAGTGCATCTCAACCTTTTCTCACCCAAGACACACCAAAGCTCTTCCAAGAATTCCATGTGTGTGTACACACACACACACTAAATTGCATACACAGACCATGCCAGTTAGATTGTTCATTAAATCACACCTCAATCCAGGTGACCATTAATAAATACCAGAATAAAAGTGTGGCCATTAAAAATAGAACTGCAGTGGATGAAAATACATTTAACACAGGGCTGCAGTGGCAGGGGAGCCATAACTATTCTAAATCTGGATATTAAATCACGTAGTTGGGGAGGACCAACAGATCATTTGACGGAGATTAGATTACAGAGAAAGAACTCTTCAGCTAGAAACAAGAAAATAAATGATGGGATACTATAGCGTAAGCAATACAAATCTGTATTCCTTACACTATACTTCCCTCTAACCCCACCATCATTGAAAGAGAAAAAAAAAAAAAAAAAAACACAAACACCAACACCTTTTGCCTCTCAAGTTACCAGACAGGTGACCGGTGCAATGCTTTCCTACTGGGATTTCTCCTCTGACACTGCATGTCCTCATGCAGGGCATGAGGACATCCAGCATCAGTTAGGCTGTCAAAAGTCCATTGGCAAGCAGGAAGTGCCTCTAACGGCTGTCTGATTGCCACTAGAGGCAGTCTTAGTCATGCAAGGCAATTATTACCATTTAGAAAGCCACAACAAATTCCACAACGTCCTGAAACTACAAATATTTACATTGCAGGATTAATTGAAGAGATCTGGGTGCAGTGTTCCTGACTCAATGAGCTTTAGTGGCCTGGGTGCCTACAGCGCCCCTTTATGTTTTTCCAGGCCCGAGGTTCATCATTCACTCAACTCCATATACGCTATTGCAGTATTTCATAGGCTGAATAAAGAAGAAAAGGGGAAAAAAGTAGGAAAAAAAATAAATAAAAATAAAAACACATTCGGGGTGATTTTGCTAACCCACAAAACGGAGGTCCAAGCAGTCACAGACCACATCCAGGCCACTGAGGAAGATGTAAATGTTCTCAAGCAAGGCTTGGCAGCCCTGGGAGACACTGTTCAACACTCCTTTCTGACCCACAGAGTGGACACTCTGGATAAAAGGAGTCGGCGACAAAACATCAAAAATCAGTTGAGTATCTGATGCAGTGTCCAGAGGAATTGCCACACTTCCTCAGACAGCTGATATCCACAGTACTACCTGCCAAACAGGCTAAACTACTCCTATTAGATGGAGCCTTTAGGGTTAACAGGTCTCCTCGTGCCACAAGAGCTTGTCAAGAGACATACTTTAACGTTAATCCTTTGCAGACAAGCAAAGTCTCATGAAAGCTCTTCAGGACAAGGCCCCTCTGGACTTCGAAGCTCACCATCTCACTTTCTTTCAAAAGGTCTACACTTATGGAGAAAGGCTATGCAGCCAATAACAAAGAAGCTGCAAGAAGCTGGAGTGGCATATCACTGGTCTGCATATCCTGCATCCAGAGTGTGGAGCACATACACAGCAGCATCTCCACCAGACGCCCCAGCTTTCCTTGCAGCACTTGACCTATTAGAGGAAGGGGGGGGGGGGCAGAAGCTCCAGCGAGAACACAGACCACTCATCGGTGGGATGTCTCCAATGTAACACGCTTTGTACCATCCAGGGGCCAGGACTCAGTAATTTAGACCCTGAACTAGAGGCACTAACTTAGTGCACTTAAACATAGTTGGCGTCACGGTTACAAATACCACACAAAAGTGGTATCCCACGGAATGGGTGTAGTTTATGTTTAAAATCTAGTTTATAGTTTCAAATCAGTATGTTTTCTTGAGAGTTTAGAAGTAGAATGGAAGCACACAGAGAACTCCCATAATCCTGATACCCAACCCCTCCCCCCCTCCCCGCTGTCCCCATAGGTTTGGGGTAATTCGAGTAATGGAGGCACCAAGTATTGCTCTCCACCATTTACTACATTCCTAAGGCACATACTCATTGTTATGAATCACACTGGAGGCTTACATGCCTTGAATCAAGCTGCACAGCCTTCACACTAGGCTGTTAGACAGCAGCAACTACAAACTAGATGGTGTCCTTTAGCACAGCCCCAGCAGGACTATAGTCATCACACCTCTGCAGAACATCATAAAAATTTTATGCATGCAATATTTAGCTTGATAATGCTTGATTTTATTAATTTCTTATTTCTTTGTGGTACGAATGCCAACTTACCTGCAATTATTCATGTACTATACAAAGAATGAGTGGTTAACTGGATTGAAAATGCTTTAGAGGCTCTACTGAGATTAGCCTTTTAACTCTAAAATAAGTGAACTTTGCTATAATTTTTCTGTGCAAACTATTTACAAACATGTTTGAAGTGCCACAGCAGCACATATAGGCATATCAACAAAGGTAATATCTTGGCATACATTTTTTTTTTTTTTAAATAATAAACTTGTTGGAACAGAGTACGTCAGGAGATAGAAATAACATAGGTGGTGGGTAAGCTGCCTGACAGTAATGTGAGTCAATTTAAGAGAACTAAATAGTGGTGGAAACGCTTAAGTTTCAGAGCAGGCTAGGCATGCGAAGATTAGTATCGGATTGTGCAGAACTGACAGCATAGAGTAGTTCAGCCAGGTTTGTTATAAATTGGCACTCTGATGAAAAACATGGAACGGAGTAAAACACATTTGCCATTAAGAATTTTCCACTGGCACCAACATCGTCACGATAAAGCCGAGGTGTGTAAGGTGCTTATGGTAGTGAGAGTGAGTGAAAGCATAGCGAGAGTGAGTGAGTGAGTGTGTAGATGAAGAGCGAAAACACATAAATCATATGCGTATACAGGTTAACTGGCATCAACAGGTGTCAGGTGGATTCGGTAACTGAGGCTTGACTTTTCCTGAGGGAGGTAAGTCCATGTTCAGTCCATGCCTGCCAGTGGGAAGTGCTGAAATTTTACCAAGCAGTCCATTGCATGCATATAGAGAGGCTGTTGTGGTTTACTTCTTCCCCTCCAGACACACTCAAGGGCAGACTTCTCTTTTGGGGTACAGGGGCTTCTAAATATTTGCAACTTCCCTCTCTCGGGCTGCATGGCGGACCAGGAAGAGACTTGCGCCTGTATCGATTAGGTCTCTGCTTCCGAACGCACTGCAGAGCCGTGAGGCTATTTGTGGCTCTTGGACCAGGCCTGTCAATGGGCAGTCGCTTAGTGGTCAGAGAGCCTGTTAACCGGATGGGGCTTCACCACTCTCCCCTTCTCGCTTCATTTAGTCTCCTCCCGAGACCTGATGAGTTTTGCATTCTCACGTGCTTTTATCCGCTCAAAGAAGCACTGGAATATTTCTTCCAGGTGCCATAGGCTGAGATCAGGGTTGCCGAGGTAGGCTGCTTGGAAGCTCAGAGGACAATCACCCGCCATTTTGTGCCAACGAGGTTAGCCCCTGTGGTATCGTGGGACTAGTTTTAGGTACAGATTAGGCAGTCAGTGGTGGTCCAGTGGGGACCAGGATAACCCCCACCGGTCCAGGAGGTCGGCAATGCTTCACATTGAGCATAGGAGTGAGAAGAGCGGCTGCCTCTCCCCTGCTCCTTCACCAGTAGTCCTTGGCAATGAGTCTCGGGTTCCCGGTGGCTCAGTAACTCGTGAGTCTCGATCAAGTCACTCTTGCATCCCGTACGTGGGTGTTGCAGTTTGGGGAATAGTGTAGCTTGAGAACCAGATTAATTTCACAGAGAATAGAGATTCGGATGGGAGCTTGTGCTGCACACGTCTTAGCTCCACACTCACGCTCGGCCCCCGAACTACCCTGTAATTTTATGTTTATCTTGCACCACTGGCAAACTGAATACTAACGCATACGATTCATATGTATACGTGCCATAGTCGTCTCACGTATATGATGCATTAACCACTCAATAAAAGAGAGAATAAAAAATAAATTATATATATATTACCTTGGCACAATGGAGATCTTTATGCTTCTTAAGCAGTTTTTCTGCCTGTTGAATAGCCATCTTGTTGTTTCCATTGTCAAGATAATCTGTAGTTTAAACAAGAGAATGTTGGTTCACTTTTATTTTTGAAACAAAACAAAAACCAAAAAAATAGAAACCTTTAGTTGACGTTTTGGTAGCTTGCCTGTTATGTCTAGGTGCCAGAATGAATAAAATCTACTATATTCCTAAAGGAACACTCCAAGCCCAATGGTTATGATGCACTGGCGACAACCCATAGCGAATGGATAAATATTTTATTACAGTTTATCAACGTAGCTAGTTCCAGGAGAACCCTGTTCGCTTGACAGAGCCAAGAAAGGCCATGCACATTCAATTAACTCCTCACACCAAAACCCCCTGTAATAAGCTGTAATAGTTAGTGCCCCTTTAAAAGGATAAAGTGTGTTCTATGATTAGTCCTGTCCATTGATGCCCCATTTTTAGTAATAAAGCCTGCAGTTTTGTAAACTACAGAATAAGGATTTTAAATTATAATAATTAAAAAAAAAAAAAAAAACCCCACGACAAAACCCAAGGCAGATTTGTAAGAGAAGTGCACAGATGGTTGCTTTTGTCAGAAGAGGTGGTTCTTTCATTATCAAATGGAAAGATTCAACCACCTGTATATAACATATTACTGTGGCTTTTTTGCCTGTTCAGTATAATTTTAGCAGTAAGGTCTTCAACAATCGTGAACCCGTATTTTTTTTTCCCCCTCTAGAAATTGGAAGTTACAGAGAGGGTTAAAAAAAATCCATGTAGTGGTTTTCGTGCACAGAGACCACACCTGTCAGAGGCAGACTTAGGTTACATGTCACCTTGGGCGTAAGTTATTTTGTCCTCCCCCTCAATCTGCTCCCCGCCCCGACATACATATACACAAACACACATTCCCTTCAGGTCCATTATGCCTGTCTTTTCTGATCTTGTAAGAGGCTGAAGTTGAATCTCACCCCAGGGGTCCAGTTGTTTGCAGTTTCAATCCCTCTATATTAATTGCCCACTCCCTGCATGTCAGATCCCAGCATCAGTACAGGATGGATGATGAGGCTGAAAACACTGGGCACAGAGATCCCAGCAGCTCCTGTGGCACCTGGCTCCACAGCCACAAAACAGTGACAAAGCATGCACCCTCGTGCCATCTGTCACCAGGGACAGTCTACCCCGGGTTAATACACTCCTAGTCCCGGCAGTCTTACCTGTAAACACTGCCTTTTCTTTGAAAAGGCAGGGTTTACATTTGTCCCCAAGGACACTCAGGAGGCTGTTGCTTAGTGGGGCCCAGAAATCTGAACCTGCAAGAAATAACTAATGTTACAAATACATGTTTGCATTTCTAACATTAGAAAAACGGTTTACCATTTAATTGGAAGCTACATTAAACTAATGTTGGTATTATTAACCGGGTAATAAAATGTAAAGTGCAATGATTAGCTTTTCTAAACTAATCAACGTGGACTAGTCTTGTCACTAAAAGGCATCAATTTTCATTGTATACATCTTTAGGTTAATTGATTATGGGGCTTCTTTTTTGCAGAGATCAGTAGAAAGAGTTGTAGGTGTTTATTCATTAAAAACAAGCTGTGACAATAGCAGAGTTAGAAAGTTTTTTCCCGTTCAAATATTTTTGCAATTTGGTTCTCAGTTAAAAAAGGCCTACCTCGATTCCAAGGAAAACATAGGGTAACATACTGTAAAGTTATTGGGGAGGTCCAAAAATCACTTCCATAGGCTGGACATACATGACCAGAGTGTGAGACCATTACATTGCGTATAAAAAAAACCCCACATGTAACAAGTGTTCAACAGTGCCCGTGTCCATCTGGCTTATATAGGGGCTGTCAAATCTGAAGCAAATACCAGGGCTAATGGAATCTGCAACTGAGAACATTGCTGGCACACAGCCATCGAGTAGGCATGATTTACACTGCACCTATTGCATACTCTACATAGTAAATGGCTCTGAGCCATAAACTGCAAGCACTGCTTACTTACAAAACAGTAGAAACTGTGAAAGTGCTTTATTTGGAGATTTTATTACAATCAGGCATGCAGTGTAATGCATTTAAACAAGCTTTTAACGCTGATAAAAATCACAGTGTGTGCTTGAAACGGAAATTCGTTATCAGCATTTTCTAACATATACTTAAAATAGATCTACTTTCCATTAAGCCCAAATACAGAAAAAGAAGATCAGAGATTCCACCATTGCTAAAGATTCCCAGCATTCCATCTTTGACACAATGGCTTGACCCAAGAAGGTGCCACAGTTGTAAGATGTGTTGGGTACAAGAAGGGTCTGTTCTGAAGAGTAGTGCAAACATGGAAGACCTGTCCAAGACCAGTAACATAGCCCCAAACTGCATGAAGGTCGCTTCTGCAGTCCATACTATGTACAGATACAGAATGCCTTGCTCTATAGAGGAAGCCAATCCATTCAGCCATTAGGCCAAGCATTACTGGTGCAGGACCACTGCAATTCTCATCTCACTCTGAGTGAATGCTTACATCAGTTTTATGTGCATTACTTTTGCAGCAATGCAGTGATAATGCAGATCCAAATAGAAGGAACAGATACATTAGCATGGAGCTACTAGAAATCAAATTTGAACTGTGCAGATGTCAGCAGAACACATGCAAGATCCCAACCTTGAGACAAATGCGAGGCAAAGGGTAACTCTGCACCCATGAGAGGCAACTGCTCACACCCATATTAGGCACGCTTTCTGTCCTTAGGAATGGTATGCTTAATAAGGCAAGTTCTAATTGGATTTTCTAAGAAACTAAAGTTTGTTTAAATCAATGGCTAAATATGAGTGACGGCTCTTTTTTTTTTTATTTTTTTAAATGATCTATTGAAACTGGAATTACAAGTCCATAATGCTCAGCGGTCATTCTAGGAGCAATAGGAGTGACTGTAGCTGTCAGGGCATCATGGTTACACATCAGACTGGAAGGTTTGTCTTGGTTATCCATTATTACAGAGATATAGAATCGAGTGGATTTGATTATTCTCATTTTTCAGCTCTATTAACTCCTAGGTGAGGATAGATCTTGCAGAAGCCATATAATATACAACTCACTTTATGTTTGTCAATTACTTGTTATTAAACCCACTGTACAATTGCAGAGCTCTGCAGACGTTTGGACTAGAATGATGGTAATATTCAGATTGCAAGAGTAGTGTTTTCTACAGCAGTTAAAACTAGATCAATGAGAAACATACCTGTAATAGATTATAAAATCACTCCATAAAATAGTACTGTATATATACTTAACATATTTCATTGTAATTACAGTAAGTGCGCTTTTTAAAGTCACAACATTGAGGACATGATAAATTACAGTGTTACAAAGAATAGAGCTTAGAATAAAAATAAAATAGCAAAATGTTGCATTTAGGAGCTGTGCTTGACAGGGACTACATCAAATTTTCACAGAGAAACTGGAGAACCCACAATTTTAAGTTAGCCATCAAATATTTTTAAAAACACAGATATGCAAGGTGTATACTAGAATAATTATGCAATCTCCAGACAACTTTGATATGATGCAGTTGTGGAATGAACGGTGGATGAATGTTTATTAGGTAGGCAAAATTAGTATGTTGAAGGGCAGAACCATATGCTGGGGACGGAATCATGGCTAAAATGAAATTATTAAACAGATAACACAAGACTCTACAGTGTAATGATTTAGTATAATTCTAATAATAAAAATGTCTACTTGTATATACTCTAAAAATACACACCACTATCCCATAGGGGCCAATTATCTATATTATGCATGGATACCATTTAAAAAAGCTATTAGAAACTACAGAAAAAAAATAAAAATAAATAAAAAGGGTAAGCCACACAAGTTTATACAGCAGTGTTAACCATACATCTGACACAAGGTATGGACAAATTAAATATTCATGATTTATTCTGGAGCAAGGTTCCATAGAATGCAGTCACCATAGAGATTATTAGACCAAGTTCTGACAGAATCTATCAAATAAAAACTGCCCAGATTCAGTGACAGCAAGCACGTTTGGGGGCACTTGAGGACAAATCTGTATCATATATAAACGGGAGGCTTTACTAGACCGGATAAAACATTATAGAGCAATCAAAATTACTGACAGGGTGGGTGGGTGCCATGGTGTTTCCCATGCATCTTTGACAGACAATATCACTATATATATATACACTGCACAGCACGCGATGTATCTATATGGGGTTACACTACTGTCCAAGATTTCTAAAGTTTCATATCTCAGCCCCATCATGCAGAGGGTGTTAATACACATGGTTACCTGGTACAGAGGAGGGAGCTCCTGTATGTCAGTATGCAGGTAGGTACTGTCAGGACATGCACTCAGTGAGCAGCGAATTGCAATCCCAATGGTTACATTTGGGGATAAGATGTCTGATGTGGAATCATTATGCCGTTCAGATCCAGTCACAGTTAGTCTATAGATATCGCCATGCTTGCTATAACTCGCTACATTTCGGAGCTTAGTAAATAGCCCTGGCAGTGTCTGAACCCACCAGTGACCCCGGCATGCAGACTGAGGCTCTCCGTCCACCCAGGGAGCTCCCACATGCTGCCCCTCTCCCCGGACCCCACGTGTACCGGCCGCGCCATTCATCCCGGCACCGGGCGGCCCGGGTCCAGGCCCAGCTCCTCCTGTCACCCCCTGGCCGCCCTCTCACACCCGCTGCCCTATTTTTACAGACACTGTGTGGCTCCCAGTCCCGCAGGCAGCCTCCTTCCCTAGACCCGGTCCCCGCAGCCCGGGGACTCACCGTAGATCGGCCTGAGCCTCCTGTCGTTCGGATCCTGCACATGGCCCCGCGCCGCCATGATGACAAGCGCAGAAGGCCAGAGCGCATGCGCGACAGGAAGCGGACGGGGGAATTAAAGGGACAGCGCACAGCTGGCAGCTCGGAGAGGTGTTCCCGGCCGGGGGGTGTGACTGGCAGGAGCTCCTCTCCTCTCCCTGCTCACCGCCCGCTTACATTACAGCACGTGTGGCTAATGGGGGGCAGGAGTTACTGTCAGCCCTGCACGGGGGACACGCCGCAAATGATTTGTGTCTTGATCCTGAGGAAAGTCCACAAGCTGGACTGAAACGTCGATCCTATTTTAATGAATTAAATAAAGCATTGGAGATTTTATCCCCAACCGTGAGTGCAGCTATACTTATTGTTTCTATATATATAAAAATGATTGGGTTCCTTGCACGCACGCTCAATGTTCATATATAGAAAAATATTAAGTTTACTTCTTGGGTGCCAGTCCTATGAGGATGTTGATATTCACCTAAATAGTGAAAGCATGGGCTGCAGTAACAAAAATCGACGTTTTGGTCCACACAGGGACCTTCTTCAGGATAAAGTGACCTGAAAGCATGGGCTGCACTCATGGTCTTCTCATACAAAAATTCTTTATTTCATCTAGTAACAAAAATCAACTGAATTTGGGCTGCACTCATGGTCTTCTGACCAACAGGTCACCCTATCCTGAAGAAGGTCCCTGCATGGACCAAAACGTAGATTTTTGTTACTAGATGAAATAAAGAATTTTTGCATGAGAAGACCGTAAGTGCAGCCCATGCTTTCACTATTTAGGCATATATATATACACCAATAGAGAAGATGACCAGCACTATCGGATTCCAATAGGTAATTAAAAGTTGTAAACTTTATTCATCCATTTTTTTTTTTTAAATTTGACAATTTTTTTTTTTAAGCATAGATTGGGGGGTGAGGGTACAGAAGAGAAGAGGGGGGGTGGGGGGGGTCCAATCTTAAGACATCAAGGTTGTACAAATAGTAGTATGGTTGTAAACAGTGTGCAAGCTTTTCACCAACATTGTTGTTTTTGGGTACGTTGTTGTCCATTCTGCATTAGGGGTTGTAGATTAATCAAGTGTGCATATCGTTTTCAAACATTTATGGTGCCATATCATATTTGCCCATATTCGTTCTGTAGCTATCCCATATGGAGAGGGTTAAAGCAGTTGTGGGTAGCATATGAGTGTATTTTGGCCTTTGGCTGTTCGGTGTCCATGCTAGTGTCAATAGGTTCTGTGAAGCTCGTTTCTATTTTGACCCACGCGCTTTGTTCGTGGTGGTGGGGGATTGTTAACATTGGGGCGATGTGAGCCGCTCTGTAGTATCCTTTTACATCTGGCTTTCCCATTCCACTGTTATTAAATTGCCTGTGCATGGTGTCCTTTGCTACACGTGTTTTTTTGTGTTCCCGTCATACGTAGTCCATTAGGAGGGTTTGTAGGTTTTGTATATATGTTTTCGGCACTTTAAGTGGGAGTGTTCAGAATAGGTACTGAATTTTGGGTAAGATCACCATTTTTATGGAAGCTATTCATCCTGCCCATGAGACAAATTTCCCCTTCCAGCTTTGCATTATGTTTTGGATTTCACCTCGTAGTTTGAGGTAGTTTGCTGTATATAATTTGGTCGGCGTAGGTGTAAAAGTTATCCCTAAAAACTTTATATGGTCATGCCTCCAGTCATAGGTGAAACTAGCTTTGAGATGTTGCATGGCTTGTGTGGGGACATTAATGCCCAGAGCTAGGGTTTTTGCTATGTTTAGTTTATAATATGAGCATTGACTATATTGGCTGAGAATTTTATGGAGGTTTGGAAGGGATATGTGTGGGTGTTCCAGCGTCAGCAGGATATCGCCTGCAAAAAGCGAAAGTTTATATTCTTTTCCTTTGGCTTGGACTCCGTGGCTTTTCGGGTCTTCCTGTATTTGTTGGGTCAGGGGTTCCAGTGCCAGTATGTAGAGCAGTGGGGAGAGTGGGCATCCCTGTCTGGAGCCATTAGACATTGAGAACGGTTTGGAGATGAATCCCCCATTTATTACTTTAGCGGTTGGGGAGGAGTAGAGTGCCTCAACCAGGGCCAGAAGCTGAGGTGGAAATTCGAATTTCCGGAGCACAGCAGACAGGAAAGACCAATTCAGCCTGTCAAAGGCCTTTTCCGCATCCAAGGATAACAGGATGCTTGGGGCCTTCTTCTCTTTCATAGCATATAGCAAGTGTAACGGCACCCCCAGGCATAAAAGGGTTAAACCGCCGTTTAGTAGATCTTCCCTTCCAGAGACACAGACACAGCTACTGTAGACACCAATCCACCGAACCGGAGAAGCATATGAATGCCGTAAACAGCTGAACCGGAACCACACAAATGCTGTAAACAGCCAAATAGGAAAAACCATACGAATAGGTTTACACTCCTAGCAGTCAAACTGGAACAGCATACAATAAATCCCCCCAAGAACAAGACAAGGCTCCGTTTTGAGGGTCAAGCAGGAACAGTCAGAGCTGTGGGTTTATTGTTCTTATATACACATTAGTACCACCCACAGGGTTTTGGAAAACAACCAATAAACACATACAATACACTCAGACACTCCCACACAAAATCCTCCCCTCTGCCTGTGATACAATTACCTTACACAATGGGTAATGTAATTATCAACGGCAGAGAAATACAGTTTTTCCACATGATTCATACTCCAAATACAAACATATGTCAAAATCATCCAAATTGGTCCATTGGTTCAAAAGATAGATCGAAGTCCTTTGTGACCAAATGAAGCATGGCTTTTCTGCCCAAAACCAGTTCCACAGAGTCTTCTATCCTGGAGATAATTGGGAAGTAATCCAATTATCTCCAAGGACAGAGGCAAAACTCCATTAAGCACATGACAGTAAAAAGACAGTAAAATACTATAAAATACACAAGGTTACATTTATTACATAAAATACAGACATGCAACATATCCCCAGATAGCTTAGGCCTGAGCACACATTATTAATGAATGGCGCTCAGACCACACACATACAGTTCAATTGCCATGGAGCCAAAGTCTTTCCCATAGTCTTTCATTATATGAATGGGCTCCATGGCATAGCTATCTGGGGTTTCACTGCTCAAACAGGGCAAGCACCGAATGACCTGGCTTTCATGTCTTCGCAGGGGAAAATCAAGCGTTTCAACATGGGGCCATAGTCTAAAGGCAGCAGGCGGGCAACCAGGCTCCTCCAATGCACAGTGGCGAGATTGGTTTCGTCACAGCAAGTTTAAGATTTTCCGTGCGCCCTCTGCTCCATGTCTGCCACTTAAAAACCCCACTTGGTCTTCTTTTATTAGTGTTGGTATGATAGGTGCCAGTCTGTTGGAAAAGATTTTGGCTATGAGATGACATCAGTATTCAGCAGAGATGGTTTTCCTGGTTTGGGGAGTGTGGCTACATGCGCCATTAACATTTCCTTGTGCAGGGCTTTCACGTTTAGGGTATGGGTGTATAGTTTCTGTAGGTACGGAGCTAGTATCGGTGCAAATTTTTTATAGTATAGGTTGGTCAGTCCGTCTGGGCCCAGTGATTTCCCAGGCGGGAGTGCTTGGATGGTGTCCAGTATTTCTTGTATTGTGATGGGGTCTTGTACAGCTTGTTTTTGGGCTGCTGATAGCATGAGCAGCGTGGTCTTTTGAAGGTAAGCGGCTATTTCCTGTTCTGTGGGTTGGTGTAGGTTAGGGTCCTGTTTTAAGTTGTATAGCGTGTTATAATAGTCGGCCATCTCATCGTTGATATCTCGAGGGTTGTGGATTTTGTCCCCTGTGCGGGTGAATAGATAGGGGATTTTGGAGTTGGCTTGTTTTTGTTTCAGTAATGTTGCTAGATGTTTTCCGGCTTTGTTGCCTTGAGTGTACGTATTCATTTTCAGTTTAGTTAGTATATGTGCTGTTTTGTTTAGATTGATATTATTGATTTGTTCAGTGATATCTGCAACTTCTTTGGCCAGTGGTTCAGAGTGTTGCAGGAGGTTCGCGTTCGTTACGTCCCTAAGTTTCCTTAGGAGGTTTATATATTCTTTGTCACATTGTTTTTTGAGATATGATGCGCGGCTTATTAATTTACCTCTCATGACAGATTTGTGAGCCTGCTAAATCGTCGTGGTGTGTCGTTGAGCTTGAAGTATTCTTGTAGGGTTTGGGTTAGTTGTTTCAGGTATTCAGTGTTGTTTAGTAGTGTGTCATTCATACGGTCTACCTTGGTGCTGGTATTGGTCTTGTATGGTCACAGTTAAGGGTGCATGGTCCGACCACACTATGTTTCCTATAGTGCATTCTGTTATTTGTGGGAGGAGTATCCCTGAGGTCAGTATATGGTCAATTCTGGAGTATGTTTTGTGGACCTGGGAGTAGAACGTGTACTCCCTTGTTGTTGGGTGTAGTGTCCTCCATACATCAAACAGGCCCTGTGTGTGCGCAACAGTTTTACTAGTGGTTTGTTGTGAAGTTTAAGTGTGTGGTGTCTGCTGGAGGTGTCGTGGGCTGTCGAGTCTAGTCAGGCGTCTATAGTGTGGTTAAAATCCCCGCAAAGTAGTATAGGGGCATTAGTATCGGCGGGTAGTTTACTAAGAACCCTGTGTAGCAATTTTTTTTGATTTTCGTTTGGGCTGTATATTCTAATCAGTATGAGAGGGTTATTGTTAAGTAGGCAGTGTAGGATTATAAATCATCCCTGGCAGTCTTTTTTAATTCGGAGTGGTTCTATTGTCAAGGAGTTGTGGAAGAGGAGGGAGATTCCCCTGGATTTGGATGTGTGTGTGGCATGATATTGAAGGGGATAATAACGTGTAGCAAATGCAGGAATTCGGTTAGATACGAAGTGTGTTTCTTGTATGCAGATAATGTCTGCTTTAATTCATTTCAGGTCGTCCAGTAGGACACGTCTTTTATGCGGGGTGTTCAACCCCTTAACATTGTGTGAGTATAGTTTCATTTGTCCAATGCGGTGGTGTCGTGTATTAAAGTCGTGGGTCGTGGTATTGTTGTGATGGAAAGCTTGCGATGTCCCTGTAGAGTTGGTGGGGTAGTCGGAGAGGTGGAGGGGGTTGTCTAGGAATCAGGTGGGTGACCTCTTGGTCTGGTGCTATCCACACCTTGGGGGATGGAAGTATTGGGGAGAGAAAACCTCCAAACAGGTGGCTGTTTGGGCTCCATTCTATCTTGTAGTGTCAGCAGAACAACAGTATTTTGTGACATTAATCGAAGAACATTAACGTGTAAACATATAAACAGGGAGTTTCCATACAGTTCAATATTAGATAGTTTCAAGTAAACTGTGGTGGTACAGATATGCATCGCCACATGTGGGCGCAGTTTTGGGTGGCATATTTGGTAGTGTCTACCTGGGTTTCGTTTTGAAAAATTGTCCAGGTGCGGAGGCTTATGAGCTGTGTGTGATGAGTGGGTATAGTTTCTAGCGTAAGACGCTCAAACTTTATAGGGTCTATATTGGACCTCAATGAGCAGGCTGCGGAGGTTCCTTCCAAAGTGGGTGGAATCTATTTCGGGCGACAGGACTTAATTAATTACGGTTATTGCTGCTCTGCTTATCTAGATGTTGGTTCATCGAACCAGGTGGCCACGGTTCATTCGTAGTGGGACTGTATTTCCACGGGATGTCTGTTAGTCCCTCTTTCGTGTTCCCTACCCTCTGACTATTTGTTTGTCATTTACCCCGGTTTTGGGTGTAGTATAATATTTATCATGACCCATTTCTGTTGGTCCTTTACCCTTTGGAGGTATGTCATTCTTCCACGACCGGGGGTTTTCACCCAGTCTGGCTACGTCCTCCCTGTGACCAGTGTGTTGTAGGAATTCTACCTAGTGAGTAAGGGTAGTGTTGCGCTAGTTATATTTGTAGGGGTGCCATATTCTCCCGGCTTGGTTCCCCAGTTTATTTGTGGTTAAATTGGATGCCTGTTGTGTCCTGGCAGGGTTGTGGCAGGTGCTCGTGTAGTACATTTACAAGCAAACATTGTACATTAGAAGCTATTTATAGCATGCATATCTATAGCAGTTTAAAATGCAAATTTTAACATCTAATCTTGCGGTCATTTGAACAGTGACCTATTGTAAACATTTATCCCTATACAAGGGTTAAGATACTTGCGGCAGGTGTGCATTCAGACTATCAGTCCACAGGGGAGAAGTGACCTTTTCCTGGTGTGGTGTGTGTTGCAGCCGGCATTTTGGTGATTAAGCCCCATTCCTCTAGTTTCCGCATGCCTTCTTCAGGTGTAGAAATGGACTTTGTTTCCCCATTTCTCGTGAGAAGGAGTTTTGTGGGGAATCCCCATCTATAGCGGATTCCTTTTTTACTTAATTCTGTCGTGATCAGTTGAAATTGTCTCCTGGGTCGTAAGGTGGCTGCAGAGAGATCCGCCATAATCCGTACTGTAGGGAAATCTTCATGCGGGTCTTGCTTGTTACGGTGCGTTTTGAGGATAAGTTCCTTGATGTGAAAGTAATGTGCTCTATTGAGCACATCGCGGGGTGTTGCGTCCGGCAGATGTCTAGGTTTTGGGACCCTGTGTAGCCTGTCTACCAGGAGCATGTCCGTCGGGATGTCCGGTGCATAGGCGTGTAGTAGACCTGCAATAAAGACCGGCAAGTCATCAGGGAGCACAGTCTCCGGAATGCTGCGTAACCTCAGGTTATTCCGGCGGGCTCTGTCCTCGTAATCTGCCATGCGGGTTTCCATGCTTTCCACTTGCTGTTGCAGGGCTTGTAGTTCGTTTTCCGTTTCTGTTTGCACGGAGTCCAGGTCTTAGCAGTGCTGCTCTACTGAGGATGTCCTGGCAGTCAGGTCCCTCACTTCCTTCCTTATCTGATCCGCCGTCACTTTCCAAGTTTGGATTAGTTTTACCGACATGGTTTCAATGGTTTGCTCAAAATATTTTTTGGTGAGTCCCTCTGATTTATTTGGCTCATCATGTGGAGTTGAGATGGGGTCTTGCTTCAAGTTCTCAGTGCCATCTTGTAGGGCGGCCTGCGTGATCTCCGTAGTTGCTGCCGCTTTGTTGTTAAAAAAGTTAATTTTTTCCGCTTTTGTAGTGGATTTCTTAGTTTTTTTGTTGTGCCATGATGCGTCTTGCTATTAGTGGCTGTTGCCCGTTGTATCTGCATGTGGATTTGTAATTTTAATGGAGCCCATGTGCCGGAGCAGATTCTTATGCGGCCATCTTCCTTGGCGGTCAGCCACGCCCCCTATTCATCCATTTTTAAAAATAGTTGCTCAACGTTTCAGTCCACGTTTGGGACTTTCATCAGGAACAACAGCCATAAATACAAAACAAACATATATAGGAGAAACAATCATTGTAAATTGACTTACCCCAGGTGTACCCAATCCCCTGAGTGCTGCCGCCCACGGCCCCAAGGGTCCTCTGCGCATGCGTGTACGTGCTCCGCCCCCATTCTGCGCGACCACGTGATATCCGTTGTAGTGGAAACCCGAAACAAGCCACGTCTTCATGGCAACCCGGCTACTCACTAGCCGTCCTCTAAAAGACAGTGATCGTGAAAAAGATTTGTGACAGTGATAATAAGATTAACTTAACCCCTCAATTCCCAATTAAAGGCTGAAAGACAAAACAATTAATACAACATAATCCTGCAATCGGGAACTATATCAATAAGGTGCTCTAAGTGCCCATATTTGTTTACATCCTCCACTTAAAGGGGTGGAAATTCCCACCAAATAAATCTAATCCATATGTTACAACCCATACAATTATTACAGTTAGTGCATCCACTACTCAAAAGAACCAACTGTATAAAGTGCATAGGGCTTAACCAAGTGATATAATGTGCTAATAGTACTAAACAGTGCAACTAGTGATAAGAAGGGATCAATTGTGTATATAGAGCGCTACTACTAGCCTATACAATTCTTAATGATACTTTATGCTTCACAGTACAGCAAGCTATATGCCAGATATACTGTGGAGTATACATAAAACCTAATGTGCAAAAATGTTTTTTAGAAATGGGGCCAATGTCAGTGCATATAAAGTGCTATGTGCTTATTGACAATACACAAAAAAAATGTGAAAGGGGCAGTATATCCACACAGAGGGATAGGTGACATCCAAAGAGATAGATATGGACATGGATAAGTTCAATAATCATGAGTAGAAAAAATATACAAAAAATATACAAAAAGGCTTAATGACAATAAAATCAAAACGTGAAAAAATTAAAAACACTTGCTACAGGGAACTCATATAAATGAGTGATAGGAGATCATGTCATTCAGTCCTTTTGGGGCTATAGTGTCCAACATATAAATCCAAAATGTTTCTTGATTTAAAAGAAGTTTGCTTCTATCTCCCCCCGTTTTGGCGGAGGTATGTAATCAATAGCCACGAACTTGAGTGTCGACAATGGATGTTGAAAGGCGAGAAAATGCTTAGCAACTGGTTGATCTGCGGTACCGTCCCGATAAGCTACCCGTATGCTCGATCTGAAGATGGCAACCGCCAAAATACTCTGACCTGTGCCAGGCTGGAGCAGCAAGTGATCATAGACAGGGCCTTTTGTACACTGCTAATGTTTATATAAATGTATGTTTTAATGTAACTGTGAAGCACTTTGGGCAACAGCGTTGCAATTAAATGTGCTATATAAATAAATAATAACAGTTACTCCGCCCACTTCAGTTGTAGACTACTGGTGGAGGCAAGAACACTTCACACAATGTCCCCAGAAATTGTAGCTCTTCTAGTTATATATTAATATCAAAATACAAGTAGAATGATATTGATTAAATATATATATAATTATCATTATATATAATATAAAATAAATAAATATGTAAATACGTTAAAAAATAAAATAAAAAATATATATGTGTAAATTCGTTCTAACTGTATTTTAAAATTAATATATATATATATATATATATATATATTGATATCAAAATACATGTAGAACGAAATAATATATATATATATCTATATACATAAGTATATACCTATAATATATATATATATATATATATATATATATATATATAAATAATTTTAAAAAATTATATACATATATATATATATATATATATATATATATAAATTCAAATAGTGATCAGCACTCTCGGATTTTCAAGAATTAAAAATAACAATTTATTGGAGGGCGGAGCCTAACCACTGACCAAGATGGACGTGTAATCCCTGAGCTCCCTCACCCCTGAGCTTACCATCGGCTTACATCTGCGATCTCACAACGCAATCCATCCCTGAAAACATCCAATATCCCCTTCTACTTCAACCCTTCACATTATCCCACCATGGGAGGAAATAAAAAACGGAGGGAGCACACGCCGTCGGTGGCCACCCTGTTTCGCGCCTCTGAGCAGGGGCGGCCATCTTCGGCCCCGAATACTCAGCAATCTGGCTCCGACTCGGATGACGGTGAGATGCCAGAGGACTCCTCCGCACCCATCACGATGGGCAACCTGAGGAAACTCCTCAGAGAAACGTCCGCGGACATCAAAGCCTACACTGCGGCGGAATTGGAGAAACAGATGGCGGGCCTTAAGGGCGACATCGACGCGCTCACAACCCGCGCAACGCAGGCCGAGCAAGACATCAGGGACCTGTCCCAAACAACACAATCCCAACAGCAAGAACTCCTCACCATGCAGGACAGAATAGTGCAATTGGAAGATGGCCTGGAAGATCTCAATAATAGATCTCGCCGGAAAAACATCAGGATCCGTGGTCTGCCAGAATCGGTGCCACCGGAGGCCGTCCTCACTACTGTCCAAGAGATCTTCCGCAACCTCCTCCCAGACGCAGCAGCCCACGACCTAAACATAGAACGGGCACATAGAGTACTGCGGCCCCCCACGCCTAATCTAGCTTCACCGAGAGATGTAATAGTGAAACTGCTACTATTCACCACCAAAGAAAAGCTGATGGCGGCGGCCCGCTCCAACCCACCGACACATCAGGAGCAGCAGCTGCAGTTCTTTCAAGACTTGGCGCCCACAACCCTGCGAAAACGGAGGGAACTAAAACCCCTCACCGCCTCGCTGTTACAGCACGGATGGAAATATACATGGGGCCACCCGTTCAAGTTAATGGTCCGGAAGGACAATCACGCCTATACCCTCCACTACCCTGCTGACATGTCGGACTTCGCCAAACATATCGGAGTCCCGCTCCTCCAAGCATCCGCACCCACCGACAAAGCACCACAACGTTCCAGCCGCACATCACAAAAGGACGACGCGACTTCCCTACGCATACCTCAGCGGAACAAACTGCAGCAGACCCCAAAGAAACCAGCTTGAAGGGCCGCACACAAAAGATGATGGAGGCGACAGACACAAACGCAGGACACTTTCAAGTGTTAGCCGGTTGATCAGGTTTCATCCCTATGGCGCCCCCCTTCCCCTTTGGGGCTGCTGCCCCCCCCTCCCCTCCCCGCTTGCCCCGTGGGCCCACCGCGACCCCCTTGCGGGGGCGGGGGCTGCCCCGGCGGGGTATGGTCGCGCTGTTCCCCTTACTAGGGGCCACCGGGAGACGACCTTCATTCGTTGGGGGAGCCTCGCCCGCCCAGGCACGGGCGGGACCCCCGCAGCTATATCTGGGACCGGGCGGGGTTGACGCGCAGCCATCTGAAGGAGGGCCTGGGCGTCTTCACCCACATCCCCTACCAAAATGATAAACGGGAACATGGGCACCCCCTGGCCGAATATGGGATCACCGGGACGGACCCAGCCCAGAAACAATCAGGGAGGTTGATGCACGGCTAGCGGCAGGTGGTTATAGCTAGGACATGCCGGCCATAAGCTCCCCTGACCAATGACGCACTAAGCTACCCCACCCTGGGTTACACTCTCCTGGCACAAAATAGGCACCGCACCATTGTTAACCCACAGGGGATAGGCACCGACCTCTCAGCTGTTAGCGACTAACGGAGGTCTTCCCGTGCATCAGTCACCCTCGACTCCCACCATTATTAAAGGGCTAGAAGGCTAGCATAGCTCATAGGCGCACAGGCGCGGAGGTGGTTAATCTCAGGCACACGGGTAGCACGCCAGAACTGGATTCACGCATGTCCCGCCGGGGTGCCATATGCAAACCCCGCTATACGCCCGCCCGGTCCCCCTACTGGAACCCCCCATTATGATTATACACTGTAAGGTATGCATGGGGGACATTGCTGTGGGCGCACAGGCGCAGGCAGTCCCGAGGGGTTTTGAACGGGACAATGGGTGAACCTAGGACTTCACACAATACCTACCGACTGACGGTGACAGCGTATCGGACAGGGACGACTTAGCCCCACATCGGCAAGACGCCCCACCCCGGACGGCCAACCCCTGACGGACGTCACCCAAGGTTAAGCCCCTGGACGAAGAGGGATCCCCCTCGAGAGAAACCGCAGCCACCCCCACAGCAATTCAGCAATTAGACCTGACACCTAAGTGCAGGATCTTGCAAGAGACCCGAGGACCTAATACCTTCACCTGGACGGACTCAGTAGGCAACTATCCCCCACCCGACATACAGCAGACACTTCCCTTATCCGTTGACATCGACATTCAGACGGAGGGACTTAGACATCAATGAAGTATTACTTCCCCATGTTATTCCACAGTATATATCTTGTAATATGAATGTCAACGCCAAACTGTTGCTTATTGAAGACTGTATAATGTAATGTAATGTACTGTAATATGGCTGCCAATACAATCCTACTGCCTTAGACAGGCACCACCCTGCAGGACCCATACATCTCCCCTACACCACATCCAACATTAATGGTACCCCAGGTGTTATCGCACTCCAAGTCTGGAGCAGTGGGGGGGGACCCCTGACAGGAGAAACATGCGGGCTAGCAAGGCACAGCTGGAAAGTGACCGACACACCACCAGTGACACTGTTCACAGGGCTCATGCCGCACTCACCAGACACTGAGCGGTTATACGCCTCGCCAAGTCGGTACACCAAGGGCTGAACAGCATACATCCCATCCCCACGGCACCATAGCACAACCAGGGTGGACGGTAGCACCCCACCTCACGAAGCCCAGACTCCCCCCCTCCCATCCTATGACAACCCCAGGACGCCCATATGCACCGTCAGAGGCCACTGGGGAGGAAGGAGGACCCCACAATGACAACAGCATGACCCACCGACGTACCACATAAAGATGCAAAAGGGAATCATGAAAACATGAGACCTCAACCGGACGATCCGCCCCGTACGGGTGACCGGCGTACAAGCGCCCTGATCTACACCGGCGACATGAGACAAAGTCCTCACTAACACGGGCTGACATATATCCCATACAACACACAACATATAAGCCTACCGCAGACACACCGTAAACGCACAGCCTCAGGGGAAGGCAGGGGACACACTGGCCTTCCCGACCCCACACCCACACACCTCTATCTCTTACCCATACACTCGACCACCCTTTGCCCCCGCAGAAAAGCGGGGCAAAACTCCGCCTCCAACTATCCTGGCTCTATCCTGGTAAGACCAGGTACGATCGACTTACCTAACGAACCCACCAACACTTATCACCGCACAACACCCGAACACTACACTACCTTTCTCTTACCTCCTCTACCCCAGCCGACCACCCACTCACACCCCACCCACCCACCTGGTCCCCCTCTTTTGCACCGCCCAGGGGTAAGACACCCCGGTAGGGGATAATTGGGGAAAGGATCCATGGCACCCCCGTTGACGTGTATATCCATCAATTGTAAGGGCCTCAACAACCCTCTCAAGCACCACCAAACCATGCGATGGGCAAACAGAACCCGCGCTCACATTATTTTCCTACAAGAAACTAATTTCCAACACAACAGAACTTTCCCCCTCCAAAATAGAAACTACAACAGGACCTATCTTGCTAACTCACCGACAGGCAAACAAAACGGAGTGGCAATACTATTGCACAAAGCATGTCCCCTTACTGTGGACAAAACAGAGGCAGACCCACAAGGGCGATATGTAACGGCGGCAGGGACAATAGGCACCCAAAAATACGCCTTTACCTCGATCTATGCTCCCAATGTCCCTTCCACCTCCTTTTGGCTAGCGCTACAAGCACATTTAGCACTATTCTCCTCCTACCACTTGGTAATAGGAGGGGACTGCAACGCCACCCCATCCCCAGCGATGGATAGACACAGGGCAGGCCACCAAATGGCATCTCGGGGTCGCACGGCAACCTCTGACAAACTTCTCCAAGCCTTCCTCATGCGCACACACCTTGTGGACGTATGGAGGGCGCAACACCCGGCCTCTCGGGATTACACATTCTATTCCCACCCCCACCAATCCCACTCACGCATAGACATATTCTTGACCTCCCCATCTGTGGTACCAATGATCAAATCCACGACCATAGGATTAATCACGTGGTCAGACCACGCTGACATCTCACTTAGTCTCGACCCACCGGCCACGACCCGCCGATGGCACTGGCGCCTGAACCCCACCCTACTGCACAACCCAATGATCAGAGATCATACCTCTCAAGCCATCACCGACTATTTCACATTGAACCAACACTCAGTCACAACACAGGGGATACTGTGGGCGGCGCATAAGGCAGTAATTCGAGGCACCCTAATAAGCCAAGCCACCCACCACAAGAAACAACGCCTAGCAAAATTAGAACATAACCTGAAAGAACTCCGCTCACTGGAAATCGCCTTCAAAACCCAACCCACTCCAGACTTAAACGTTAAAATACGCCAACTTCAGACAGCCATAAAAGACTTCATGTCCGCGGACACAGTCCGGGCCCTCCAATGGACCCGCCAGCTCTTTTACGAGAAGTCCAACAAAGCGGACACTTTACTTGCCCGTAAACTCAATCGCAGAGCCGCATGTAACGGATCACCTGGCACCCCGACTGGGTACCTCCGTTGAAAGATGCTCCTAGCGCTTCCAGAGGACTCCAAGCACTCCACCAGACACCATAACCACCGAACCAGAGAAGCATATGAATCCTCTCAAGCATATGAATGCTGTAGACAGTTGAATAGGAACCATACGAATAGGTTTACTCTCCTAGCAGTCAAACTGGAACAGCATACAATAAATCCTTCCCCCAATAATGAGACAACACTTCACTTTGAGGGTTAAAACAGGAACTCTCTGTACTGTCACATACAGTCTCTTTTATTCCCAATCCACAAACATAGTACAGCCCACAGGGCGTTACAAAACAACCAATCACATATCAGTTACATCCCACATATTCCCTCCCCTTATCCTGAGAGGAAACTCAATTACACATACAGTTAAAACATACTTTCTACCCAACTTTCATAACTCTAAAACCATACATCACATTCACATAAAATTACATATTCACAATCAATCCATTCAGGGGAACAACATATTAAAAAATGGCATGAATCAGACCAGGGGTTCAAAAGTTAGTAAAAAAGTCCTTTGTGACTAAATGAAGCATGGCTTTCTGGCCCAAACCAGTTTCAGAGTCTTCTATCCTGGAGAGTAATTCAATTATCTCCCAGGATAGACACAAGACTCCATTAAGCACATGGTTGCAAAAAGACACAAAACACTTTAAAATACATAAAGTCACATTTACACATAACACACAGACATTTCACATATCCCCAGATAGCTGGGATCTGAGTGCACATTATTAGATGAATGGCACTCAGATCACACAAATAAGCCTTTCTGCAGGGGAAATAAACGGTTTAACCTGCAGGGCCATAGTCCAAAGGGAGGAGGCGAGCAACCAGGCTTCTCCAGTTCACAGTGGCGAGGTTGGTTTCGCCACACTTCTCCCCTTTACCAACTAGACTAACAGGGTATCTGACCTCCTGCCTGTCAGTGCCCTGGTTAGTCCAGCAACCCACCCACAAAACAGAAACAGCAGTACAGCCCACCCACAATAACTGGTTACTACACCTGGGTAGAGGAAAACTTTGTCCATGTCCAGGTGCCTCACCACGACTGTGTGGGCAACTGTTAGGCTGCCTTGGTGGGTTGCTAAGTGGGCAGAGACCAGCGGTACTCTGCCCTGATGCCAGTGCTACCACGGAAGTAGCCTGGTGGGAGCCCGGTTGTGGGAGGGAGAGACCGACTGTCTCCCCTCTGGATACACCGCTCTGTGGCTGGGGAACAGGACCGACTGTCCCTACCCCTTGTGCTGTAAGTGCAGAGACTACAGTCCCATCTGCACTGTTGGGGGTGTAACATCTCCCCTTGCTGGGTTAGGCTGCCGCTGGAGAGAGGGTGTAACAAGCTCCTCTCTCTGAACTGTAAACTGCCGCTGGGGAGAGGGGGTATCAGGCTCCTCTCCCTGACACTCTCTCTGCTGGTGGAGAGGGGGACCAGCTGTCTCCCTTTCATTATTTTGTCCTGTGGTTGGGGTGCGAGACTGACGGTCTCTGCTCCCTGCAGGACACTCTGCCGCTGGGGAGGAAGGACGGCACCTTCAGCTCCCTGGGGTACACACTGCCGCTGGGGAGAAAGGACTGCACCTTCAGCTCCCTGGGGTACACACTGCCACTGGGGAGGAAGGACTGCACCTTCAGCTCCCTGGGGTGCACACTGCCGCTGGGGAGGAAGGACTGCACCTTCAGCTCCCTGGGGTACATACTGCCGCTGGAGATCTGGGCCGACCACCCAGCATCCCTGTAGGGCCGGTTGAGAGACCGCCGTCCCATCTCCCCCTGCCATCTGTGGGTCTGCCCAGGACCAGTCTGTGAGGTCCCTCAACATTTGCGAGTAAGGACCACCTGCTTCCGCACCTGGCAACTCCGGCTGCTGCTGGGGATCTGGGCCGGTCCCATCTCCACATGCCTGTTGTGGTTCCTCACAGGACCAGTCTATGAGGACCCCTACTTCGGGTTCCTGCGGCCGCCTCAGGGAGAGACGGCTAGCCTCCTCGGATGCAACCTCTACTCGGCTGCTGTAACACTCCTTCCGCTGAGCATACTCTTTCGCCAGCCGGAATTCTCGGGCCAGCCTTGTGTTTCGCTCGGCCGTGACCTGGTTCCAGATCACCCGGCGTACCTCCATGGGTAAATCATCCCCATACTGGCCCACTCGCTGCCTCACCTCGGCCATCCAATCATCGCCAGAGCCTTCCATACTTGTCTGCTCCAAGTCGCTGGATACCTCTGCTCCCAGGGTCGCTGCACGTGTGCTAGCGTTGCCCTCAATTTGTAAATCCAAATGAACTGTGTCTCTGAGCTGCTTTACCTCGCACTAGGACGCCATCCCACCGCTTGCCACCAATGTAACGGATCGCCTGGCACCCCGACTGGGTACCTCCGTTAAAGGATGCTCCTAGCGCTTCCTGAGGACTCCAAACACTGCAGCAGACACCACAACCACTGAACCGGAGAAGCATATGAATCCTCTCAAGCATATGAATGCTGTAGACAGTTGAATAGGAACCATACGAATAGGTTTACTCTCCTAGCAGTCAAACTGGAACAGCATACAATAAATCCTTCCCCAATAATGAGACGACACTTCACTTTGAGGGTTAAAACAGGAACTCTCTGTACTGTCACATACAGTCTCTTTTATTCCCAAATCACAAACATAGTACAGCCCACAGGGCGTTACAAAACAACCAATCACATATCAGTTACATCCCACATATTCCCACCCCTTATCCTGAGAGGAAACTCAATTACACATACAGTTAAAACATACTTTCTACCCAACTTTCATAACTCTAAAACCATACATCACATTCACATAAAATTACATATACACAATCAATCCATTCAGGGGAACAACATATTCAAAAATGGCACAAATCAGACAAGGGGTTCAAAAGTTAGTAAAAAGTCCTTTGTGACTAAATGAAGCATGGCTTTCTGGCCCAAACTAGTTTCAGAGTCTTCTATCCTGGAGATAAGTAATTCAATTATCTCCCAGGACAGACACAAGACTCCATTAAGCACATGGCTGCAAAAAGACACAAAACACTTTAAAATACATAAAGTCACATTTACACATAACACACAGACATTTCACATATCCCCAGATAGCTGGGATCTGAGTTCACATTATTAGATGAATGGCACTCAGATCACACAAATAAGCCTTTCTGCAGGGGAAATAAACAGTTTAACCTGCAGGGCCATAGTCCAAAGGGAGCAGGCGAGCAACCAGGCTTCTCCAGTTCACAGTGGCGAGGTTGGTTTCGCCACACCGCACATAAAAGAATCACCAAAATCCACTCTAGAGAGGGACAGCTGCAGGACTCACCAGACCAAATAGGAAAGATATTTCAAGAATACTTCTCGGAGCTCTATGATCATAGCCCCCAACACAGACGAGACCCCGCACAACTAACCACCAAAATCAATGAATACCTCGACTCTATCACCCTACCCTCACTAACACCCGAAGGGGCTAGCCGACTGTCCGAAGAAATTACTATAGACGAAATAGCAAAAGCACTCAAAACACTAAAACCAAACAAATGCCCGGGCCCAGTCGGATTCTCGGGGTTATATTACAAAACCTTTGTGTCGACCCTACTCCCGCAACTAAGCAAACTCTACAACTCACTCCTGCAGGGGGACCCCCTGCCCCCTGATATGCTGCAGGCGAACATCTGCCTCCTGCCGAAACCTGGCAAGACCCACCTCGATCCCGGACATTACAGACCAATATCCCTACTAAACGTAGACGTCAAACTATTCACGAAGGTGATGGCGGAAAGACTTAACCCCCTCCTTCCTCGACTTATCCACCCAGACCAAGTAGGCTTTATCCCACACAGACAAGCCAGTGATAACACCAGGCGCACCTTCGACCTTATCTGGTACACCAACCGCAGACGCATACCGACCTTGCTAATATCCCTAGACGCCGAAAAGGCATTTGACAGATTGCTATGGCCCTTTCTTTTCGCAACCTTACAGAAATTCGGCTTCCCACCACCCTTCCTGGACGCACTGACGACCCTCTACTCCTCCCCCACGGCCACTCTTCTCCTACAATCGACGATAGCCCCTTCCTTCCAAATTAAGAATGGAACGCGACAAGGGTGCCCACTCTCCCCCATCCTTTTCGCCATCTCCCTTGAACCACTACTCCAAGTCCTGCGTAACCACAACGAGATCCAAGGAGTTCGAATTAGGGATGAAACTTATAAGATTGCGGCATATGCAGATGATGTACTTTTGTCAATAACAGACCCGCTGAACTCCCTGCCACCCCTGTCCATGGAGCTCACGAAATACGCCCAACTTTCGGGATACAAACTCAACCTAGGAAAAACCGAGGTCCTCCCAATCCAAGTAGATCAAACCACTCTCCAAAACCTCCAAAGGAGGCACCCGTTCACATATCAGACCACAGCCCTGAAATACCTAGGTATCACGCTCCCAGCGGACCTAAGACAAACCTACAGCTTAAACTACACACCCCTGTTAGCAACGGCCACACAAGACTTAGCAAACTGGAAAAACATGTCGATTTCATGGATCGGTCGAACGACCTCGATCAAAATGAACCTCCTCCCGAGGTTCCTATACCTCTTTCAGACCCTCCCAATACCGATCCTAGCCTCTGACTTTAAAAAACTTCAAACTCATATAGACAAGTTTATATGGGCTGGAAAAGAGCGCGTATAGCCCGACGCACACTGTACATACCAAATAGGCAGGGCGGACTAGGACTTCCCAACCTCACCCACTACTTCTACGCGGCACAAATAGCACAGACAATCCAACTCCACGCGGCCCCTGGCCTTAAGAGATGGGTAGACCTAGAACATAACATATTTGGTTCAGACTTTCCCTCTCTCTTCATCTGGCTCCCAAAAGACGCCAGGCCACCGACTCCCATCACCTCCCCAGCTATTCTCACCATGATAAACATTTGGGATAAAATCACCCAAAAACATGACCTTATCTCCCAGCCCTCCCCACTAATGCCCATCCTCCGGAACACTAAATTCACGCCAGGTATGCACCCGAAGGACTTCGTCTGTTATGAAGACAACGACTTGATCCGCATTCACCAATTTTACAAAAACCAAACCATCATACCCTTCGCGGAACTCCCCCAACAGACCCCCTTCATGGCTCGCGACCTCTTCCGTTACCTACAGATCCGCAGCTACATAGAAAAACCAGCCTTAGTGAAAGCGAGCAACTCCCCTCTCACACCGCTGGAAAAAGCGTGCAACACACATCCACTAGGCACGGGACAAATATCAATCTTATACTCCTTACTAAGCAGACAACCACGGGATGGATCCCTTTCCTACACTGCCACCTGGGAGAGAGACCTTGGCCCCATAGGGGACCAGAGCGACTGGGCAGACATATGGGAAGCTACAGCAACGGTATCGATATGCGTTAATCACAAAGAACAAGCATACAAAACCCTCCTCCGATGGTACGTCACCCCACTACGCCTGAAACAAATGAAACAATCAGATAATGATCTGTGCTGGAAGGGTTGCGGGAACAGAGGTACATACACTCACATGTGGTGGGAGTGCCCCCGGGTAACCACTCTTTGGCAACATATGGCGCGACTCGCCACACAGGCTCTACACACCACAATCCCGTTGGAACCTTGGCTGTGGCTCCTATCCAGACCACTTAAAAACACCCCAAGGGCACAAAACAAACTACTGGCCAAGCTAGCTTTGGCCACCAGACGAGCGATCGCGGAGAAATGGGGGAGCCCAGACATCCCGTCCACCACAATCATAAAACAGAAAATTAACGATGCCATGCAAATGGATAAACTAACTGCCTTAATACACGACACTACCAAACACTTCGACAAAATATGGGAGCCATGGATCTTCGAATTCCCCACCCTGCCAAACGTCCCATCAGGGGGGATTGACCAGGTGGGAGGGAGCACCCGAGGACCTCCAACACGGCCAACTGACCCAACCACACAGAGCGATGCTCGAACTCGTGCTAACACACCCCAGACCAGACCACACTGTCAAGCAGACCCCAGAGCACATCCAAAGTAGAGAAGACAAACAGTGTCACAGGTAAACAAACCACAATCCCACAATACTCTAGACACAAATAGCACCTCAGGAACAAACCAAACAGACCACACATCTTAGCACCGTTAGAGGCAGCCCACCAGTCATAGTGGGAGGCACTCGACCTGGGCAAAAACACTTGGCCCAACACTCCCCACCTTTCAACTATAACCCGAGGACGGGCACACACATAGACCATGGATAGAGCTATAGCCTACCCAAACGTATAACCACCCAACCCCAGAATACTCAACCCCACGGCATATCCCAGCCTGGAAAGGGGTCGCAACACATCTATAGGTCCACCAACAAATCTCATACGCCAGCCTCACGGAGTGACAGACCCCCCCCTTCCTGTACACACCCCAGATGGAGACTCACAAACACACACCACCTCCTATCTGGGAAACTAAACACACCACACACACAACAACACGTCACATAAACCAAACGTAACATACTTGAAACCACGGTAAACTGTTACGCGATGTAATATAGTTCACCCCACCCCAGGAGTTACATCCCGGAGCCCCCCTCCCACTAAATACAGAGTCAAACTAAAGCAATTTTAAACAGCAGCAGCAACCAGAACCACCGCACAATCAGGCACACCACTAGATCATAGCTCAAGCATCTTGCCAGCTATAGACAAAGTCAGCAAAAAACAGGAACTCTGTGTACCTGACCTTCTACCCAAGCCCCCCTAATTTGGGTACCCTACCCCGGCTACTATGTACAAGCAACGACGAAGAAACTCTATAAAAATAAGACCAGGAAGGCTACTGTGCCAGGCACACATGAGGTACAATGTTAACAGCAGGCTCAACCTTGTTTTGTTAACTGCCAATGATGTACAATATGACGGTCATATTAATCCATGTCAATGTATGATACTCTGTCATAACAATAATCACAAGGACGACTGGTCCTAAAACCCTGTTACCCTCCTCCCCCCACCCCTTCTTCCTTTCTGTACCCCTATAAACCCCTTTTTATGACTTGAAAACAATAAAAATCTTGAATTTAAAAAAAAAAAAAAATAACAATTTATTGAGTATCCATTAAAAGATCAATGTTTCAGTCCCAGCAGGGACTTTCATCGGGATCAGACTATTGCAAATGGTATGCCTTCAAGGGGGTAATTCTCATTCCTGGGCTACAATATGCTCTCAAAGGCAACGTAACCAATCTGGCGAATTTAAATGTGAAAAAAACGGAAAAATTTAACATGCTATATTTGACCCTGTAACTTCCCAAAACACCATAAAACCTGGTACTATTTGACAACTGAGACATCGTTGAATACAAATATGTGTATATTTTTGCAGTAAAAGCAAACAGTATTATGACACTCACAGTTAGAATATAATCCTAGAAGGAGGAGCATAACTGAGTAAAATACAAAAAGGCTTTATTACACAAAAAACACATGTATAACAGGTATCAGCATAGATATTAAAGAATTGGAAATGTTAAAACATCTCTATCCAATATGCAAACAATAATTGCAGATAAAGTCAAAATAGGGAAAAAAACAGTATTGATCAAAAAATGATCCAATTAAAGTGGTATAACCACCAATTCAGAGCAACAGTACATTAGATACCTGTATATACTGATAAACAAAAAGATACATACCAAGAACAACAGGAAATATGAGAGGAGGGTACAGACATGAAATACAAAAAATAGCCCAGGGCTAACAACACTTCTTAATTTCTCAAATTTTTTTATATTCTATTCATATTAAATTATGTTTCATAGCTAAATATTTGATGATAAATGAAAGCCCTATTTCTCCTGTATAAAATTATATATAATAAGTGTGGGTGCATTACAGGTGAATTACAGTTGAACAGACATATAGTCAAATTCCAAGTTTTGTTTACGTTTTATTTTGATCAAAACGTGTACATCTGGCTCAGTCCTTAAGGGGTTAAACCAAAACCAAATAACCATAAAATCATTTCAAGGCTACGCCCCTGAAAGCCAGGAGCCATATGTATATATTTCCAATCAAATAAACCAAATCCACCCTCCTGTGATGCCCAGGAGGGTGACTTATATCCCAACACCACCGAGCTTCTGGGCAACCAAACTCGATAGCCCCCCAGAGCCCACCGCCATCACCACCATAGGCAATTAAATATTACCAAACCTTTGACGGACAAATGAATTGCATCGCTCCTAGAGAAACCTGCGCAACTGCCCTTAATAACTATGTGCCTGTACGAACGCATCCCAGACATGGGCAAAAACTTTTCCAGCGCTCTGTTTAATTTTCTCCGCACCCTTTCCAATGGTTTCAAATAGCTTACTTTCCGACAGCAATGCCTTGCTATAATTCTGACCAAATAAAACGAACTTCTGAAAAATTTTGTGCTACAATAACCAGATCCTTCTTAATCTCTTGCAACAAATTCACCAATTTTGTAGCTCCAATGTCGTTGATACCTCCTTAATTCACTACTATTAAATCTGTATAGTGAAAAATTGCTAAACATTGTTGAACAAGATTTCCAATAACTGTGACCACCTAGCACCACAAGTGCCTTTCCAAAATATTTTCAACCTAAGTGCTCTTCAAACCCAGATTCTCGCCACATGTAACCACTTTGCACCACAGGTGCCTTTCCAAAATATTTTAACTGAAGTGCTCTTCATACGCTCCTGTGCCCTCTTCAAGGCCCAAACTACAAACGAGTGACTATTAACCCTGACAGACACACACTCTCATATACACTGACAAACAATGACATACACACACTCACTGATTTGACACACTGATAGCATCAGACATACACTTACTCGAAAACACACTCACTGACAGACGCACGCACTGACAGACGCACTCACTGACTGACAGACACACGCACTGATTGATCGACACATACACACTGACTGACCGACACACACACATTCACTGACAGACACACACACTCATTCAAATTCACTGACAGACACACACACTCACTCACATTCACTGACACACACATGTTTTTTGACGCCCCCTGGAAATAGCCGCCCAAGGCAAATGCCTTGTTGCCTCAAGGTACACATACACCTGGGTTAATTACTAAATTAAAATTGTCTGACTGTTTGAGATTTCCCCTGTCACCCAGTTGCTGTGACAGACTGTGCTCAGATATCTCAGCATGAATCATGAGGGCAACCCTTGTATCTAGTATTGACCACAATATGTACTGGGATATTTTGATAAAACAAGAATTTTGCCATTGTAACCAGGGGAACTCAAACCCAGGGATAAAATAGGACAATAATAGGGATACCCCAAATTAGCAGTCCCTAACATGGAGCCTATGGCGGGCAAGGAATAAAAAGAATAGTAGTCAATAAACAGGCCAATGGCAGGAAACTGAGAATAAACTAACAGAGAAGCCAAGGTCTAGTGCCAAAACAGCAGTATTCAAGGAAGTAAAATCGGGTCAAAGGGGAACCACAACAGGGTGCCAGGCTACAGAAGAGAGGTTTATACACTGTTGGTTTGCATCATTCCTGTACACCCAAAAGGTCAGCAAATAACAGGGCACATGTGACACAGTAATTTGGGTGCATGAATAATGCAGCTGATCTCTATTATAAAAGACTAAATGAGCATAGGGGCATCTAAAATGTCACCAGGACGCATTGCTTGAGAGCCGCAGAGACAGGTCTAGCCTGCAGGTATAATCCCTCCTTGGATATGAGGTCACGTTTTTGCAATCTCCTTTAAAGAAAAATGTTAACAATAAGAAATAAATGTGGTGGTGAGCCACAAAATTAAAAAGGGGAATTGAAGATTATCGCTATGACAAAAAGCTAAACAAAATTAAATCTGTTTATATAAAAAGCTCTTCAGAGGGAACATGATGACATCATTTAAAGAGGCATTTACTTTCTTTACTCAAACCTCCAAGCAGCAAAGAAATGGTTAACAAAATGAGTAAAAAAAACACCCAATCACAATACAAATATCAATCACAAATGGTCAAGAAGCTCCTCCCACTTCCCAGGTGAGTCTATTCTAATTACACAGCTAATTTAGTTTATTGATTTTTGCTGTTCATATTATAAATTATTCCTTTTATGATTAAAACTTTACAGGTTTGTTTATCCCCTTTATTATTTTATGTATTTTTTTTTTTCCATCAGTTCCCTAATTCCAACCATTATGGCTTAAGGGATTCCTTTTCTAGATTACCAGAGAGATCTTTCACTTTTACTCTCTCTGGACTGCAGTTTTCCCCTCTGCTTGTTTACTCCTTCCCACTGATTTTACTGCACACAGTGGTGGGCTGCACCTAGTGCTTCATGGCCCGCCCGCTTTGATTTCACTTCACAAACGCCGTTTGTTTGCCGCCCTTTCCCTTCCTTTTTCTGAGGGGCTGACGGCCATTTTCGAAACAATGCTCCGTGTTTTCCTGCCTTTTTTCAGCTACACCTTAACGGTCAAACTGTGCATTCCGGATCTCCGTTCTACTTACCTTTATTACCATTGTCTCCTAGAGCCAAGGTAAGTTTTTTCTTCCTTTGTATTTCGGAAATCTTATCTTTGGGTAGTAGTTCTACTAGAACCTATACTCACTACTCTACTTTTTTCTTTACAGATTACCTGGATCTCCCTTATACTCCCTCAGTTAAGTCACCATCCCTATTGATTTTCTTGTATAATACCAAACTGCCCTAGTTAATTAACCCCTTAAGGACGGCGGGCGTGCTATGTCGTCCTTGGGGACCCGGCTCTAAACGCCGATCGCGGTGTGGGGACTCACCTGGCAGCCCAGGGAGTCACTTCCGTCCACTCCAGCCCCCCTGGGACATGTGATCGCGAGGTCCTTGCGAGGACCTTGCGATCACATTGATGGCATAGCCGTCCAAGGCAGTGCCAGCAGGGGGAGTGCCTGGAAAATGTAATGATATATATATATATATATATATATATATATATATATATATAAATATCAAAGTACACGTAGAATGATATTGATTAAATATATATATAATTATCATTATATATATTTATATATAATAAAATAAATATATGTAAATACATAAAAAACTAAAATTAAAAAATAATAAAAAATAAAAAAGTAAAATATATATATATATATGTTTAATTTCGTTCTAATTGTATTTAAAAATTTATATATATTGATATCAAAAGACACGTAGAACGAAATAATATATATATCTATATACATAAGAATATACGTATATATCACTATACTATGTATATACCTATACATAAATAAAAAAGAAATTTAAAATTATATATATATATATATACACACACGTATATATTATAATTCTACGTATATATTTATGTAATAATTTTACATAATTAGGTCATTTTATTAATTACAATTTGCATGAACTGCCTGACAACTGAGGCCGAAAGTCCAGGGAATTTAATTTGATAGCACTATATTTAACCCTGAAACTTTCCAAGACACCATAAAACCTTTACATGGGGGGTACTGTTTTACTCGGAACACTTCGCTGAACACAAATATTAGTGTTTCAAAACTGTAAAATGTATTACAACGATGATCTCGTCAGTGAAAGTGATTTTTTTTGCATTTTTCACACACAATTGTCACTTACATTTACACACAGACAATATAATTGTTGTGATAGGTTTTAATGTTTTGAAACACTAATATTTGTGTTCAGCAAAGTATCCTGAGTATAACAGTACCCCACATGTACAGGTTTTATGGTGTTTTCAAAAGTTACAGAGTCAAATATAAGGCTTGCATTTCATTTTTTTCACACTGAAATTCGCCGGGTTGCCTTTGAGACCGTATGGTAGCCCAGGAATGAAAATTACCCCCATGATGGCATACCATTTGCAATAGTAGACAGCCCAAGGTATTGCAAATGTGGTATGTCCAGTCTTTTTTAGTAGCCACTTAGTCACAAACACTGGCCGAAATTGGTGTTCAAATTAGTTTTTTTGCATTTTTCACACACAAACAAAAATTAACACTAACTTTGGCTAGTGTTTGTGACCAAGTGGCTACTAAAAAGGAGGGGGGATCCTTTCTGCCTTCCCTGGTGGTCCTAGTGGTGAGAGTGAACTCTAGCCTGCGGGGCTAGAGTTCACTCTCACGAGATCTGAGTGTTGCCGCGGTAACCGCGACAACGTTCAGATCTCGCCAGAGGAAGCCGGCGGGGCTGTTGGCAAGAGCTCCCCGGGTCCTCTCCTGCCTCCCTCCCTACCTGTGGGTCGGTGGGGAGGGAGGCTGAGAGCAGAGCCGGCGCTCAGATAGCGCCGGCTCTGCATGAGCCGACAGGGGGGATCCTGAGATCTCCCCTGTCTCAATACATAGGTGTGCCGCGGGGATTAGGGTGTGCCCAGGCCTCTGATCCATGCTGTGGGTGACCTCCACTATAATTTGTTTTTGCCTCTGAAGTGGGTGACCCACACTTGCCTCTATTACAATTTTTTACATTAAACTCAATGTTTTGTCTGTTTATTTAAGTGCTATTTACTGGGTGACCCCAATTTTTACTGTACTAACTGGTATATGTTGTGGCTGACCCCACATTAAGTTGTCTAATAGTGGCTGACCCCACTTCAGAATTTCTTATACCTCTGGGTAAATCCCATGTATTTTCAGTTTGGCTGAACCCCAAGTGAACCCTGAACTTCTTCCTGTATGTATATATATATATATATATATAGTGTTCAAGTAGAGATTGTAGCCATATTAGTCCAGTGATGTAGATGTAAAAAACAGATACAATTCTTATTTTGTAATACCTTTTTTATTGGACTAAGAATTTTTTAATGACAAGCTTTCGGGAGAACCTCCCTTTCTCAAAAAATGCTTCAGACTTGAGAAAGGGAGGTTCTCCCGAAAGCTTGTCATTAAAAAATTCTGTTAGTCCAATAAAAAAGGCCCGACAGGAGAATTCCATCCCCTGGTCATTCAGGAACATCTACAGTTGGTGGCTTGGACTGTTTCAGGGGATCTTGGTACAACTTTATGCAAAACTGTCTTTGCTACTATGTCTGTTCGCTTTTCCATTTCCCGTAAAACTAAGACTCTTTCATCCTCTGTTTTTTTATCAGTATTTTCCAGATAGGTGTCAGGATTACTGTATGATCCAGCATGTAGAATTGTGTAACACAGGTGACTGATAGGTAACGTATTACCGGGCCTTAGAATGGCCGGGCTAACGTACCAAAGAGTCATGAATAGCCGAGGTCAGGGGACACAGAAAGGGACACAACGATAAAGGAAAGCCAGAGATCAGGGATGCCAGAAAACAGGGAAGTCAAAATCAATGCCAAAGTCAATAAACCAGAATAACCAGAATCAATAACACGCTCTCGGACAACCACTAGGGAAACCACGACAGGGCAATGAGTGTCAGGTATAATGAGGTTTAAATATCTGTTCAAATCTTCTGATTGGCCGAAATTGGCCTTTGACCCCAAAATGTGCGAGCGCACGTCCATTAACATGCTGCAAGTGTCAGTCATGCAGACGCACGGCCGCTGAAAGACCGAAATGTGAGGAAGAATATGTTACAATAGGCCCTTTCTCTGTGTGGCTCGTTGCTTACAGCAATATATTTCTCATACTACCCCACTTCGTGCTCCTACGGGTCCCCTCTTAGTTTCATATGTTCGACCCCACAAGCCTGTGTCCTGCTCCACAATTGCTCGTTGGATCAAATGGCTTCTCCACCTTGCTGGAATCGACACTTCCTTTGGAGCACATTCGGTTTAAGGTGCTGCTGCCTCCTCAGCCCTTTTAGCAGGAGGATCTCTTTGTGACATTTTAACCTCTGCCGACTGGTCTAGAGAATCTACATCCCGTACCTTTTATTTTCACCCATCTTCTCATGTTTTTTTCCACTTATTTCCAGGCGTTAAAATAGCAAATATGAAGCTTCCTGTCTTGCCATAAAATAAGGGATTATTCTAGTGTTAATGACCGAATAATCTAAATTTTATTAAAGACAGGAGGCATATATTTTCCCACCACTTTCCCTCCCTTCTTTCCTATACAGCTTATCTTCATAGCTCAATCTCTGATGGACTTTGATTACCTTATTTCAGTTTATACTAGTAACCCTAATTACTAAATGTTATCCAATTATACATACTGACTCTCAAGGATGTTTGACGGCATAATAACTTATTTTAGTTGCATTATACTTGTTTGCAACGGTTATTTTATACCATACTTTCACAAGTTTCTCTGTTGTTTTTTTTTTTTTTTATCTAGTGTGAAACATCGCTTACTACTTCTGGACATCTTTGGATTACCAAGCTACACCCCTGTTTGCATGGTTGAGGACATTGTTTTTCTCTGTTTACCTGATTTACTTGTCATTGCGTTTACATGGTTGACTTCTACTGGTGTGGCTGCATCAAGAAAGAGGAAGTGGGAGGAGCGTCTTGGCCCTTTGTGATTGATATTTGTGTTGTGATTGGTTGTTTTTTACTCATTTTGTTAACCATTTCTTTGCTGCTGGGAGGTTTGAGTAAAGAAAGTAAAGCAAATATTCACCTCTTGTCTTTAATAAAATGTAGATTATTCGGTCATTAACACTAGAATAATCCCTAATTAAAACTCACCGGCGCTGGCCCTGGCCAGGAAAATTCAGCGACCCCATGCAGAGCGTGGAGACGCTGAACGGCAGTGCTGCCTACTATGCAGCTCTTCCCAGGGAGCACCACCAGTGGCCATCTGAGGAGTGGCCACTTAGAGGTGTCCTTAGGGACAATGTAAACACTGCCTTTTCTCTGAATAAAATGCCTGCATATAATGATTGTATTCACCAGAACAACTAAATTAAGCTGTAGTTGTTCTGGTGACTATAGTGTCCCTTTAAATTTGTATCTATTTTACAAAGCTTCCCCATGGTTGTGATTCTCCTAATGTATCTTTCATGACATGTTATGCTGTATAACAATTTATGGCTCAATGCCCTATGAAAGACTTTCACAATGGGAGTCCTGCTGAAATTGCATTCAATTACAATTTATATTATACATGCATCACTATTTAGGTGTGAGTTGTGTGCTGTGCAATGGTTTAGAGAGGACTTGATTCAAGCATGTTTTAAACCATTAATTCTCTAACAATAAAAACTCCCCACAGAGGGTGAGATTTATCAAAGCAAACAAAAGGCCTCTCAACATTTAGCATTTAGCACCCAGAATAGCACCTGTTTGTCTTTAAAAAAAATCATACCAATCAGTCCCCCTGGTCTTTTCAACTGTTTTCTGGGTTAAAGGAACATTGTCAGGAATACATTACGTTGTAGTGGTTCTGGTGACTATAGTGCCCCTTTAAGCCTCTTTTCAGGGAACATTATAGAATTGGGTTCACTAAAATTCTCTGTTTGTTATTAAAATTCCATACTTGCCTATGCAAGATTTGTCCTGAGCTTTCAAAACTGATCCTAGACACATGAGACTTTTCCACAGTGTGTATTAACATATAAATGAATATTGATGTAATTTTTTAATCTGCACTAGTATAAAAATTATCAGCAAAACATTAAAGGAACACTCCAAGCACCAAAACCACTACAAAGCACTGTAATATTATGTTATCCGGGAGTGCTCAAGTGATTCCCCAATCTAAGTGAGCAAACCATTTTAGAATGTTTTGATTTCTTACTTAGGGTCTGCCTGTAGAGAGAGGAAGCATTCTGTCTATGCAAAGCCGGGTGGTATAGGGCTTAGATTATTGGCTCAGGGCAATCAGCCTTAAGGCTCTCAACCAATGAGTTAGCCCTGCATTGCAGTCTGCAGAAAAACTAACAAAAGCTCCTAAACAGGCTCTTGTGGCCTTCTCTAGGCTGTAGTGGAGGCAGGGGCCGGCTCCTGGTTTGATTAAGAAATCAAACCGCTGTAGTGGATATGGTGTTTGGAATGTTCCTTTATTATTATTTACATCTAATCTTGAGTTATATATACAAACATGGTATCAGAAGAAAGCTCTATATGTCACTTAGAGAACCATATACTGTAATGATATATGTATTCTTAATGAGAATACATGAAATAAAAGTGGAAATAAATACACACATAGCAAAAGTGTCAGAACCGCTTCAGGCACTGACATACAGAATCTCAGAAACACCTCAGCTACTAAGAAACTGATATTTACATTTCACTAATCAAAATGCATTAACATATATACAGTGTTATTTGCTAAAGTTAGGATTCGCAAGTGAATTAACATTTTGTAGACTAAAAGAGACAAACTAAAAACATAGCTGACTTGGAGACTTTTTCAAGTTCAGTTATTTTGGCCTCACTTGAAAATTCACTTAGGTTTCCTGATAATTCTCATTTTAGCAAACAGCCCCTACATTCAGTAAACTTTGAAAAGAATCAAATGAAAAATCATATACCAAAATCTAATCCATATTAGCAGAGGCGTACCTAGGTTGCTTGGCACCTGGGGTGGAAATGCATTTTGGCTACCCCATGACCCCATTCATACATGTATATGTATGTACATATTGATATGTATTTACATTCATATACACACATATCACATATACACAGACATGTTATATGTATATCAACAGACATACATGTATATGTATATCAACAGACATGTTGATATACATATACACAGACTCCTGCACAAACACAGACTTTAATCACACACATGCACATACATACATTTGTTACCGGAGGAATAACAGAAACAAACCGCAGAAGCCACACATAGAGATATGGACACAAGTCTTCAGGAAGTAACAGGTCTTTTATTTACACACCGATCGGGTCTCACACTGAACTTGTGTTCAAAAGGTATGAGCCCAGAGCATAGTTTGCACAGGCTATTTATTAACAATAACTCCTCCCATTCATAGCTCCACTCACACATACCCTTAGACCAATCGGTGAACAGGATATTCAGGATCACCTAATATGGGCAGACCGTATGACTCCTTTTAAGGACAAAGGAATGTGACTACAGTTGATGCACATGCTCAGTACATTGATGACAGTATCTTAGCTACATGTAACTAACTAACAGATACAATAAACACCTGTACTTGTATATGCCACATGGAGATTTCAGGCCTACTAAATTTTGAACCATGTTGAAATCCCATCACACATTCATATACACATAAAAATTCATACACACACAGACTCACATAGACTAATGCATAATTCATGCATAGACTCACACATTAATGTACAGAAACACAGATTTATGTACACAGACAGATTCATACACACACATTCATATACACACATAGACACTTACATTCATTTACACACACATATTTTTTTTTTTTATTACTTATTCATTTTAACACAGCCTCCCTTTTCTTACCTTAAAGGACCACTCTAGGCACAAAGACCACTTCAGCTTAATGAAGTGGTCTGGGTGCCAGGTCCCTCTAAGGTTAACCCATTTTTTTTATAAACATAGCAGTTTCAGAGAAACTGCTATGTTTATAAATGGGTTAATCCAGCCCTCAAAGCCTCTAGTGGCTGTCTCATTGACAGCCGCTAGAGGCGCTTGCGTGCTTCTCACTGTGAAAATCACAGTGAGAGCACGCAAGTGTCCATAGGAAAGCATTGCAAATGCTTTCCTATGCGACCTGCTGAATGCGCGCGCAGCTCTTGCCGCGCGTGTGCATTCAGCCAAATGGGAGGAACGGAGGAGGAGAGCTTCCCGCCCAGCGCTGGAAAAAGGTAAGATTTAACCCCTTTCCCCTTTCCAGAGCTGGGCGGGAGGGGGTCCCTGAGGGTGGGGGCACCCTCAGGGCACTATAGTGCCAGGAAAACGAGTATGTTTTCCTGGCACTATAGTGGTCCTTTAATAGGGACTCCGTAAGCACCCAGACTACTTAATCTCAATGAAGTGGTCTGAGTGCCATGCCCCTCAAGTTTTATCTGCAGGAAAGGCAATGTTTACATTGCAGGGTTTAAATGCCTCCAGTAGCTGTCACTCTGACATCCACGTGTCATAATTCTAACAAAATAGCCAAGTGTGTTTTGCCGTGCATGTGCCCTAGCTTCCCAGTACTTTCTTATGAGCAAGCATTGGATTGGCTGAGATTGTCGGAGACTGGCACCGAGGTCAGAAAGATAAGTAAAATTCACCTTTTATTCCCTGATATGGAAGACAACATTAATACAGGTAACTAGAAACTACAGTATTAGGAATTAGCACATTTTTCAAGATCAGCTATTTGGTCCTGCATTATTTAATTTTGGAATGCCATTCACTACAATTCTAAGTCTAGTGAGTATTCATATTTTGTTACTCAGTTTTGTTTGCTATAAATGGTAAATTTTTCACTTTCCCTGCAGACTATTTTTTTTTAACAGTTTTACGTGTCTATTTTTGTTCTTTTTTTGGGCTATTGTGACTCAGAGTATAAAATTTGCCCAATTCACTACAAGATTACGCAAACATTGCTATTTACTAAAGTGAGAATTGTGAGGAATTAAAAGTGAATATCAAATTTATGGCCCATGTAGAAAAAAAAGTGGAAAAAGTCTCCAGGCCGGGTGTACTTGCAGTTTCGCTACTTTGGCTTTCAGTTTAAAATTCACTTCAAATTCCCAGCAATTCTTACCTCAGTTAATAAACATGAAATGAAAAAACAAATTCTAGATGTATTCCATGACTTCCTTTACTACAACAATGGTGTATCATATCTTTTTTTTTGCTAGCTAATCAAAGCTGAAGTTATTTTTATTTGGTTATTTAATTATTTAACTCTAGTTTCAAGATAATATTAACAGAAAAAAAAACCCTAACATTAGTATTGCAGAAAATGGGGCTGCAGTGAACGGATAAAGGGAATTTAAGCTTTTAGGGAAACTAATAGGAGCCATTTTTTTCAATCCCCAGCTGCTCTGTTTGTTACTAGTTCCTCACTATCCCCAGTTTAGTGAAAGACAGGAAGTTGCTGCACAGACTGGCCGCATCCAATCACATACTGGCAACCGAGAAGAAGGCGGTGCTGAACTTGATTGACAGCGATTTTAGCCAATGGCAGCGCAGGGAGTAAGCCAGGCGCTCAGTATGAGGAAGTGACCAGCACTTTGTATATGTCTCCTGTTTGTGTATAGTCCAGCTGGTTACCTGGCTCACAGTCTGCTACAGGACATCCATCCCCAGGTAAGTCCGGTCCCATTATCCCCCACTGGGGCATGGTGTGATTACAGTGCAGTGGGCCAGGGCTTGGGCTGCACTCTGGGACTACCCCACTCTTGCTGGGACTTGCTCAGCCCCTATGATCTTACTGGGTCACACTGTATTTACCTATCAGCCAGCTCGTCCATCTGGCTGCCTGAGCATGATAGGGAATGGAGTCCATAACAGTGACTGGCCTGCAGGAGAGCCCTCGCTAGTAGACAGGATGTCTGCTCAGTTTCACTTACTGTTTGTGCTTGGCACGATTAGTTTCTATTTCTCCTAGTGACGGTGACAGCTTTGCTGGGTGTGATTGTCCTGCTCATGGACTTATTGTTGAGTTTTGGTTATCTCTTCTTATTAACCCCTTAAGGACCAAACTTCTGGAATAAAAGGGAATCATGACCTGTCACACATCATGTGTCCTTAAGGGGTTAAAGTTACATTCACAGGCCTTGGTGACTCCCCAAAGTGTGTGGTTTTTTTTTTTTGGTTTTTTTTAAAATTTATTTATTTTTATTTTTATATATATATATATATATCTATATCTCATTTTTTATCATAACCTGAGAAATGGGGAAAACACAGGGTTTAGTACTATTTCACATTCTTCTCAGACTTGAACCAATACCCTTATTCGTATGGGTGCAGGGGATCTCTCCTCCCTCACACAAAACTATATGATGTAACTATTAGGATCATGTTTTCCTGTTTAGGAAGAATTAAAATAAATAACTTTTTTTTTATTTTTTTAAATGTATGCATGTTTGTTTTCTCCTTAAGTGGGGCTGGGATTATTATGACATGCCCTTCTATATTCTTGGAGAATAGCTGGTTTGACAATATCCCAATGTTTCTAGATAGAAAAGGTTTTTGTTACACTTGTCAGTGTGTTTGCCAGTCATCGTTGGTTTTAGATCATGCATAAGAGGAAAGTGTAATACTCTGGCTAGAAACATTTGTAAAGAGCAGTACAACCAGTTTATTTTTTATTTTTTTTCCCAGAAGACCTCAGTGGTGCAAATACTTTATTCTCTACTTATTTTCTTATATGCAACTCATTGATCGCTTTGGTTCATTAGCATAATATTCTTTTAAACAGCCTAAAGGATTTATTGATATCATAAAGCAAGTAGTGATAGGGAATGTGTGGTGTCTTGGGGTTTTTTTTTTGCTCATTTGATACAATCTGGTATTTATGCATTAGTTAAGGTTAAAGCTGGCATCTTAAATTATCACACTTATTCACTAAAGTGAGAATTTAAAGGGAATTACAAAATGTAAGACCAAAGGAGCTGAACTGCAAGTATGGCTAACTTAGCAAATCTGTCTACTTTTATCTTAAATTTGAAATTCACTTTGAATTTTCACTTTAGTGTTTTTTAATTTGTTTTTTAAAGGTTTAGAACCTCTTAGAATATTTAACCTTCTTTTGAGAAAGTTATATTCCAAGCAATATCAAATGTTTGGTACTCCGAATGTAAACTTTTCAAATGGCCCACTCTTAGTTTATTCCACTGTCTATGTTTAATGTATGGGAGTTCTAATTGTAAAGCTCCCTTTTTGTA
Source organism: Pelobates cultripes (assembly GCA_933207985.1). Taxonomy (NCBI): domain Eukaryota; kingdom Metazoa; phylum Chordata; class Amphibia; order Anura; family Pelobatidae; genus Pelobates; species Pelobates cultripes. The sequence continues at coordinate 224,906,943 of OW240916.1, forward strand.
ATGTTTGTAAACCATTAGTGTACCAGTACAAACTTGCAAGCTGCTGTAAAATTAAACCGTTTAATTATTATGCCAATATTCACCCTTTGGCAGGGACAGCCAACACCTTAACAGGTTGTATTCATTTTGGTATTACTCAACTGATAGTTTTAGGGTGATTCGCTTAACTGAGAATATTTGGAGATCTGCAAATTTTACAAACGGAATCTTTAACAAAATTCTAAAAACTTGGACTTCGAGTAGACGGAATTCTGCAACTCTGCTGTTTTTTTCCAATTTAGATATTTTTGCCTAGAATTTGTTTTATTTTTCAGTGTCTGCCTTACTGAATTTGCTTGCCAGGAAACTGTATGGAACTCATCAAAAAATTTAAAAATGTAGACCAAAATAGGCAAAAAATTATAAATTAAATTTCAACTTTTATTTTAGTCTAAATGTGAATTCCCTTTTGTTAATTCTTCAATATTTTTGTCTTACTGATTACCAGTGATAGGGAAACACAAATTTCTAGGACAGAATATCTGTGCAAGAAATAAATAAAATTGCTGTTCCTTTTTAGGTTTATTGTAATTTACAATTTAGTGACTAACCTTCTTTGTGAAGCTATACATTCCTTGATAATCAGGCGCATACTAGCTGAGCACTTTGAGAGCTGTCAGTCCACAAAAGTTGCAATTCTGCAGGGGTGTTATAAACTGTTTCATGTTTATTCATGCAAGCCAGAGGAAAATCCTACAGTTTATTAAACAGCAAGCAAAAACCAATCCATGTTTGCACGCATGCAATAATTTTGCCTGATTATATAATCTTGTCAAAGTTTTTAGTGTTTATTGCTTTAGGTCCAATCATGTTGAAACTTGCTGAATATGATTAAACCGTTCTCAAGACGAAGCCATGCATTAGAAAAGGACTCTTTGTAGATCAGGATTGTTTGTCAAAAAATTGGACAGACTGTACAGGAGTTTTTTTTGGTTAATAAATAACAATTCATGATTCATTAATAGGTCACAAAGGTTAACTACATTTTCTGCCTTTTTTGCCTTGATTTGATCTATTTTCCATCACGTTTGATCTTACACTTACTGCAAAGTATTCGCTGTTTCTGCAAGTGATGTGACCTGGTCACTTACATGTTCTTCTCTCTCAACTAAGCTTTTATAAAGAACTGTAGTTCAATGAATGGTGAGCTTTCTGTTGTAGAAAGTTAAAGGACCACGGCCATAGTAGAGTCTTCTCCTCCCTCTTCAAAGAACACCATTATCACCCAGACCACTTTTATCTAAATAAAGCTGTTCTAGTGCAGTGGTCCTGTCCTAACCCTGCAAAGTGCCATGCTGCAGTTATTAAAAATAATAAAAACAAAAACAAAACCTTCAGTGTTTTATTGTGCATGTTTACATAGACTTCTAGTGGCTGTCAATATGTCTTGTGACGCAGGATCACCCATAGAAAAGCATTGATTCACTACAGCAAAGTGTATAAAAACATTTGATGTTTTGGATCTGCGGTAAAAAGAAACAAACAATATGTTTTGTTCTGGTGGTATACTTGCCTTAAATTTGAAATTCACTTTGAATTCCATACAATTCTCACTTGAGCATATAACCATATTTGATACATTTATTCTGTAGATTTAAAGGAATGCACCATAACCACTGTAGTGGTTATGGTGCCAGGAGTGCCCGGTCTTCTACCCGCCCATTTAAGTAATCAAACCGTGTTAGAATGTTTAGACTTCTTAGTGTGGTTTTGAGTGTCACTCCTCTCTGTTTGCGGTAAGACTAGCAGTGCAGGTCTTAGCTCATTGGTTGAGAGCAATCAGCTGATGCTGTCAGCCAGTAAGCTAGAACTGCATTGAAGTGCTTATCTCAGGTAGCTAACAGAAGTAGTGACGGGTATCTAATGGATGTAGCGCAGATAAGAAGTTGACTCTGGCGTGTCCAATTTAAAGGAATGCTCCAAACACCTAAAGCACTTCTAAATATATAGAGGTATAGTGTGCAAAAGCGCTTAAAATGACAAAACAAAATAGCAGCTCTACACACTCGTGTGGGGTTAACCTTACTCCCCTCACCAATACAATAAATAAGTGAAAAAACACAATAGTTGTGGAGCACTAAAGCAGGATTATCTGACCCTGTTTTTAGAGCTCCACTACTATTGTGTTTTTCAGGTGTGTATATTTACACCTAAAGCACTTTATCTTACATGCTGGCTTTTTTTTTTTCTTCATAATTTTTTTTTAATATTTTTATTTTACATAAAGTGTAGAGTTAAATATAACTTGAAATTGGCACATTTTTATAAATGTAACCCTGTTATCACGACCCTTGTTGTCAGACAACCAACCCTGTTACTTTGTTACTTTCTGGTTTGATTAGCTCAGTGTAGATAAACTCATAAGTCAGCAATTGCCCGGCGCACCTGCCTTGCAGAGACTTCTCATTGAGCTGCATTGGGAAGTCTGTGATTGGACAGTCACAGAAAGTCTGGGTAGTGTTAGAGGAGGGCTTGCAAAGGCTGCAGACTAGAGATCTGAAAGATTAGCAAGTTGTTCTTAGATATACCCCGTGAAATGTCCCCTTAAAGGACCACTCTAGGCACCCAGACCACTTCAGCTTAATGAAGTGGTCTGGGTGCCAGGTCCTTCTAGGGTTAACCCATTTTTTCATAAACATAGCAGTTTCAGAGAAACTGCTATGTTTATGAATGGGTTAAGCCTTCCCCTATTTCCTCTAGCAGCTGTCTCATTGACAGCCACTAGAGGCGCTTGCGTGCTTCTCACTGTGATTTTCACAGTGAGAGCACGCCAGCGTCCATAGGAAAGCATTATGAATGCTTTCCTATGTGACTGGCTGAATGCGCGCGCAGCTCTTGCCGCGTGTGCGCATTCAGCCGACGGGGCGGATCAGAGGAGGTGAGAAGGCAGAGAGCTCTCCGCCCAGCACTGGAAAAAGGTCTTGGCACTCCTTGGTAAATATTCAAACTGTTTTAGAACAGGCAGTCTGTAGTGTTTATGGTAATGGAAATGTTCATTTTTAAGGGTTGTAACAGGGTGAATGCACCATTAAATTGTGATTTTTTTTTTTTTTTTTTTTTTACCTGACATTGCTTACAAGTAATACGCTTGTGAAAGGAACACTACAGTATCAGGAATACAATGTATTCCTCATTCCATAATGACTTTAGCAGGTCTCTGGGACTTACCTTTACTTTATCACCACGCTCCTCTCTATGTACCTCTGTCTCCTTGGCTGAGATCTCCGCCAATCTAATATTTTCCCAAATGGAAGCATTGTGAGGCAATTGAGCATGCACCACACAATTAAATGTTTCTCTATGAGCAGAATTTTATTGAGAACAGAGTTTGACTTGGTCTGGAAGACAGCCACTAGAGGTGTTAACCCTGCAGTGAAAACACTGAAGTTTCTATAAAAATGCAGTGTTTTGCATGATTAAAACTAATAGGGCCTCTTTACTGAGATCAGGGATGCCATCAGGGGGTGACAACCATAACGGTTGTTAGGGGCCCTGGCCCCTTTAAAAAAAAAAAAAAAAAAAGCAAGTGCTGCTGGGAGTAAGCTCACTCCGCGCGGGAGGAGCGCGCGCGTGCCAGTGAAGAGGGAGCCGCGCCGACTCCCATCATCCCCAGCCACCCTCCTGCAAAGAAAAGGTAAGAGACAGGAGGGTGGCTGGAAAATGAGCTCTCTGTGTGTGTGTGTGTGTGTGTGTCTGTATGCATGTCTGTATGTATGTGTATGCAGGGCCGCCACCAGAAATTTTGGGGCCCCTAACTCAGCTCAGGGTCTTGGCTCCCTGGGGCCTGCCTCCAAATACCACCCACAGGAATACAGACACAGACACAAACACACACACATTGATACAAAAGGACACAGATACATACTAACAGACACACATACTGAGACATACACACAGGCATACATAGTGACAGACCGACACATACTAACATACATACAGGCACACATGCATGAGGACATACATTCATTCAAACATACAGACACTGACATCCATACAGACATACATACACACAGACATACGTTCATAATGATATGCAGACATATATATGTATATAATGACCTACAGACATACATGCATACAGTCAGACAGACCTACATAGATGCAGAGACAGGCAGGCATACAGTCAGACATACATAGACAGTCACACACACAGCTCATTTTCCAGTCACCCTTCTGTCTCTTACCTTTTCTTTGCAGGAGGGTGGCTGGGGATGATGGGAGTCGGCGCGGCTCCCTCTTCACTGGCGCTCGCGCGCTCCCGCGTGGAGTTAGCTGGGAGGAAGTGACCTTTTTATAAAGGGGCCCGGTCGCGTCATACCATGGCCACAGCGCTGACTGGGCCCCTGAAGATATAGGGCCCATCGGGTGGCCCTAAGTGTGTGGTTGTCACCACCTGATGGTGGCCATGTATGTATGTCTGTATGTCATTATATATGTATGTCTGCATATCATTATGAATGTATATCTGTATGCCATTATGAATGTATGTGTGTATAGATGTCAGTATGTATGTTAGTATGTGTCTGTCTGTCACTATGTATGCCTGTGTGTATGTCTCGGTATGTGTGTCAGTATCTGTGTCTGTTAGTATATATCTGTGTCCTTTTGTACCTGTGTGTGTGTGTGTGTGTGTGTGTGTGTGTATTCCTGTTGGCGGTATTTGGAGGCGGGGCCCAGACCCTGAGCTGAGTTAGGGGCACCAAAATTTCTGGTGGCGGCCCTGACTGAGATGATGCGGTTTGAGTGCCTTTAGTGTCGTTTAAGCTACGAGTGTGCATATTTGTCTAGTAAAACTTGAAGTCAGTGTGACATTATAATAAGATATAAAGTAAAAAGGAAAAAAAAAATGATTGTACTTTGGAAACTGTTCTCTCAATGTAGTGTTCCTTGGCCAAAAAACGGTTAGGAACCACTCTTGAAGATTGCATGTTCATTTTATTTTGAGGTTTCGTTTCTTGTTTGTTTGACTGTTGCTCTCATTCATCACTTCTTTTATGTACGATACACCTATTTGGCTGTAAAAGCTTCAGTGATTAGTTATTCTGCTTGTATATGTCATCATGGGTGTGAACTTTACCTAGGTATTTTTATTCTCATGCAATGCAAGACAAGACTGACCAGTACTTCTTTGTTTCCAATCTCGTATGTATTTCATTAGAAAATCTGCACTAAAATGTACCTCTCGTTTCTTAGATTGAAAATGATTGTCGTAGATTGACATGTGTAAGAGTATGTGTCACGTGTGTGTGTGTGTGTGTGTGTGTGTGTGTGTGTGTGTGTGTAAAACTGCAAGTGTATTACTTCGGTTGATGCAAACGTAACATACTTAAAGGTCTATTTAAACCCTAACTCCTCTATGAAATGTGTTAATTGGGCAATAACTTAAGGTAAGTTATCATTTTGGGATTTATTCTTTAACTATTGACTCGAGTAGTGAATTGAAAATTGAATTGCAACTAATAATAATAATAATAATAATAAATTATAAAAAAAAGAATAATTTGAAACATTCTTCAATTCTCAAGTCGGTTTAGCGAACAACACCCTGAATAAACGATTTAATTGCAAAAAGTGTTTTTTATTACAGTTGGCTATTTTGGTTCAATGTATGCATTTCTCTTGTCAGTCCGTCAATGCCCAATTAAGTAAAATGTGTAGGTGTTTTTAAATCTCTTTAACAACAGCAATGCTGATAAGATAGTCACAGCAATTTCTACTTAAAACAAGTTTCTCTTTGAGTATTGCAATGTTGGCAAGAATGATCTAATCTGTATGTGTATTTACTTTCAATTCTATACTGGTTTTAATAATTGACAAGTTGTAGCTATTTCTAAAACTGTTAAATGTTGTTCCTGTGCAGAAAAAAAACAAAACAGCAAGTGAAACTAACTTTGTTCTTTGTTTTAGTGATGAACATGGCGTCAGCATCTGAGCAGGAAACCAGATTGTGTTGGAATTGGTAAGTAAACCCTTTCTCTGATTTGTCTACAGTAGCATTGTGAATTAAACTTGTAGCATTGCTTTGTGGTGATTGCTGTTGCATTTGTTATATAGTTACATTTGGTCTGGTAGACAGCCACTAGAGGTGAAGGAAACCCTCCAAGGTAATTATTAAAATCTGCAGTTATTACCTTTGCAGGGTTAAGGGACCTGGGACACTCCATCCAGACCACTTCAATGATCTGGGTGCCTATAAGGTCCCTTTAAATCTCCTCTGTAAATTTTAATAATTATCATTACAGTCAGTTGTTTAATGAGGCTTTTTCTAGCTCTCTCAGCTTTACATACATACACTTTATAATTTTTCATTACAGGTGATACCTGAAAAATTAGAATATCATGCAAAAGTAAATTTTTTTTTTTTTTTTCAGTAATACAACGTAAAAGGGGAAACTAATATATTAGACGCATTACATGCAAAGCAAGATAGTTCAAGCCAGGATTTGCCATAAGTGCAATAATTATGGCTTACAGCTCATGAAAACCCCAAATCCTCAGTAAATTAGAATGTTACATGCTATCAATAAAACAATGAGTGTACATAGAACAGTATCGCACCTCTGAAAAGTATAAGCATGCATATGGACTCAGTACTTGGTTTGGGCCCCTTTTGCAGCAATTACAGCCTCAGTGTGGCGTGGCATGGAAGCTATCAGCCTGTGGCACTGCTGAGGTGTTATGGAAGACCAGGTTGCTTCAATAGCGGCCTTCAGCTCGTCTGCATTGTTCGGTCTCATGTCTCATCTTTCTCTTGGCAATGCCCCATAGATTCTCTATGGGGTTAAGGTCAGTTGAGTTTGCTGGCCAATCAAGCACCATAATCCCACGGTAATTGAACGAGGCTTTGGTGCTTTTGGCAGGTGCCAAGTCCTGCTGGAAAATGAAGTCAGAATCCCCATAAAGCTAGTCAGCGGAAGGAAGCATGAAGTGCTCCAAAATATCCTGGTAGGCGGCTGCGTTGACCCTGGACTTAATGAAGCACAGTGCACCAACACCAGGAGATGACATGGCTCCCCAAATCAACACAGACTGTGGAAGCTTCACACTGGACTTGAAGCATCTTGCAGTGTGTGCCTCTCCATTCTTCCTCCAGACTCTGGGTTTCCAAATGAGGTGCAAAAGTTGCTCTCATCAGAAAATAGGACTTTGGACCACGGAGCAATAGACCAGGTCTGTTTTTCTTTAGCTTCTGACATTGTTTGTTGTTCAGGAGCGGCTTGACAAGAGGAATACGACATCTGAAGCCCATGTCCAGGATCCGTCTGTGTGTGGTGGCTCTTGATACACTGACTCCAGCCTCAGTCCACTCCTTGTGAAAGTCCCCAACACTTTTGAATGGCCTTTTCCTGACAATCCTCTCTAGGCTGTGGTCATCTCTGCTGCTTGTGCACCTTTTTCTTCTACACAACTTTCTATTAATGTACTTTGATACAGCACTTTGGGAACATCCAACTTCCTTTGCAATTACCTTTTTGAGGCTCTCCCTCCTTATGGAGGGTGTCAATGATGGTTTTCTGTACAACTGTCAGGTCAGCAGTCTTCCCCATGATTGATTCCTACTGAACCAGACTGAGAGACCATTTAAAGGCTCAGGAACCCTTTGCAGGTGTTATGGCTTACTTAGCTGATTAGAGTGGGACACTGAACCTAGAATATTGCACCTTTTCACAATATTCTAATTTAATGAGATTGTGGATTTGGGGTTTTCATGAGCTGTAAGCCATAATCATCGCACTTACGACAAATCACGGCTTGAACTATCTTGCTTTGCATGTAATGCGTCTCTCATATATTTTCCTCTCTCATGTTGCATTAATGAAATAAATGAACTTTTGCACGATATTCAAATTTTTCGAGTATTACCTGTATATTTGCATGATGTTGCTCATTAATAAGCAGTAAAACGAACTTCTGGTTTCGATGAAATTTTATGTGGTTTTGATATGTTACTGCATACAGTGGTGTATCCTGGTTTTGTGCTGCCCTAGGCCCCGCCTTCTAAAAAACACACTCACACTCTCTCTCGCTAACAAACACTCACATTAACAAAAAAAAAAAAAAATTAACCACAGCCTCCTTACCTTTGGGAATGCTGGGGAGGGGGGGTTTCTCTTTCTCCCTGGGGTCCAGTGGATGCGGGGCGGGCGGCGCTGGCGAGGGAGCACTTTCCTCTGAGCTGTCTGCTCAGCTCCCTTGCGCGCCGCAGAGTGAGGCTGGGAGCCGGAATATGATGACTAACAAGGCATTTGCCATGGGCATTTGGGGCGGCTTTTTTTGCCACCCCCTGGAAAATGCTGCCCAAGGCAAATGCCTTGTTTGCCTCGCGGCTAAAACGTCCCTGACTGCAGATTGGTGTGTGACCTGATTGAATTTTATTCATATTTACTTAAAACATGATGGTGCTATTGGATTGCTTGTCAATAACTATTTCATGTCCTCCATTATATACTCTAGTTATATTGCTGATGCATATGATTTTAAAGGAACACTATAGGCTCAGGAACACAAACATGTATTCCTGACCCTATAGTGCAAAACCCACCATTAAGGTGGCTTGCCCCCTATAAAAGCATGAAAAACTCTCCTTATTTCAAGCGCCGTGCGGGTCTGCCGGCACTGGCCCCACCCCCTTGATGACATAATCAGAATTGCCGATTTTTAGCCAATCCAATACTTTCCCATTGGGTAAGCATTGGATTGGCTAAAATGGGCAAGGTGGTGGGACCAAACACCATTTTGGCCAATCAGCAACTTCTCATTGAATCAATGCATCTCTGAGGAAAATTCAGCATCCCCATGCATGGAGACGCTGAATGGCAGGGCTGCCTACTATGCAGCACTGATTCAGGAAGCACCTCCAGTGGCCACTTGGAGGTGTCCCTAGATGCAATGTGAACACTGCATTTTTTTCTGAAAAGGCAGTGTTTGCATGAAAATGCCTGCATGCAATGATTATACTCACCAGAACAACTACATTAAGCTGTAGTTGTTCTGGTGACTATAGTGTCCCTTTAATTCTTTTTGTTATTCTTCGGGTCATACTGTTAGACATATGAATGACTGACTGACTAATTTTGCAACGTCTCTAAATTTGTGTATATACAATTTTTATTTTTTTTATTTTTAGTATGTTTTTCATATGGTTTGTTTACCTCCTAACCCCAACTGGACAGGTGCTAGGGGTGGGACTTTAACCTCTTAAGAAATTGTTTAGCGGGATAGAGTATATACAAATGATTATGTGCACTTGACCGCACAAACCCTGGGGTCTCTTCTGGGGGTCTCTTCTGATTCCTTGACCCCCCCCTCTACAACTTGTTTTAAATTTAATAAAGAGATTTAAAAATTTTATACCTGAGACTGCAGTGCGTTTTATTGAGACTGTTTATTCATGGTTTACGTTCTAGCACAGTCCAAGTCCGGTTTTTAGCTTCTTTAATTTTCTGGTGTCCACAGATGCTGCATTCTTTGAAACTGCATCACGTGTATATGTGCACCCAGCAGAGGATGCCAAGGTTAAGCTGTTGCTATGTTGGACCAGTTTTTATTGGATATTGAACTTTAATAGGGAATATTGTTTTGTTTGAAACAGATCTTTATTAATATAGCGTGTATATAGAAAACGTTTTCCTACGCATTAAATATGAGATCGTGAGGATCTAATAACAATATGCATATAAAACATAAAAGCCTATAAACTTGGAGCCTTATTCAGGAAAGCTATATCTGATATGGTCTGTTATCTGAGGGCCTTGGCGCAAATAGGTCATGATGTTAATTTGGGAGGCACCCATTCATCCACATTTCCACCCATGGGTCGACCCAGGTTGTCCAGGTCCAAGAGGTGCCCTCCTCCTGGGAGAAGGAATTGAGTCAGGGGCGGGGAGAGTGTCGAGAAGAAGTCTATGAAAGAGGGAGGAGGGATAAGGAAGGGAGCGAGTGTGAGAGAGTAAGAATAGAAGAAGAAAGGAGGGAGGGGAATATTTAGGTTTTTGTTTACTTATATGGAGCTATGTTTCCTCTCCCCATACCAATTCAAACTAAGGATTGGGGTGGGGCAGTGATTGGCGGAGTACACTTGACTGACACCTCAACCTATCACTGACTGGTATAATGTGAAGTGGAGTAAAGCACTTCCTCTACCAACTTGTCATTGAGGACCGGGTTTCATGATGTCAAATGGTGAATAAACCTGATGGCTAACCACTGCCATCTAAGCATACTTCGCATCATTGGACTCATGGTTTAACACTGATCAGGGATGGCTAGAAAGAAATCTGAATGAAGGATGTATATTTCAAAATATATCCCAAGCTAACGATAATGTTCAGGACAGCAATGTGTCTAACTGAGCGGCAATAACGGCTATTCAAATCATCTAAATCACTCTGTAGAGTATTTTGCCATGGTTCACCTGATTCCATTTTAAACTCTTCCAACAGGAAATGTATGAAATTTATTGAAATCTTGCATCACTCACAGCATGCTCCTTTAAATGAATACAGGGGGAAAAACAGCATTTCAATAGTAGCATAATAGCATTTTAATTGAATATAGAAAGTTAAGTATGTAGACTATGGGAAGTTATTGAAAACAAGAAGCCGAATGTGTCTTCTGGATAATGTTGAGATACCATAAAAGACAACCATTCATACAAGACCACAAGGTGACAAAGATATAGAATTGATTGCGGCACTCCATGGTTGCAGACATATTTTGGTGTAATGAGAATTCACTTTAGTCTATGTCCGCTCTTACACTTGTACAACAATCTTATTTATAATGTAGAGCAATAAACATTGGCTGGGTTGTTTACTATTGTGAGAATTCAAAGTGAATTTCACATTGAAGGCCAAAATAGCTTAAAGGAACACTATAGTCACCTAAATTACTTTAGCTAAATAAAGCAGTTTTAGTGTATAGGTCATTCCCCTGCAAATTCACTGCCATTTAGGAGTTAAATCACTTTGTTTCTGTTTATGCAGCCTTAGCCACACCTCTCCTGGCTATGATTGACAGAGCCTGCATGAAATAAAAAACTGGTTTCACTTTCAAACAGATGTAATTTACCTTAAATAATTGTATCTCAATCTCTAAATTGAACTTTAATCACATACAGGAAGCTCTTGCAGGGTCTAGCAAGCTATTAACATAGCAGGGGATAAGAAAATCTTAAAGGACCACTATAGGCACCCAGACCACTTCAGCTTAATGAAGTGGTCTGGGTGCCAGGTCCAGCTAGGGTTAACCCTTTTTTCTATAAACATAGCAGTTTCAGAGAAACTATGTTTATAAATGGGTTAATCCAGCCTCTAGTGGCTGTCTCTTGACAGCCGCTAGAGGCGCTTGCGTGCTTTTCACTGTGAAAATAAGTGAGAAGACGCGAGCGTCCATAGGAAAGCATTTACAATGCTTTCCTATGAGACTGGCTGAATGCGTGTGCGGCTCTTGCCGCGCATGCGCATTTAGCCGGCGAGGAGGAGAGCTCCCCGCTCGGCGCTGGAGAAAGAGGTAAGTTATCCCCTTCCTCCCCCCAGAGCCTGGCGGGAGGGGGAGCCTGAGGGTGGGGGCACCCTCAGGGCACTATAGTGCCAGGAAAACAAGTGTTCACCCAGAACAAGTGTTTTCCTGGCACTATAGTGGGCCTTTAAACAGAACTTGCATTAGAGAGAGCCTAAATAGGGCTCTTTTTTTTATTTTATTTTTTATTTTTTTACAGGAAGTGTTTATGGAAGGCTGTGCAAGTCACATGCAGGGAGGTGTGACTAGGGTTCATAAACAAAGGGATTTAACTCCTAAATGGCAGAGGATTGAACAGTGAGGCTGCAGGGGCATGCTCTATACACCAAAACTGCTTCATTAACCCCTTAAGGACACATGACATGTTAGACATGTCATGATTCCCTTTTTATTCCAAAAGTTTGGTCCTTAAAGGACCACTCTAGACACCCAGACCACTTCAGCCTAATGAAGTGGTCTGGGTGCCAGGTCCAGCTAGGGATAACCTTTTTATTTTTATTTTTTTTATTTTTTTATAAATAGGTTAATCCAGCCTCTAAAGCCTGTAGTGGCTGTCTCATTGACAGCCGCTAGAGGCGTTTGTGTGCTTCTCACTGTGAAAACTCCCAGTGAGAAGACGCAAGCGTCCATAGGAAAGCATTATGAATGCTTTCCTATGAGATTGGCTAGCTGCGTGCGCAGCTCCTGCCGCGCATGCGCATTCAGCCGTAGAGGAGGAGAGCTCGTCCCTTTAACTGGAAGCATAGTTGACTTAGAGAATCTTCTTTTTCCAGGTCAACTATTTTGACCTTAAAACGATCATAGCCGCATCCATTATTTTATTTCTTTAATTTTTAAATCCCTCCCCGATTGCAATAATTTCTAGGCTCCCCATTTTTACCTTTTTAAAATAAATAAACAAAACAAAAAACAAATTAAAGGTAAGCTCCTGGGCACGTCATCTGCCCACACTAGATATGGCTATGAAATTCCCGTGCGTGCCCAGTTGAACACTTGGACATTGGCTATTGTCCAAAATTCGGGCAGAAATTTAGTCAATTTATTAATTTGTCAGAAAGATGAATGCAGTGATCCTAGTCCCTTCCATTCCCATGCCCCCGTCGTTCTATGGGGGTAAATATGACCTCCACATTAGCATAAAATCTCTCTAATGCCCTTACTCGCTATGCTATGAGCAGTTCACTGTTCCAAAAAAGGGGAAGAAGAAAAAAAAAAGGATTCTAAATCAAATAAAGGGGGACCTAGCATAGGTCCCCCATGGTGGGGCATCGCTTACATTAACAGGGGAGGACATAGTGTGTGTGTCCCTGCCACTCATGTGCGGTGGGTGGGGGCCCTAAGTAACAAAAGGGGGGCGACAATTACCTATTGTCTCTCTTCAAATAAATAAAAATCACACTTGCATGTATGTATTTATGTAGTAGCCGTATTAGTCAAGTGATGTAGATGTAAAAAAACAGATAAAATTGGTATCTTGTAATACCTTTTTTATTGGACTAACAGAATTTTTTAATGACAAGCTTTCGGGAGAACCTCCCTTTCTCAAGTCTAAAGCATTTCTGAGGAAGACAACACATAGAAAGTTGAGTTGGGATACAGGGGTTAAAGCGACATGAGTGCAGATAAGACACAGGTTTGTTAGAAATTTTTTGCAAAGGGTCATACATTTCTTTCTGAAGAGCAGAGTGAGGGGAGATGGTGATTTTATCTGTTTATAATATATATATATATATATATATATATATATATATATATATATATATATATATATATATATATTACACAAGATCCAGCGCACTCACCTATCCACTAAACAGCAACTTCAATGTTGAAAGATTTTATTTGTTTTTTTTTAAAACACCTAATCTAGGCAAAAATAATGGGGGTTTAGTTACATTATATGATCATACATTGCATAAGCCTGCCACAACGTCAATGTATCCCATCTTTGGCAGGTCCTACACTAACAGCCTAATGTCTGCTCTTATGAGATTAACCTACTTGGGAAAATAATTCCATCTGGGGCTCTCTGCAGTACAAGGCTAAATAGGGCCCTGGGATGAGGCACCTGTGACAGGGAGGGGTGCAAAACCAAGGAGCTGGCTAGACTCCCAAATATATATAAAACAAGAGGGGGTTGGCTGCACTCACCTTAACATGCATAAATGGGGGTGCTGCTGGGGGCCAAATAATACAATACACAAGATCCAGCGCACTCACCTATCCACTAAACAGCAACTTCAATGTTGAAAGATTTTGGTTTTTTTAAAACACCTAATCTAGGCAAAAATAATGGGGTTTAGTTACATTATATGATCATACATTGCATAAGCCTGCCACAACGTCAATGTACCCCATCTTTGGCAGGTCCTACACTAACAGCCTAATGTCTGCTCTTATGAGATTAACCTACTTGGGGAAAATAATTCCATCTTTTTTAAAAAAACAAAATCTTTCAACATTGAAGTTGCTGTTTAGTGGATAGGTGAGTGCGCTGGATCTTGTGTATTGTATTATTTGGCCCCCAGCAGCACCCCCATTTATGCATGTTAAGGTGAGTGCAGCCAACCCCCTCTTGTTTTTTATATATATTTGGGAGTCTAGCCAGCTCCTTGGTTTTGCACCCCTCCCTGTCACAGGTGCCTCATCCCAGGGCCCTATTTAGCCTTGTACTGCAGAGAGCCCCAGATGGAATTATTTTCCCCAAGTAGGTTAATCTCATAAGAGCAGACATTAGGCTGTTAGTGTAGGACCTGCCAAAGATGGGGTACATTGACGTTGTGGCAGGCTTATGCAATGTATGATCATATAATGTACTAAACCCCATTATTTTTGCCTAGATTAGGTGTTTTTAAAAAAAAAATCTTCAACATTGAAGTTGCTGTTTAGTGGATAGGTGAGTGCGCTGGATCTTGTGTATTGTATTATTTGGCCCCCAGCAGCACCCCCATTTATGCATGTTAAGGTGAGTGCAGCCAACCCCCTCTTGTTTTATATATATTTTTTTTTTTTATTCAAATCAATCTGTGTTCCTGAATTTTAACTTTTTTTTTTTTTTGTCACAACCTGTATATAACTCAATCACTTATTCAACATCAATCAATAGAGCATGTCCAAACAGCTTGCCCAGTCATTTTCTTTTCCAAATCATTTAATGCATTTTATTCACTAAGCTTTAGTAGTCAAACTAGATGGAGTGTCACTATAAGCACAAAGTAAATGGTCTGTTTGACAGTTAACCTGATCTAAGACCCTATTTATAGCATCTTTTTAACCCCTTAAGGACCAAACTTCTGGAATAAAAGGGAATCATGACATGTCACACATGTCATGTGTCCTTAAGGGGTTAATGTTCACTCATCCATTGATTGAATGGGTTGATGGCATCTGATATGAAAGAAAGGGGGAGGGGAGAGAGTGTGTGTTTGGTTTTTAAAGGGCTATCCATTTAAAGAGTCAGTCCCAATGTGTTTTATACAGCCAATGTTTGTAGGGAGCTATGCAATGTTTCTCTTCCTGTCCCCTTCTATTTATCATTACTGAACGCAGCCACACTGGATTGGATTGGAATTTTGTGCTCTAACACCTGTGTACTGGACAGACTTCTATCCTGACTGGTTCAGCAAACGCTTGACCAATTAGTCCTCCAGCAACATATCTATGTGTAAGTTAGTTAGAAACTCAGTCATTGGGCAGTGAAGCCTATTAAAAGAATGCATTTTTTTTTTGCAACCTATAGAATATGTGCTTGTTCATGACCTTTATAGCTACACTTGGGGTTGCGTTCCAGAGTGACAGATGAAACTGATCCATATGTTTAAACCACCTGTCCCCATCCCCCCCCATGAGCAGGGTTCAGCTTACACTCATCTCAGGAATTAAAAATGTCTCCGCTCTGTCACTGCATTGTACACATCACTGTCGATTCTTTCGGAGGACAGAACAAACACCATGTAACACTTTATAATTTAAAGCCCACAATCTGTGCTACTCCACCCTATAGAGTATTACTGACATGGCCACGAGCTATTAATTACCAGCTGAATACTTGATATATTTTATAGGAAACATGCATACTCAAGGTGCTTGGCTGGCAGATATGTTAATAGTGGTACTTTGTTAGTAGATGTTTTAGAAACGTTCACCCAGATATCATAATTGCAGAGCCTTCAGTAGTTCTAGGAATGACCGTATAAAGAATAAGCCAACACAAATGCTGTGGATAGAAAACTGATTCAACAGGCAACAAAAGCACTAAAAACAACATTAAAAAAAATAATTACGGTACTACAGAGTATCATAAATACACAGGCCTTAATTTTCTTAAATAGTTGTAACAGTCAGTTAAACGTAGCGGGTGAAGAGATGGTTCAATTTAATGTGAAAACACTTGGAATAGTGGCGGGATTAACGCAGAATATAGCTATGACATTTTCTGTATGTTATAAAGCATTTGCTAATTTTAGTTTTAAGGTCATCTGGAGCCTGTAGTTTGACACCCTTGGAGAGTATATAGGACAAGTTGCCCCCTATCCTCTACTTGACAGTGATCAGTGCACAGAAGAGAGATATATATATATAAGGCCTACAAATCTAATTTTATGTAAAATTTGTGGTGGAAAGTTCTATACTTGAATTAATTTAAAAAATAGTTGAAGCTATAAATGCCATACAAGTACAAAAAGCTAATTTAATACATTTGCAAAGAACATATCACTGGATAAAATACTGCCTCTTTTTATTTTTTATTAATAAAAAAAAAATAATAATAATAAAAAAAAAATTATATATATCTATATATATATAAAAAATGTTATATAATTTTTTTGTTTTGTGCAGTGCAAAGGATAGGTACACACAGGCAATCCTCTGGCATCATATCAAGCTTTAAAATTGGGGTAGTGGAATGAACATGCACAATTTTATATTATAAGAAACATGCTTAAAGATGAGAAACATGCTGAACTTTTTCGTGAACATATGTAGAGTCAATCAAGATTTTGTTAGCAAGATTTTGTTAGCAAGAGTTGTTTAAACATTTGTAGATGTTTAGTTGTGTCTGCCCAGCCACCATTCTTGATACAGGCTAGTTGCAAACTTATAATGGTGAATTGGATGGCTAGGAAACAGACTAGGTTAGATAGTATGGGGTTAACAAGCTAAGCTAGAAACATGCAAAGCACATCTAGCGACAGACACATTGGTTGTTACTTAAGGTTCAGCATAGCTATATAGGCTTCTGGCATAAGGATTATGTAATGCCACTGGTCATGTTATCAAAGAAACCTAAGGTTTCACGAGGCAAATAAAAAAGAAAGGAAGACATACGGCACGCAAGCGGGACACCTCAACAATAGGGGTAGGAGCTTGTCACGGTGCCGCTCTGGATTTCCTAGGGGCATATCAACTTATGCCACTGACCATCCAGGCTTAGGAGTACTGGTCCTCTTGAGGACTGTCATGCGTCCCCTCCAGCCAGGCGCTGTGTATGTTCTGCGAGTAGAGTAGGCTTTCCAGCTGCTGTCTCCCGCAACTTCCTTCTGCTAGAGGCTGGATCTTGTGCCCTCGGGGTCCCCGAAGCTCGGTTGCCCCTTAGGTTGTATGGATGGCAACCTGGTTTACATTCCAGATGGGCCCCCAGCCCAGAAGAGTAGCTGTAGGGTTTGGTGAAGTACCTGAAAGTACTATCCGTTTCTCCACCGTCCCGGTACAAGGGGTCGCTTCAGTGACTACTGGTGCTACAGAGGTTAGAATCCATGGTTGCTCGTACCGCCGGCCCTGGGCCTTCTCAGGAACCCATGTGCGATTCCGACTGCTCCGGTCAGTCTTGCAGCTGCGA
Organism: Pelobates cultripes; assembly: GCA_933207985.1. Classification (NCBI taxonomy): domain Eukaryota; kingdom Metazoa; phylum Chordata; class Amphibia; order Anura; family Pelobatidae; genus Pelobates; species Pelobates cultripes. Next base: position 224,924,341 of record OW240916.1, read on the forward strand.
GCAAGAACTCGGGAGATGGTGTTCTCTGCTTGGAGAGGAGGTTCTGTCTGCTGAGTAAGTGGGATGAGCACCAGGGTCTTTCCCCTTCCAGCCATCTGCCCAGGAAGGTTGTATCGAACTCTGGACCACTTAGGACACGAGCGGGTGTCTGTTGAGTGGATCGTCTGCCTCTCCTGCCGCACCGAGGTGCGAGCCATGGGCTCTGTCCGCTGCTTGACTGTCAGGAGGCTTGCGCTCTCTCCTCTGCTCCCTCTTAGCCTGTGCCCCTCTGTCTTGCAACTTCCACCAGAATTTGCTGACAAAAGTATCTAGCCGCTCTTCGAGTGTCACTGACAGGCCCTGTGCTGATATCTCAGGTTCATCCACTACCATCTCGGTTTCAGCTGTGGAGCTGGGCGCAGGCGACAGGAGTGGGTGGGTTACTCAGTACCTCGGTTTGCTTTGAGGTAGAGCCTGTATGCTTGTGCCGCGGTAAACCCCACCGGCTTGGATATATATATCACATTTTTGCCTCCTTCCATTTTTAACATGGATTCCTTTTAATCTGTGTTTGCTGTATACAACCGCTTGAAACACAATATAGGAAAAGATGCAAAAACAGCTGTCCATGAGTGGTTCACTGGTTTTGCATCTTTTCCTATATTGTGTTTCAAGCTGTTGTGATCCTCATCGATTAGTGAAGAGTGTCTATATTATATATGTGTAATATATTCTAAAATAATTAAATCATTTTATAATATATTATACATATATAATGCATCTATATGATTTCATTAGTGTACTTTGATATATATCTCTAAATACACTTATGATGAAATCATAGATGCATTATATATGTATAATATATATTATAAAATGATTTAATTATAGTAATATTATACATATAGGAAATAAAAGTGCGTGTGTGTGTTTTAAAACCAAAACATTTTATGTTTATACAAAAACCCATAAAACTGCTATCTTTGGCCAGCGTTTTTGCCTAAGTGGCTACTACAAAAGACTGGACATACCCCATTTTGAATACCCTGGGTTGTCTACATTTGAAAACGGTATGCCATGATGGGGTTATTTCACATTCCTGGGCTACCATATGGTCTCAAAAGGCAACTAAGGTCCGGCAAACTAGATCGGGCAAGCCCTATATTGACGCTGTAACATTCCAAAACACCATAAAACCTGTACATGGGGGTATTGTTATACTCAGGATACTTAGTTGAACACAAATATGAGTGTTCTAAATCAGGGAAACTTATTCCGACGATGAAATCACCAGTAAAAGTGCAGTTTTTGTGTAAAAAATAAAAATAAAAAATGCACAAAACAAAGAGAAATGCTAACTTTGGCCAGCGTTTGTGACTAAGTGGCTACTGCAAAAGACTGAACATACCCCATTTTGAATACCCTGGGTTGTCTACTTTTACAAATGGTATGCCATGATGGGGTTAATTTTAATTCCTGGGCTGCTATATGGTCTCAAAGGCCCAGCAAACCAATCTGGCAAATTTCAATGTGCAAACATGAAAAGCCCTACATTTGACCCCTGTAAGTTTACAAAAGCCCATAAAACCTGCACATTGGGGGCACTGTTGCACTCAGGAGATGCTGCTGAACACATATTTGGGGTTTCTTTGTCAGTAACACATAACATGAACTGAGAATCCATGCCTAAAGTACAATGTGAGAAAAATAACACCAAAAAAAGCCTATCCAAAAGTTTGACAAAGGCTGGTGGTAGAATTAGTGCATGGAAAGTGTTAAAATACCACCATTTGAAATACCCTAGGGTGTCTACTTTTCAAAAATATATGGTTTGATGGGGGTAAATTATATTGTCCGGCATCAAAAATGTCCCAAATAGGACATAGGTGCTTGATGACTGTGAAAATTCAAAGTTGGAAAACTGGAATGCGCACCCTCCAAATAAGGTCTTTTAGCCCCCAAAGAACCCAACACACTTATGCATGGGAGGTATTGCTGTACTCAGGAGATGTTGAACAAATATATTGGGGTGTTCTTTGGCAGTAACACCTAACAGGAGCTGAGAATCCATGCCAGGGTAAAACCTGTTATACATGCATTTCTAGCATTCTGTGTATTTTGTTCTTTAGTTGTTTGAGGATAATGAGAGAAACATAGAATGTGACGGCACATAAAAACCATTCGGCCCATTTAGTCTTCCCAATTTTCTAAATACTTTCATTGATCCGTGGCCTTATCTTATAGTTATGCCTTATGCCTATCCCACGCATGCTTAAACTCCTTTACTGTGTTAACCTCTACCACTTCAGCTGGAAGGCTATTCCATGCATCCACTACCCTCTCAGTAAAGTAATACTTCCTGATATTATTTTTAAACCTTTGTCCCTCTAATTTAAGACTATGTCCTCTTGTTGTGGTAGTTTTTCTTCTTTTAAATATAGTCTCCTCCTTTACTGTGTTGATTCCCTTTATGTATTTAAATGTTTCTATCATATCCTCCCTGTCTCTTCTTTCCTCCAAGCTATACATGTTACCTTTAACCTTTCCTGGTAAGTTTTATCCCGCAATCCATGAACCAGTTTAGTAGCCCTTCTCTGAACCCTCTCTAAGGTATCAATATCTGCATACAATACTCCAAGTGAGGTCTCACCAGTGTTCTGTACAATGGCATGAGCACTTCCCTCTTTCTACTGCTAATATCTCTCCCTATACAACCAAGCATTATGCTAGCATTTCCTGCTGCTCTATTACATTGTCTGCCTACCTTTAAGTCATCAGAAATAATCACCCCTAAATCCCCTTCCTCATATGTTGAGGTTAGGACTCTATCAAATATTCTGTACTCTGCCCTTGGGTTTTTACGTCCAAGATGCATTATCTTGCACTTATCCACATTAAATGTCAGTTGCCAAAACTCTGACCATTTTGCTAGTTTGCCTAAATCATTTGCCATTTGGCTTATCCCTACTGGAACTTCAACCCTGTTACATATCTTAGTATCATCAGCAAAAAGACACACCTTACCATCAAGACCTTCTGCAATATCCCTAATAAAAATATTAACGTGAATGGGTCCAAGTACAGATCCTTGAGGTACACCATTGGTGACAAGCACAAGCTTCGAATATACTCCATTGACTACAACCCTCTGTTGCCTGTCACTCAGCCACTGCCTTACCCATTCAACAATATTGAAATCCAAACTTAAAGATAGCAGTTTATTGATAAGCCTTCTATGTGCAACAATGTCAAAAGCCTTACTGAAATCTAGGTAAGCAATGTCTACTGCACCACCCTGATCTAGTTACCCAATCAAAAAAATTAATAAGATTAGTTTGGCATGATCTCCCTGAAGTAAACCCATGTTGTCTCTGATCTTGAAATCCATGTGTTTTTAGATGTTCATCAATCCTATCCTTTAACATGGTTTCCATCACTTTCCCCACTACTGAAGTAAGGCTTACTGGCCTATAGCTGCCCGACTCCTCCCTATTACCTTTCTTCTGAATGGGCACAACATGCGCTAACTTCCAATCCTCTGGGACTACTCCTGTTAACAATGATTGGTTAAATAAATCTGTTAATGGTTTTACTAGTACACCACTAAGCTTTTTTTTAATAGCTTTGGGTGTATTCCATTAGGTCCCATTGACTTATTTGTCTTTACTTTTGACAGTTGGAATAGAACCTCTTCCTCTGTAAACTCACGTGTAATAAATGACTCATTTATCCTTTTTCTTAACTGAGGTCCTTTTCCTTCATTTTCATCTGTAAATACCGAACAAAAATATTAATTGAGGCAGTTAGCTAGACCTTTATCTTCTTCTACATATCTTCCTTCTTTTGTTTTTAATCTAACTAATCCTTGTTTTACTTTTCTTTTCTCATTTATGTATCTAAAAAATGTTTTATCCCCCTTTTTTACTGACTGTGCTATTTTCTCTTCCGTGTGTGATTTGGAAGCTTTTCTAACTTGCTTAGCCTCTTTTTGTCTAATCTTATAGATCATTCTGTCTTCCTCACTCTGGGTTTTTTTATAATTACTGAATGCTAACTTTTTGATTTTTACTATTTTGGCCACATCTGCGGAGTACCACAGTGGTTTCTTGACTTTTTTTGCTTTTACTGACAAGCCTAATGCAATTAAATAATGTAATTTCTCTTGGACTCCATTTAAATTGCTCCAGTCTGATAATGACTCCTTTTACACATATTCTAATTTTAGAAAAGTCTGTTTTTCTAAAGTCTAAAACTTTTGCTTTTGTGTGGTGTGACTCAGTCACTGTTCTTATATTAAACCACACTGACGATCACTGGATCCTAAACTTAAACCTACAGTAATATCTGATACCAAATCTCCATTTGTTAACACTAAATCTAGTATGGCCTCTTTACGAGTTGGCTCTTCAACAACTTGTTTTAGAGACAATCCCAGTAGTGAGTTAAGAATATGTGTGCTCCTGGCACAAGTAGCTAATTTTGTTTTCCAATTCACATCAGGAAGATTAAAGTCACCCATGATGATAACTTCCCCCTTGATTGTCATTTTAGCTATTTCCTCAACTAGTAGATTATCTAACTCTATTTGTCTTGGGGGCCTATAAATCACACCTACACGAGTTACTGTGTAATTACCAAATTCTAACGTAACCCAAACGGACTCTGTTTGTCTCACTAACTTTTATTAGGCTAGATTTTATGCTATCCTTCACATACAGGGCCACCCCTCCCCTTTTCTTGCCTTCCCTGTCTTTTCTATAGAAAGAGTACCCTGGTATTATGTCCCAGTCATTTTTCTCATTATACCATGTCTCAGTAACAGCGACTAAATCTACACTATCAGTTGCCATTATTGCCACAAGTTCATGGATCTTATTCCCTGAACTGCGAGCATTTGTAGACATGACTCTAAGCTTATCATTTTTAACACACTTGCTACAGTCACCTTCTGTCCTTGTTTTGGGGGACAATTGGATTGTTTTATCACCCTTTTGAGAAAGATGCAAACCATCTTTTTTGTACAGTTTTTTTCCATTCCAAATAGAGCTACCATGAGAAATAAAGCCAAATCCTTGCTCCCGACACCATTCACCAAGCCACAAGTTAAAGTCCCTAATATGCATCCTCCTATCGTTCTGAGTGTTTTGCACAGGCAGAACTTCAGAGAATGACAGTGTGGAAGCAACCCTCAGTGCCTCTCTCCACAACACCACTACCCTCAGTGCCTCTCTCCACAACACCATTACACTCTGAAAGTGCAGAAAATGAATTATGTAGAGCAACAGACTGTGTGCAATATGCCTTTTATCCACAACTGTAAGTCTACCAGATCCTACAGTAATCCATCTGCCATTCCTAGTATGTCTCTGCGGCAGTGAGAGAGATCCAAAGTATTGTTCACAATGACCCACCAGGTGTTTTTCTTCATTGTATGGGCAGCATAAAGCTTTTCTTACCATGGCTTCATACTAGCCATATATTGTGTTGGCCATCATTGTTTAACGAACACCAAAATCCTAGTGACTCAAAGCAGTGTTGGGACCATTGACAGGAAGTGCATGGCTCAGCAATAATAATGAAACGTACACGTGGCTGCATGTGTATATTATACAGTATCAGAACATGTTGGAACTCCTAGAGTAGATTGCCAAGTTCTGGTAGGTATTTTGCACTTCTAATGGGGATATGTTATTCCCTTCAGAATAATCCCATATGTTTTTGACTTTTGTCACTAATTATATTTGAGTAATTTGTTGGTATGCATCGATTTAACTTTTGGTGTACACCTCATTAATATAGAGCATGTGATGCCAAAGACAAGGATACGCACGAAGATCTAGGAATTCTAGCTGTAAATTATACTAATATATTGATAGGAACTATTTTTAGGCTTCAGCCTACAAGTGGAAACTACCGTTGTGTTGGCGTCTCTCTTGGGTATTAGTGTGTTGCGACTGTTGCTAATGTAACCCCGATCTTTTGGAGAGACCTATTTACAGGCAGAGTTTAGTGCATGCATTAACCTTCTGTATAGATTATTAGATTCCTATCACAGGTATACTTTGACCAGTGTTCACCTGGTGTTTCTTCAAGAAAGCATATCAATTAAACTGTTAGCAGGTTTTCATCACCCACCCTACTTGACTCCTCTCCTGCAACTGTCAAAAATTACCTACTAAGCCCTCAGTGAATACTTTTCTAACAACTTACTTCATACCCTTTTACCCTTTGTGTCGCTATACCCCACTCCCTCTAGAATGAAAGCTCATTGAGTAGGGCCCTCTACCTCTCTGTTCCTGTACGTCCAGTTGTGTGGTTACAGTTAATGTCAGCCCACCCATTGTACAGTGCTACGGCATCTGATGGCGCTATAGAAATAATAAAATATTAATAAATAATAAGTATGGAACATTCCATAGCTATGTATAGGAGCGGTTCTTAATCCTTGGTTCGGGACATGAAAATACCCTTGCTATTTTATTGTCTATACTTGAAGGGACTCTCCACACACATAAAGCACTTTAGCTTGCTGAAGTGTTTTGAGGCTGTCACATTTGTGACTGTTTTATGGAATCAGCATGTTTATATTTAAGGGAAGAAACTCTGCCTTGTGCTGGTACATTTCCTCATGATTAAGTCCATATATTATGCCCCTGCTGCAAGTAAAAGCAAATAACTGAAGAATTTCTGTTCAGTAGTAAGACAGAGTGGCTCATGGGAAGATTCTACAACATTGTATGTCTGTAATTGGGTTATCAGAAGTACATAGTTTGCACTTAAAGGAAGTATTAGGACTACAAATATGTACTCCCAACAATAAAATGTCCCTCTGGTCCACTCAGAATAAAACCCTTTCAGTCACTAATCTTCAGCACCAATGTCGCATGGCACTCTGTTGCACTTTTCCTCCGCTGACGTCAGCTGATGGAGGGGCTCTAATGTGCATTTGCCAGTAGAGGCAGTCTTGGCACTGTAATGACAACATTGCAGTTTCTCTAATGTTTTACATTGCAGGGCTAAGGTGAGAGGGACAGTGCACCCAGACCACTTCAATTAGATGATGTTATCTGGGTGCCTATAGGGTCACTTTAAGGGGGAAAAGCATTGTATAATTAGAAGTACACTCCTCTTTCTTCAAGTTACTATTAAATTAACTGTACAAATACGATGTTTGTAAAATATTGTATAATCTGTAGGGAAAATTTGTTTTGATTTCATTATTTATTTATATATATATATAAATATATAAATAAATTTTTTTTGTCTCTGGGTATTTGTTCCCATGTCTGCTAATTTATCTGTCCGTTTAGAGAGCTAAAATATATGGCTATACACCATATATAATTTGAACAAAGAAAAGCATAAGCAGTTTATTTATTATTATTATTTTTTTTTTATGGAATTTAATATTTTTCTTTCATATTCTTTTCATCACCAGTAAACGTGAAATTCCATCAAGTAACTTCACCATCCATGAGATCCATTGTAGGAGGAATATCAGTGTGTGCAGACTATGCAAGGAGCCATTCCCCACGTCGGAAATGGACGAGCACATGGCTACTGAACATGCCCCGGTACTCCCATTTAGTTGCTCATCCTCATAGGTTGTACCCTGTTAACATTAAATGTTTGTGTGGTTTAATAAATACCACTAACCCTACTTAATCATGCTAAAAGGAGTTCTGTCAGTCAGTGTATGTATTTTATTTATTTTTAATGCATTTGTGTTTTTGTTTTTTTTCCCTGGCTGAAACTGCCTTTTTATAGAAATATGATGGATAGCAAAGTGCTTGATTCTTCCAACATTCAAAGTGGACAAACTTAAAAATTATTGGCTTAAGAGTTGGGTGATATTTATTCTCACTATTTATACAGACTGATGCACTAGGGCAGTTGTCACACTTATTATCTTGACTTCTTTTATCTGCCTTTTTTAAAAAAATTTTTTTTTTTTTTTTGCAGGTTACATGCAAATGTAAAAAGACCATGGAGAAATGTGATTTAGAGGAACACGAGGTCAGTATTGCTTTGAGAGTAATGATGTATTGCTTCATATCTTTTCTAGCAAAATGACATTTCCAACTAGGGAAAAATGTCTAAATGAATAAAAACAAATGTTAAAACTTTGCATTAATTATTTTACCTGACCAAAAAAAACGCACAAGTAACATGTTTTCAAGAAAAGTTTAAACCTGGAACGAAAATTGTATATTGCTGTATAATCTACATGCAAGCCCTGCACAGGATCTGCTGTCCCGAGTTGTCGTAATATCCCTTTAAGCATTGTTTGCCAGAATTGAGTTCCACCAAATCGCATTTTCTGTCTAGTTAGTGTGCTGGAATGCAAGCTCTGTTCTATGAAAGACCCCAAATCTCCTTGTGCGTATGCATTAACTTCCTTTAGACACCTGTTGTGCATAGCACACGAATAGACTTTCTCCATTATAGATTCATATTGTGTTCATACAGCGCAGTTCTTGCCCTTGCCTAAAAAGTCATACTTTTCCTCTCTCATTAGTTCATGCTCCCGCAATCCCAGGCGTCTCTTTGACACATTTAACTCTCTTCTTCGCCCTGCTGTGGAACACCCTTTAAACTATACTTACAGTCGAGAGCTTTGCATGCTACTTTACTGACAAGACTGAAAAGCTAACGAAAGAATTATCCCCACCCTGCCTTTCTCTTTCTCAACCACACGTAGATCATTCTTTTCCAGACTTTCTCCCTGGCTACTGAACAAGAGGTGGCTGCGCTTCTCCTTTCCTCTCGCCCCACCACTTGTCTGCTTGATCCTGTCCCATCTCACCTTATCAGATCTCTCTCCCATTGTTTTGTGCCTTCCTTAACACACATCTTCAACTGCTCTCTCTCTCCTGGCATTGTCCCTGCTGACCTTAAACATGCTACTATAGTACCTATCCTGGGAAAAAAAAATCCCTCGACCCATCCTCCCCCTCTATCGTCCCATATCCCTGCTCCCTTTTTCCTCAAAGCTTCTGGAAAGACTTGTCTTTACCGTATCAATCTGGCTTCCACTCCCTCCACTCTACTGAGACTGCTCTTCTCAAAGTTACTAATGACCTAATCGCAGCTAAATCCAAAGGCCACTACTCCACACTAATCCTTCTTGACCTCTCTGCTGCCTTTGACACCGTTGACCATGCTCTCTTTCAGACTTTTCAATCTTTGTGACACTGTCCTTTTTTGGTTTTCCTCCTATCTCTCCCAACGCTCATTCAGTGTCTTCTTTTCTAATGATACCTCCTTCATCCTGTCTCTGTTGGGGTCCCCTTCGATTTTCTCTTTATACTGTCTCTGTCTCTTTTGGCAAACTTATTGCCTCATTTGGATTCCACTGCCACCAGTACACTGATGACACCTAGCTATATCTCTCCTCCCCAGACCTCTCCCCTGCCTTCTTGCAACGTGTCACTGCTTGCCTTTCCTTCATCTCTGACTGGATGTCCTCCTGCTTTCTAAAACAAAATCTCTCTAAAACTGAACTCCTTGTCTTTCCTCCTCCTAATACTGATCCTCTTCTTTCGCTTTCCCTTAAAGTCAGTGGTATCCACATCAGTCCATCCTTGCAAGCTCGCTGTCTTGGCATCATATTTGATTCTAGCCTCACATCCAGCATGTTAACAAATCCTGTAGATTCCATATTAAAAACATAGCCCGCATCCGCCCCTTACTTAAGCAAGATACTACCTAAGAGCTTGTCCGTGCTCTAGTAATTTACCGCATAAATTATTGTATCCCTCTCCTAATTGGTCTTCATAAAAACCATATTGCCCTGCTACAGTCTGTAATGAATGCTGCCGCCAGACTGATTTTTTTTTTTTTTTCCTCTCTCTCTCTCTCTAGTCGGTCCTCTCACACCTCACCCCTTTGTCAGTCCTTACATTGGCTTCCTGTATCCTATAGGAGTCAATTCAAAATGCTAACCCATACCTATAAAGCAGTGACCAATTCTAACCCCTCTTATATCTGTTCACAGATTCATAGGTATGCCCCTTCTCGGTCTCTCCGCTCTGCCCGCGAGCTTCTCCTGTCCGCTACTCACACGCGTACAACCAACTCATGCTTGCAGGACTTTTCGCGGCTGCCTCCCTTCCTATGGAACAGCCTGCCTACTACCATCAGACTCTCCCCTAGTCTTCAGTCATTTGAGAAGTGCCTTAAAACCCATCTTTTTATGAAAGCTTATGGCCTCCCAGAGTTACCTCTACCTCACATACCTGTCTCTTGCTCTCTCCTAAAGGGCAGCACTCTACACTCTTCTCCAGCTCTGCTTCACTCCCACCTATTTTGATTGCTTCTCCCTGTCCTTTTGTGGTTTACACCCCACATCCTATAGACTGTAAGCTCTTTTGAGCAGGGTCCTCTTCAACCTATCGTTCCTGTAAGTTTTCTTGTAATTATCCTATTTATTGCTAAATCCCCTCTCTTATAATATTGTAAAGCGCTACGGAATCTTTTGTCGCTATATAAATGACAATAATAATAGGATTGATGGCAGACCTCAATGTGACCACTTACAACAGGATCTATTAAGTTTACACTTAAGACAAAGTACTCCCTTTCTTTTGGTATCTGTTTATAATTTACAAAAAATAAAAATCAAACCCTTTTAAAGCAGCCAATGACGGGTCAAATCTAAGACCTGTTTTCCAGGAATGCTATGATCATATTGTTTTATATATTCGAATATTAGTTTTTTTTCGCTTTTCTATTGTAAGTTACTCATATATAGAATTACATGGTATCCTAACTTTTTTTTTTTAATATTGAAATCTAGCGGAATGCCTGCCCATTGCGTCTTGTTAAATGCCAGTTCTGTGATCTAGAACTTGCCTTTAATAAACTTGGTGACCATGAGGATTACTGTGGAGCTCGTACAGAGTGCTGTGAGAAATGTGGACGCAGTGTAATGACAAAGGACCTAAGCAACCACCCTCAGGTGTGTGGCAAGCAGGCTGAACCAAAGAGACCGACTAAATCACAAACCTATGTGGATTACAGGGACCTTGACAATGATGGAGCATGGTTTGAAAGAAGTGACCTTCAAAACCCATTGAGAGACAATGTGAATTCTAGGGCACGAGGTACTGTTCCTAGTAGATTTTACAGAAATTCCTCTCTACCAGAGTCAATGAAAACAAGGCTTGATAAAAGAGGAGAGCAAAACAGAGGTGAGTTCCCAAACAAAATTCTATATTGATTTTAATTAAATTGTCATATTATCAATCATGTTCTGGAAATAAGAAATGACAAATAGAACTGTTACATATAAATTGCACTGTGAATAGGTGTGCTTGTCATAGGTTTAATTAAAAAAAAAAAAAAAAAAGTCTCTCAAAACAGAATACAAATTAAAGGGACACTATAGGCACCCAGATCACTTCAGCTCATTTTAACTACATTTTTAGTGATCCTGCCAGATGGACTTCAAGACCATACATACTGTATATTCTCTAAATTTGTATACTCCATGGCCCTTATTTTCCTACAAAAGAGGGTTTTTAAAAATACATTTTTAAAAAATTTTTATTTTATTTTAAATTCTTTATTTTTGTTTGACATATCCGCAAAAGATAAAACAAGATGCACCCGTTTCACAACATACAATCGTGGTCAGGCGGAGAGAGTCTGGCGGCATTAAAGGCATACATTATGGAAGAGCAATAGATAACACAAGAGAATAAAACCCAGTACATAACTGATAGATAACGCCATCCAGTGGGGGTACATACATCATAAATAAACCGTCAAGTTAACGTTTTACTGTGCACTATCTCGGGCAGTAGTGGCCAGAAAAGGTGTAAGGCCTTTATAGACATCTGGTGGTGCCTACTCTACTTCATGCTAAAGGATGCTGCGTAGGGGCATGATCATGTGCATCTTGCAGTGGACCATTGGAGCTGTTAGGCCTGGCTGTGCCCAGCCGAGCAGAGCTGAATGCAGAGCGTCGTCTGCAACATGGTGATCTTGGCCGGCTCCTAGTGGCGTGCCCGATGCAGCAACAGCTTTGGGAAGTAAGGAACCCCGCTAGCCCCTGGTGCCTACCTATCTGGTCAGCGATAACATGGGTGAATGTGCTGACGTTGAGCGTCTGTAAGCTATCAATGCCTGTGTAAGCTGTATGTGTGAAAAAGGAGAAGGCCCTTGTCCAGAGTGAGGGCCATAATGAGAGAAAGAAATAGTAGAAAAGTACAGAAGAAAAGGAAAGTGAGGGAACAATAGTGGAAGATATGGGTGGACCAGGCGCGGGGAGGGCCCCGCAGGGCGGGGGGGAGAAGGCAGGCAACACCGCGTCCAACACAGCGCCGGACCAGTCATTCTGCCAAGGGGCATTCCCTCCACAGTCCCCACGTCTTCTCAAACGTCCTCTGGGTGCCTCGTACCCTGGCAGTCAAATCGTCCATGAGATAGCTGTCCTTTATTTTTCTCAGAACTAGTGAGAAGGGGGGGGCTGCATCTTTAGCCAGTATTGTGCTATGGCCCGACTGGCTGCCAGTGTGATCTTATTGAGTAGTTTTAGGTTGTGTTTGGGCCAGTCATCTATCGGCCTGCCTAAGAGAAATGTCCACGGGTCAAGGGTCGGGGCCCTCTGGAAGACCTGGGCCACCAAGCCTCTGATCTCCCTCCAGAGCTTTTGTATGATGGGGCACTCCCACCACATGTGGATGTAAGTTCCTCTAAGACCACAGTTCCTCCAGCATAAATCCGTGGGCAATTTGCACATGCGGTGCAGTTGTATGGGGGTGGTGTACCATCTAAAGAGGGTCTTGTATGACTGCTCCTGTATGGAAACGCAAATGGAAGATGTGACTGTCGCCTCCCAGACCTCCTGCCACTCCACCCCCTCCAGCACCTCACCCAGGTCCCGCTCCCAATGACCAATGTATGTCAAGTTGCCCCATTCTTTGGTTTCTGCGCATATGTGTGCATACAGTAGTGTGATAAGGCCTCTAGGAGATTGCTCACCTAAACAGATGTTTTCATAGAAGGTGGGGGCGGTGAGTGCTGCCCTGTGGACGAGCGGTTGCCTAGTGTAAACCGCGAGCTGGAGATATCTAAAAAAAGTCGGCTGGGGTTAAGTGATGATCCCGTCGCAAGGTGTCAAAGGGGATGATAGATCCGTTTACATATAGTTGGCAAGCTCTCTGCAGGCCCGTCCGTTCTATGCTACGGAACTCTCGGCCGCCAGACTGGGTGGAAAGGCCCTATTTCTGAGGTATGGTATGAGGGAAGAGGGGGAGGAGGCCAGCCGATATTTCTGGGATACCCTGTCCCAGATGTGGATGGAGTTGACTATGGCTGGGCAGTCCGTGCGCAACATGGGTCGAAGGTCTTTGGGTACCCAGATGAGGTATTGAGGGAGATCTGATCCTGTGAGCAGAGATTCCAGTTCTACCCATTTTCTTGTGTCTATTGGGGAGTGCCACATCGCTATCTGGGCCAGCTGAGCAGCAAAGTAATAATTATGTAAGTTAGGCAGGCCTAGCCCCCCCCCCAGACGTTTCGGGCGGTGTAATATGTGTCTCGACACACGGTGCCTTTTGTTTTGGCATATAAAATTGCCGATGGCTTTTTGGAGGTGGGCCAGGTCCGCTTTAGTCAGTGGGAAGGGGAGGGCCTGGAAGAGGAAAAGGATCCTGGGGAGGACATTCATCTTAATTGAATGGATCCGCCCCAGCCAGGAGATGGGCTTATCGACCCAATTCTCCATGTCTCTAATAAGGGTGGTGATCAGGGGGTGGTAGTTATATTCGTGCATCTTAGACGGGTCTGCAGTCAATTGGACTCCCAAATATGTGATGGAGTGTGTCGCTACATGAATGCCTTGATCCCTTTGTATGCCTGTTATTACGTCTGGTGGTATCCCAATAGGTAGGGCGCTAGACTTGGACATGTTGGGCTTGTAGCCTGAAAGCGGGCTAAATTGTGAGAGGGTCTCCTGCACCGACCTCATTGAGACAACCGGCGACGTAAGGAACAGGAGGACATCATCGGCATATGCAGAGACTAGGAATACCCTTCCCCTTACCGCTACTCCCTGGATATCCTGGTGTGAGCGCAGTGCCTGCAGGAGCGGTTCTAATACGAGGGCAAAGAGAAGAGGGGAGAGTGGGCACCCCTGTCTCGTACCATTGGTCAGTGGGAACGGATCCGGGCGGGCTCCGGGGATGATCACCTGTGCCGTGACCCCATGATATAGTGCGCGAATAGTCTGAATGTACGGATCTTGGGAGTCCCAGGTGCTCAAGGAGTGTGAACATGTATGGTCATTTCACCCGATCAAAAGCTTTTTCAGCATCTAGTGATAACATATGGGTGGGGGGTTTTATTTTTGTGCTGTCGCCATATGATCTCGTAATTCTTACGGGTATTTTCGAAAAGTTGCCTCCCAGGTATAAAACCTACCTGGTCGGCATCCATGAGTGTGCAGAGGAAAGGGTTAAGTCTTTCTGCCAATATTTTGGCAAGTAGCTTTGCGTCGTGGTTAATGAGATATATCAGTCTATAGTTCCCCGGGTGTTGAGGGTCCTTGCCCGGTTTCGGGATCAGTACTATGTTAGCTAGGGTAAAATCTCTATCCAGGAGGCCAAACGCCCTCTTTGTGCATAAGTCCATTATGGACGGTATTCATGTGGAGATATTTATAAAAAGAAAAGATGATAATCACATATCATGTATTTAATGCATATAAATATCTCCACATGAATACCGTCCATAATGGATTATGCACAAAGAGGGCGTTTGCCCAAACCTAAGATGGACGTCACAGTTACATGTTCCGGTTTGTGATGCTTTAGGTCACGTGGAACGTGCCGAAACGGGAAGTCTGACGGCCACCAATAGGAATCATCCTGTAAAGAAGCACAGAGATTGGATAATAAGATTGGCACACCAATCAGATTGAATGACACGGCATTTAAACCACCGCAAGCAGCGAATACACCACCGATTTGAAAAAGCTGTCAGAATACAGCGAAACGCGTCTCGGCCAGGAGGAAGGACTTAACAGTGACTTTTTATTCACTTTTTTATTCTTTTCATTATATAATTTAGTACACTTTTTCTTTTTGTTTGTATTATATTTTAATGAATACATTTTGTCCATTATTGAAGTCCTTCCATCTTTTCTGCTGCTAAAAGAAGGGTGGTAGCCTCCTTAAAGGCACAGATACCTGCATACTAGGAGCCAGGTATAAGGGCTCCCTACCAGGTGAGAAGCCATTTTATTCTAATATTAATCATTGAACACTGTGATTTACTACACAAGGATCTTTCCTTTTTCTTCACTTCCTTTATGTACGCATAAGGACCAACGACGATTAGAGGATCGATTGGGTATTATGTCGCCTTAAGTACACACACACCGTTGTGATCTGAGCCTATCGTAATTGGCTCAGTTACATGTGAGTGGGTCTATATAGTATATTTACCTATTGTGTTTGTTACCTAGCGTTACTTGCACCATTTGTATTTATATTTGTTTCAGATTCACTGTTTCTTCTCTTTATACATTTGTATGCATACCCATATGGATAAATTGGTTAATATTTGAGCGCTCCACACGTACACCAGTGGTGGCTTTTTTAAATCTACTACGCTGAGTGTTCACCTCGTTAAATTCTTACTTTTTATTTGTGCAATATGTGGTCCTTTAATATTTTAGACCTACAGTATATGCGCAGCTATGACTGTAGAGATATATAATTCTTTTTATTTTTTTTTGGTTCCTTTTATGAATTACTGAGTTTCTCTTCCTTGATGCAGGCTAGGCTTTCTGGAACTTATTCATTAAATTTCCCTATGCTGTAATATGCCAGGTCTTTTGATAGGGACTCCACTCTCATCGGAATTTTGCTTTTTCTAGTAAGTGAACGAACAATTCTATCAAGATCTATTCCTGCAAAGAAACCAGGAGAAGAAAGGGCTGCTGTTCCCTCCATACCCATCAGAAAACAACCAGGAGTTGATTCTTTTAAGTCCCTGAGTCTTCAGAACGATGTTCTTTCCAGCCCTGAACCTGATCCAGTTGCTAACTATGACTTTTGGAAAGCGGTTTACTCTAAAAGCCCCCCCAAAAATAATGCTCCTCAATGGCAGGACAGTCGCAACTTCCTCTCTAACAATGAAACCAAGTGGTATGATCCTGGAGATTATGAAAGTAAGTGGCACTGAGGTCCCCTTGGAGTGGTTAGTTGGAATAACGATTTTACTCTGTGTGTGTGTGTGTGTGTGTGTGTGTGTGTGTGTGTGTGTGGTTTTTTTTTAAATAAACACTACATCTTTGGTGGGCACTATACACATATATCATGGGCTCCTCACTGGAGGAGCTTTATGTACAGGCCCCCCCCCCAATTGAATCATTTGCAAACCAACAGTCTTTCATGCTTAGAATGTGATAAAATCAATCCTGTATCCTGAACCACTTCCTTGGCAGACCTTATCAGAATTCATGATCTCAGCCAATCCAATGTTTCCCCATGGGAAAAGCATTGGATTAGCAGAGACTGCCAAGGGGCGGGGCTAATGTCAGCTTGGCCAATCAGCATCTCCCCATAGAGATGCATTAAATCAATGTATCTCTATGGGGAAAGTTTAGGTTGGAGAGCGTGGAGACACTGAACGTTATTGCTGCACCTTTAGTGGCTGTCTAAGGAGTGAACACTGGAGGTGTCCCTGCCTTTTTGTCGGAAAAGATAGTGTTAACTGCAAAAAGCCTGCAGAGGCTGATTATACTCCAGGCAGCTAAAAGAGTTTTGAGCTTAAATTAGAGGTAATAAACTCATATCTGTGGTCAGTTTCTTTATTTTTTTTTTTTCTTCTTTTTTCAATTGTGTAGTTTTCCTGCAGTGCTGTAAAACGTCTTGCTGTTTTCAGCAGTTTAACCCAGCCTCCTTAGTCACCCCCTCTCACATTTCAATAAGTTTGTGATTTCCAGTCTCTGCAAAAAAAAAACCTTTTGCAGCCACTGAAAATAGAGGTGTGTCTTTTGTAGGGTAAGGAATGCTCACAGTATAGACTGCACTGCAGAGACAAGGTACATCTATTATCCTCTCCCTCCCTCCCTTTAATGCAAGTAATACATTCTCCTCCAGTCCCTGTCAGCCAACCTCCCTACCCACTGTTAACCCCCTTCTCTGCAATTCCCTGTTATCCAACCTCACTACCCACTGTTAACCCCATTACCCTCCAGTCCAGAGAGAGAGAGAACACAAAGCTCTATAGGTATTTGTGAGTTTGTCTGTCTCTTTATATTTATTTATAATAAACATGACACTATATGATATATAATGTGGTGAGAAAGTGTGTGCTTGTGGTGGGGTATGTAAGTTCTAGTGTCTGCTGTGTAACTTGGGGACAATACTTGTTGGACAGGCATTGTGGGTGTGTCATTACTGATTAGACCTAGATAAACACTGCAGCATGGCCCTCGGTAGATGGTCTGACAAAAATGCAGGAAACTGGGAGAAGGCAAAGGGGGAAATGGCATGCAATCACATGAGGATAAGAAAATACAATTAAATTAAAGCTTAAAACAGGTACTTCTACAGCTCTCTTTTACATTATTTAGGGGGAAAAAGCTGTTAGGGACACTAGGTTTACTGTTGGAGGGGGGGGATATGCATTTTTTCCCACTTTCCAATTGCTACTTTTGTCTCCTTTAGCTGATGACATTAAGCTGCCTTGTGAATTCTGTGAAAAGCTGATTCCAGAGCACAAGCTTATCTTGCACCAGGTACTTTGATTTTTACCCAATGTTGATCTTATTATTCCCAAATAGGTTCATGAGATTTATTCCACCACCAAAGTAATGTTGTAGCTCTGTGCTATATAAAGTCTGTAAAGCTGTATGTTTATCCAACAATATTAAATTCAATGCCATAGTATCAGAGGCATAGAATGGAGATTTGTTTTTAACTTTCAAGTTTTTTTTTTTCTCATTTGGAATGTTTAGCTTTTACACAGGCATCATCCCACTCTTCAGGATTAAATTGTGCCTGTCATGGCAAATAGAACGTAAAATCTGATTTGCTATTTATACATTGCGCCAGCAAATCACTAGATATCCTCTAAAATCAGAGATAAAAAGATCTACCCTCCCCTGTCAGTCAATTCAGTCTATGCCGATTGGCACAGAGAACACTGTGCTAGGCATGTTTGTTATGGCAACATAGAGAGAGACACACAGAATGATTATTGCAGAAGCTTTAAGCAGGCAATTTTGAGAATGGTGAGAAAGAACAGCCGAGTTTTACTTACAAAAAGTCAAGATGTTGGGGATGTTTAACCGGTTATGGGAAGCAAGTCGGTGCTTCCTAAACAGAAGCATGCAGGAAAGGGATCTTACAGCAGATGTACGCCCACTGAAAACATGGTTGATGGTAGTGGAAATTAACTTAAAATATGTGCTTGTGATAGTATTAAGGGAAGAAACACAACACTTCATTGTCTAACGTGAATCATCCAGATGGTTAGAAAACTTATCTATATCTGTCTTGACAGGTACACTTGAATTTTTTTTTTCTTTTTCCGTTAATGGTTGAACACTGAATGTCCCTATGTACTCTCAACCCGACTCCCTTCTGCTTGGTCTAATTGTTCAGCATTAGTCTGAGCAGCGATGGTCGACAACAATATCACTGCAAACCATTGTTGGAAGGTGTTGTATGGCTGAGGCACGGTGTAATTCTGCTTTAGCCATAACTTCAAGAGGGGTCGGTCCCCTTGGATGTCCGGGACTCTCATTAAGAGTCAATCCATTTGAATATAATTTAACATTGAAGTGTGAGCCGGTGCAAGTGGACTCGAGGCACCAGTGAAGGGATGATGGTGCCTGGAGTTTCCTTTTTAAATGCAGAAAAGAGTAATACAATACGTTAAATGTTCTTTTAGTGACCTCTTCAAACTCCACATCTCCAGTTACAGGATGAACCATATTGTACTTTCCAGCAACATATAATGCATTTTTATAGGCCTAGAAATTCTGTTTATAGATGGTCCCCACATGTAGACACTACTTAAACACATGTTCTAAAATCTTTCTATCTTTATTTTTGCTGCCAGAAAGTTATAGTACATCCCCTTATTGTTGCTTTGAAAGCTCATGTGGTCTCTCTTGTTTTGCAGTCTGGTTGTAACTCAGCCGCATTTGCTTCTTTCTGCGAAGGAAGAACCTCTCCTAGACCTCTGCAGACTTCTCAGCAGGAAAAAGAAACTGATTGGCTGCCAGAGCCACCTGTCCAAAGCAAGCGTTCCATCTCCCCCTCACTACCTCTAAATAACTCACAAAGAGTCCTCATTCCGTGTGAATTCTGTGGAGTACCAATGGAGCAGGATATTCTCTTTCATCACCAGGTATATATTTTTAAAAATTTTATTTGCAGTTTAAAAAGCTTCATGTGAAATTATGTCATGCAACACAAGTATATTATAATATACACAGAATGATTATTCCAGAAGCTTTAAGTAGGCAATTTTGAGAATGGTGAGAATATATTATAGCTTTCTGGGAACCACTCATTCTGTGCAGTTGAGTTTTGGGTAACCCGTACGGCAGGGAAGCATGTCCAATGATTTTGTACTCTTTGTGCTTATCCATCTTTAATATGTTGTCCATACATAAACCACTGAAATGATTGATAAGTTGTTGTTTGCAAACTACATTTGTATGGCTGGATGTGGATTGGATTATTGCATTCAGTGGACATATTTGTGTTTAGCATGATTTGGTAAGCATGATCTTTTTGTGTTGCTAGGATCAATGTGATCTGTGTCCCACCTCCGAACACGTTTCGCCTTTTTCATCATCATCCTCATCATTCCTCCCCATTCATAAGAACTCTGATAGGGAGGAAGCTGGAGTCCTGGAGAAGCTGCCATCGGGCCTGTCACTTAAAGGTAACACAGGTGCTTAAATGTTTGCAATAGGCATTCTCAACCAGGCTTCTCCAAACCTCATCGTACCTGCAGTCTGCAAAACATGGAGTACACAAAATGTACTATTCCTTGGGAACTGCAAAAGATCTAATGCTCATCAAGCTTCCACAAAATTCAGCTGTAACTTTGGGATAGTTTCCAACATCATACTGCTTAGAAAAATATCATGACAAGTGATCTCTGGCTTTGGGGGGATCATTAAATATATAAATTAAGCTTTTATTTAAAGACCTTTTTAAATGTTTTATTCCAGGTGCTACACATAGTTGTTCTGTCTGACTAATAACAATTTGTAAATTGTGTGTAGGTTACTCGTAAGTTGGATGTCTAAATACTGGAATTGTAAGGAAAATGGTTGTTGGGAAGCACTAGAACTTGCACATAGTCCCAGAATGTGAGATATCACTTTATACCACCCACAGGAGGTACAATACAGAGTCATAGAAACAACCTTCAAAAGGAAAACCTTAAGCAGCTTAATTCTTTAATTGAAAGTCGTCCAGAGGGACGAAAGACATTCCAGACAAACACTTCAAGAACACGGTTCTCTGGACAAGAATCAAATGTGACGGACACGAAAACTGAGGAGGATAATGTGAGATTTGGCAGAAACCATCACTACGGCTACCCTGATTCCGGGTTCTATAGGAGTTTATCAACCAGGTAAGCAGGTTCGCTATAAAACATTTATTGCACAAATTCTCTAATGCATTGGCATGTACCGGTATGTTTTTAGATCTCAATCTGTAGTAAATATACAGTTATAAAAAAACAAAACAAACCCTCAGTCAACAAGCATATTTTTGTTATTCAACTTGTCAACCTGATGCCTAAAAAGTTTGGAAGGTTGCCTGTTTTGATTTTGTTCTTGACTGTCATATGTATTGAGATTTAATAGAATGCAAAGAATCCACTTAATTCCAGTGGATTTTTAAAGGATCTCTCCATGTCCCAACACATGTTTTGAAGTGTAGATTAGGATACAATTTTTTTTATGATGGGTGTACGTTATAATTTTTAAAAAAACATTTTTGAGATGTACAAAGAAATTTCTATTTTCATTTAGGTAGCATGTGTTTTATATATATATATTTTTTTTACTTTTTATTTTTTTAAAGGAATGACTTTGAATTTTCAACAAATGCAAATGGATTCAACCCCAGAAACAAACCAAAGGTATGAACTGCAATTTGACTGGTTTATTGTCTTCATTTAGCTTTAATAACATTGTGCTTTTATTTTAACATTAACACCGGTATTCACTAAACTGAGAATTCAAATTTCAAAATGAAAGTCAAAATAGCTGAACTGGAAACCTTGTCAAAGTCAGCAATTTGTTTCATTCAATTAATATGGCTCTTTAAATTTGATATTAACTTCGAATCCTCACTTTAGTAAAAAAAATTTGTAAAATGTACAGCACATTTAAAGAGCTAGGAAGGAAACGTAAGCAGAGTGCCATTAAAACAGGAATATCCTGAACATAACCATACTAATCACGTCACCTAAAACCCACCATTAAACGGAAGAAACATGTTGAGAAACCAAGATCAGTAAAACAGAGAAATCGGTAATTTGGGAACAAAAATTGCAAGGATAATTGGCCATAAGAAAATATGCAATAGAAATGCCAAGGACTGCTGTAGAACACATTCCGAGCTTGAAACGCACAATGAGCTTGCTGGTTAGTCCCTGGATTTCAAGTAGCAAAAGATTCTGTTAATCCGCCAACTTCCTAGCTGAACGTAAAGCTGTGTAGTTCAAAAGTATTGGCAGTTGCATTCATAGAGTGCTAGACTGGACCAGACAGTAAAAAATACCTCTGTTGCATAGAAAATTTTAAATAGAAATAAGGTAAAGAACAAGCCTAGTCATAGACTATCCCCCCAGTGTAGCACTCTATAATGTCTTACACTAGCCAATCTACACTAATGTTTAACCTTTCACAAGCTTATAATACTTGCTTGCAAAATTGTTTGGCAGAACACAAGATAAGGAGTGAAGCTCTACCAGTAAACTTCAAATGAATCGGGTTTATCTGGTTTAATTCTGTTAGCCATTCATGTTTGGTGGAGGAGGGGCATTTTTAATCAGAATCCAATGGGGAATTTGTTTTGATATGTTCCCCTTTCACTCCCTGCCCCATGGCATATCTGTATTGTGTAAGAATGTGCTGTGTGAACGTTGTGTGAAGTATACAAGTGCAGCAAATATTTATTATTGTATTATAAGGATACTACTTCTTATTTATTCAGGGCATTCATTGAAAATTTAGCTGACTTTATTGACCTTGTAATAAATCGACAGACTCTCTTTCTCCTCCTACCCTGTTCGCAGGGGTCTCTCCCTCGGCCTCTGGGTTATTAGGTGAGAAAGATCAACAAACTATACCACAAGGAGACTGGCATGCCCTGCGAGATAGCTGGTAATACTCTCCGTGGTACCTGCTTATACAGACTTGAACCTGCTAAATGTAAGGGATACTTATAGAGTTTCTCCAACTCTTGATCTCATCTTACTTTGTCATTTTGCATGACTTGGTGACCTGCGTGTCACAAGTTATTACTACAGGGGACTTACATGTCTCACAGAATTTCAAAATAAGCTCACGGCAGTACCTGCGAGTACAGATACAACACCTGTTTCCCTGCATTTTGTTAAAACCAGGAAACACTTTCTTTATAAACAGAAATTTAAAAATAAAAACAGCAGAATCACTCTAATGGTTGTGATGAAGCTTACATATTTGATAATTCTACTAAGGGAAAAAAAAACAAATATTACATCACCTGACACGTGTTTTGCTCTCACCAGGAGTGAAGTGCATAGGAGTATTTTTATTTTTTTTCATAACCATTCTAGCTATTCAGCCACTGACAATTTAGGGAATGGTGTCTCTGGCACCACATCATCCAACAGTTCTTGGTACTACCAGAGGTATTGCTTAACTTTAGGGATGGATTTTCCATTAGGCAGAGTAGGCACATGTGCCTTTTTGGAGCAAAGAAGGACTGGTGTGAAGTGATAACTATCGGGAGCTTTGGCCAGTGTTCTACTCCAGTCAGCCTCATACTTGGTATGATCCTATCATTGACAGCAGAGCTCCAGGAAACATTATAGAGTGTGTAAAACACAGCGCTGTCACAGCTCCTCAAGTGTCTGTGTGTGTGTAAGTCTGGACAGGAAAGGAAAGGGATCATTTGCTATCACACGAACAGCCTCTCACACAGGAAATGCATTGCAGAAGGCGACAGTACTGAGTGATGCACACTGTATAACCGCTACTGCTGGTCTGATATCAATCATAGGTGGGATTAAGCACTCATGCCTAAAACTAGAAAAACCCTTTACCTTAATACTAAGTTTAACTCTAGTTTAAACCACAAACACCCCTTGTACTCAAATATTAAAGGGACACTATAGTCACCAGAACAACTACAGCTTATTTCATTTGTTCTGGTGAGTAGAATCATTACCTTCAGGCTTTTTCAGTAAACACTGTCTTTTCAGAGAAAATGCAGTGTTTACATTACAGCCTGTCACAAACGCACTCTACTTCAAGAGTGTGCGTGACGTAGTTGTGGTGGTGAAAGGGTTAAAGTTTACCATTTGTCTGCACTAGACGGGAAATAATAATAAAATATCACTTAACACCACTCCCACTTAACCATAATAATATAACTATTAGTATTTTAATGCTGCCACCACCAAGACAGTTTATAAATGGGGTGCCTTGGTCCCCCAGGTAAATCAATAATAAAAACCCACCAAATACAACTTAGCACAATACTTAAGGAATTCGTCTCTTCAGGTAACGTGATTCTTTACCAGACAAAGGCAGAACTTTATAAAGGAATATTTATTATGAGCAAAAAAAGTCACAGTACAAAAAAAGTACAAAAATATAGTTGACAATCAAAATTATTGACCCCAACAACAGATGAAAACAAAAGGCATGAAATAACAGAAGTCCTGATTACTTACTCAATTTTTCAAAATACACTTCTGTCCAGGGGGTCTCGGTTAGAAAGGTGGTGACTCACTTAGAATTAGATTCTGGCCCCAAGCAAGTACAAAGCACCCTTCAGGATCATTAAAGATACACCCTGTGGATTACCATGCCTCGCCCAGAGGTGGAGTAAAGGCGTATCTAAAGAGATACTAAGTGACGACAACTTGTGTCCAGACCCACATAAAACCAAATGGAAACATTTGGTTCTATCTTCTCTTATATACCTGCTACAGAAATAATAATTGCATCTACAAATTCATTCTTGCTTTCTTAAATATGTCACACTTCTTACTTGTGACCCAAT
Source organism: Pelobates cultripes (assembly GCA_933207985.1). NCBI lineage: Eukaryota > Metazoa > Chordata > Amphibia > Anura > Pelobatidae > Pelobates > Pelobates cultripes. The sequence continues at coordinate 224,948,592 of OW240916.1, forward strand.
ATAGCGGATATCACGATTTCTTCCCCTATGGTCAAGGTATGCCAATCCTGTTTGAACTTTTTTTAGAAGATGGCGCTTGTCACGTTCCTTATATAGCAGAAATGAGGCTTAATTATTCTGTGGGTAAATCTTAATGTTTTTTTTTTTTTTTTGTCTTTTGGATATTCTACTGGAGCAAGGCTAATGGGCATTAACATATCAAAGAGATTGACTCCTCAATTAAGAGTTACATGCCATATGCCTGAAGCCAGACATTCAGGCTTTTCCAGTGTAGAATCTCACACCTTGCAGATCCTTTGATTAATTCACAGGATACATCCATATGGTAAAACCCTTTTCACATTCCTGTATGAGTTACATTACCCCTTCTGTCATCTGACCTTACATACAATCAAATTAACCCCTTTTTTACATTAATATTTCATCTCTACCAGACAGGCACTACACAAACTTACATTAAAGGATAATATTCTGTAGTGCAATAACGAATTATGCACTATTGCTGTGACACAGCCTAGTGATAACTCCACCGGCTACTCCTCAGATGGCTGCTAGAGGTGCTTCCTGGGGCAGTGCTGCCTGGTGTGCAGCACTGTCATTCAGCATCTCCACCCTCTGCATGCAGACACTGAACTTTCCTCATAGAGATGCATTAATTCAATTCATCTCTATGAGGAGATGCTGATTGGCCAGGGCTGTGTTTGACTTGTGCTGACTCTGCCCTTGATCTGCCTCCTTGACAGTCTCAGCCAATCCCATTGTGATTGACTCAGACCACCACTTCTGATGATGTCAGCAGACACAGGCACAGGGGCAGAGCCAGGAGTAAGATTTTACTATATTTAGGGAGGCTAGAGGTGCCCAGGGGACTAGATGGTGGTTTTAACACTATAGGGTCAGGAATACATGTATAATGTTTCTTTAAAATCATCCCCACTGTAAACCTAAACCAAATAATCCTGAACATCTTTTATACCACACATTTAACCCCTTTCAAACTAATTCCTTTTAGCAATAAATGCCCAATGTAATCTAACTTTGACATTTACCCCTCCTTAAACCCCCCTTTCTTACCAACTTCTAAAATCTTAACCCTGCATGCATTTACACAGCTGCCTGCTCACCGCACTTATAAAATCAAATTTATTAAACAAAACTGAACATAAACATCACATTGACTATGACATTCATATGAAGACTGCCTGCGGAAGGTGACAAGCTGAAGCACCAGTGGCAGCGATTACAGCCTTAAGTCTTTTTGGGTATGACGCAACAAGCTTTGGAAACAAATATTTAGGTACTTTCCTGCATTCATATCAGCGGATCATCTCAAGCTCTGTCAGGTTGGTTGGCAACGGTTGATGAACACAATCGAACATCTCTAGAGAGACCTGGAAATGGTTGCTCAAGTATGGGCTCTGTGAATGTCTTTTAGTCGCCCAGTCAGTTGTTCCAAAGCCACTGTTGCGTTGTCTTTGCTATGTGCTGTTGGAAGGTGAACCTTTGGCTTGGTCTGAGATCCTGAGCGCTCTTCACTAGGTTTTCATTAAATATATCTCTGGTCCGAGTTGAGGGAAAGCTGAACACACCAAAATACAGTCTCTGGAAGTATTTTTCAGAGGCAATGACAAAGTATGATGCTAACACCACCCTAATTCTCTCTGGCTTTCTTTCAAACATTGCACTTTGAACTGAGGACAAACTGTTCATTTCAGCAGACAATAAAATATTGTTTCTCACAGTTTGAGAGTCCTTTTAAAAAAAAAAAATTAAAAAAAAAAATCATGTGCCTTGTAGTGAGGAGAGACTTCTGTCTGGCCAGTTTGCTGCACTCAACCAATCTGGCCTTTATGGCAGTTATGGTTGTTTCTTGACCTCTGGAGCTCACCCAGAGTGACCATCAGGTTAATGATCACTTCTCTTACCAAGGTTGTTCTCCCCAATTGCTCAGTTTTGGCCAGGACCCAGCTCAACGAACAGTCCTGGTTGTTCCAAACTTCTTCAGTTTCAAAATTAGTTTAAATCTCTCAAAACCTTCTGTTTGTGCCTCTAGATTGATTTTATTTTCTACCAACAGGCAAAGAAACCAAACTCGGTGACTGGAGATGTTGAAAAGGAGGAATGACCGCCAATCTTTAACTGCATTAAAGATATATTGCTTCATCTGGACTATGGCTATATGTTTCAATCATTCGTCTTACATGCGTCCATAATATGCAACATATTGCTTTTTGAGTCTCTTTTAAAGGGTTAAATATTTATATTTTCATTGGTAAAAATAAGAACTGCCTTTTTTTTTTTTGGGGGGTATAGTTGACCTTCAGAACTTCCACTGTATAGTGTGCAACACTTTTTCTAATTTTGTAATTGTATATTTAAAGAAAACTTTATAATTTTTTTGTGTAATGGATAGTATAAAGCAGACACTCTTCTTTCTCTGTTTTCTCAATTCCGCTTTAAAATATTGGCATTAAAATGCATAGGACTACATTCCCCTGATGTGGTGTTCTGATGTTCATGACGTTTTGTGAATATAGCCTTGGCTGTTTTTAATGCTTTCACATGAAGTGTGGAATTCTCTCCCCTTCTGTAGTTTTTACTTGTAGGCTACTGGTGAAGAATCATTGGTACAGTAATTCAACAACTTTACTAACCTTGTGATTAGACTTACAAGGAGTTATGCCCTAAACAAAGAAATTACCTATTTTGGCTTAACATTCCTTTGTCGATTCTCCAAAATTCAGTTACTCTTCCGAACACTTGGAGTGGGTGAGCAAGAGGTGAAGACACAAAAAAAAAAAAAAAAATGTGCAAGAAGTGATCAAAATCCTATTGTGTGTCTTCTTTATCTGATGCTTGTTTACCTTTTGAATTGTATGATTTTCCTTTTTTACGTTTTTGGTTTTTTGAAACCATGTGTTAAGCACACAGTGAAATTAATCTCCTTGTCTTAATACAGCTTGAGTGTACCATTTTTTTATAGACCTATTTTCCTCCTCCACTGTTCTTGGTGGATCACCACTGTCTGTTGGCAGATCGATCAGTATCTAGCCATATGGACATGCTGTTAGGAAAGTAATGGCCAGCATTGTGAGAATCATACCGCTGTCAAGCATGTTCTTTTGAAGAACAAGTCTATGAACTAGTTCAGTTTCTCAGATTAAAATCCATGTTTCATTCTGAATTGGGACCTGCACTTAATCATGAATATTGTGCTGAACATATCTGATATTTTTTTTTTTTTTTTTTTTTAAACACTGTAAACAACATTTCTCTATTCTTGTATATGTAGATTGTGAGAGGGGGATTTAGTAGGTGTTGGTAAGAAATTAATACGGGCAGTGCTAGATATAGCACATTTGTCACCCGAGATAATTTGTTATAAAATGTATGTTCTTTATTAAAGAAAATATTCTGTATACGTGTCTGAAGTGCTATTTTAAGACTGTTTTTGGTGGAAAGGTTGCACAAAAATAGAGAAAAGTTATGACAAACTTACCGTAATTTTCTTTTCCTGGCTATTTCTTATGGCAGCTTCACCTATGGGTAGCTCCTCCCTTAGCAATCACAGGACAGGAATTAATTAGATTAATTAGACTGATAGGTATAAAGAGTCCCTCCTCCCCTTACACCACAGTCCAATTATAAAGCTGAAAAAATAAAAAGAATGGGTGGGAACCCTGATGCTGCCATGAGAAATAGCCAGGAAAAGAAAGTTATGGTAATTTTGTCATAAATTTTCTCTATTGCTGGCTAATGATGGCAGCCTCACTTATGGGTAATACCCAAGCTCACAGAAATATAGGGTGGGAATAAGTAAACCGTGAGAGGACACTTAACAGACTCTCATGCTGCAAAGAAACTTTAACCTCTTAAGGACACGACAGAAATATTCCGTCATTATTCCCTTTTATTCCAGAAGCTGTGTCCTTAAGGGGTTAAAATCAATGGGATAAAGAAACTGTAGACAGAACACTCTTCCCAAAGGAGGTGGAAGGAGAGGCCACATCCAGTTTGTAGTGTTTTATGAACGTCATCGGGGAAGACCAGGTGGCTGCCCTGCAAATATAATCATGTGGAACCTCTGCCCAATTAGCCCATGAAGTTGACAATACTCTGGTAGAATGTTTTTATCTTAATTGGAGGAGACTGACCTTTAGAGACATACGCTTTCCTGATTATAAATGAAATCCATGTTTCAATGTAGATAAAGAAGCTGCCTCACCTCTCCTAGCTCCTGAAGGTAGAACAAAGAGTTGGTCAGTCTTTCTGTATGACTTAAAACGAAAAACAGAAATTTGTACTTACCGTAAATTCTTTTTTTCTTAATATGGTGGCAGTAACTGAAGGGTTTTGCTCCTCCCTGTGGACAAGACATCTTAGCAATTAATCTTAAAAAAAGGACCCTCCCCCTTTAACCTATAAATCGCTGTACCGCCAAACCTACCCCAGTACGTGACATGAAAGACAACACAGACCAATATCTACTGCAAAAAATTATTTAATAACAAAAGGGAGGGGCACTGCATTGCCACCATATTAAGAAAAGAATTTACGGTAAGTACAAATTTCTGTTTTTTCTGTCATATGGTGGCAGTAACTGAAGGGATATAGCAAGATCCTCATCTGGGCGGGACTTAGGCCACTACAGCTTGTAGCACTTTACGCCCAAAGGCTGCTTCAGAGGCAGAGTATGTGTCTAGCCGATAGTGCTTGATAAAGGTGTTAAAAGATAACCAGCATGCTGCTTTGCAGATGCCCTCTGGAGATGCAAGTGCCTTCTCTGCCCATGAGGTAGCCATTGCTCGAGTTGAATGGGCCTTAAGTGTAGCTGGAGAATGAAGACCTGCCGTAGAATATGCCAATTCTATAGCCTGAATGAGCCAACGGGACAAGGTACCGCGGGAAGCTACCTTGCCCTTGAGGTGCCCCTGAAATTAATGAATAGATGATCCGAATTTCTGAATTCTTTTGTTCTTGCTAGATATATAAATAATGCTCTTCTGACGTCCAATTTCTGCCATTTGAGCTCTTGAGGAGATGAAGCATCGCTATAAAATGAAGGTAATATGATTGGCTGATTAACCGTCTTAGAAGACAACACTTTGGGTAGAAAAGACTGTCTTGGATAAAGAACAACCTTGTCTTTCTGAAAAATGGTGAATTCATCCGAGGAAGAAAGAGCGTAAAGTTCTCCCACTCTTTTAGCTGATGTGATGGCTATCAGAAATAAAACCTTGATTGATAAAATCTTTAATGGAACTTCCTCCAAAGGTTCAAAGGGATGAACACTAAGAGCTTGTAGGACCAGGGTTAAATCCCACATTGGAAACACAGATCGCCTAGGCGGTCGTTTGAGACTGATGGACCTGAAAAATTGTCTGATGAAGACATTGTCAGCCAGATCCTTAATTAGAAAAAAAAACTTAAGGTCGATATTTTAACTTTGAGCTTGGAGACACCCAGCCCAGCTGTAAACCCATCTTGTAAAAAATGAATGTTATCTATAGATGGATGCAATACTGGGCACTGGTGTTCCTTACCCCAGTGTAGAAACTTAGACCAAATCCTAAAGTATATCTTCGATGTAGATTTTCTAGTAGCGTGGAGTAAGATTGCTATTCTGTCTTCCTGTAAACCTTGGTTTTGAAGGATTAGCCTTGCAGTAGCGAAGCTGTCAACCTGAAAATTTCTAGAACTTTAAAGGGCAGGTCCCTGTTCACAATGAGGAGATTTGATCTGGGAACTTCCCAATGATTGATGGCCATCTCCTTTATAGCCGCAAACCAGACTCTGTTTGGCCAATATGGGATTATCGCCAATACTCTCGCTCTGTCTTTTTGTATCTTGAGAAGGACCTTTGGGATTAAAGGAAGAGGTGGAAAGACATAAGCCAGTCGGAAGTTCCACTCTATCGATAAAGCGTCTATCCAATTGGGTTGATCTGTTCTGCATAGGGAGGCGAAATTGTGAACCTTTTTGTTTGAGGCTCTTGCCATCAAGTCTACTTCTGGAAGACCGAATCTTTCTGTCAGGATTCTGAAGATTTCCGGGTTCAAAGACCATTCTTTTTGGTCCCACTTCCCTCTGCTTAGATCGTCGGCTATTATATTGTCGCTGCTTCTTATGTGAACTGCCGTGATGTCTTCTAGATTTTTTTTTTTTGTGACCCTTCCATAATTTCTGCACAAAGACCGTAAAGCTTCCTTACTTTGGTTCCTCCTTGGCGATTGATACTACCGTCCGATTGTCTGATTGGATCTTCACTGCTCTTTGTAGTATCCAAGGCCTGAGGTGATGTAGGGCGTAAAGTACTGCTAATAATTCTCTGAAATTTGCGGATTCTTTCGCCTCGCCTAATGACCATCTTCCTTGGAACATGGTGGAGCCTAAGTGAGCACCCCAACCTGTCCTTGAAGCGTCGGTAGTGACTATCATCCAATCTTTTGGTCGAAAAGATAATCCTCCTGAAAGGCATTCTGAGGTTTTCCACGACGTAAGCTGAGTTTTTACTTGAGGGGATAACAAGAAAATTTTGTCTAAATCTTCCTCCTCTTTTGATTAGGTAGTGAGGATATTCCATTGTAATGGCCTGACCTCTGACCTTGCCTATTTGACAGCTGGAAAGGTGGCAATTAGAAGGCCCAAAACACCCATGGCCTGTCTGAATGAACAAGTTTCCATCCTTTGGAGATTGGAAATCTCTTCTCGGATTTTCCTCCTTTTTCGTTTTGGGAAGAAAAATTGACATGTAGACTGAATTGATCGTGAATCCGAGAAACTCTCTCTCTCTCGTGGGAATGAGCACTGACTTCTTTCGGTTTAGGAAGAAACGTTATAGTGACCTGCAGGTCCTTGCGCAGCTGTTCTTTTGTATGTGCAATGAGGAGCCAGTCGTCCAAATAAGGGATGATTGAAATACCGAATTCCCTCAAACGAGCTGTTAGAGGAGTAAGGATCTTTGTAAATATCCTTGGGGCGGAAGTCAGACCAAACGGCAGAGCCCTGAACTGGAAATGAACGGTGGATCTTTTTTTATAGCAAATCTTAGAAATTTTCTTGAAGCGGTAGCAATTGGAATATGCAGATAAGCATCCTTTAAGTCTATTTTTACCATAAAGTCGCCTCTTCGTAAAAGGGGAAAAATCGAAGTGATTGACTCAATACGAAATCTGTGATAGGTGATAAATTGGTTTATGTACTTTAGGTCCAGAATGGGTTGAAACGAGTGGTCTGGTTTTGGCACCAGAAATAATCTTGAATAGACTCCCCGAAATGTTTATTTTACTGGTACTCTTTCTATCACTCTTTTTTGTAACATCAGCATGATTTGACAATATAGGGCTTGTGATCTCTTTGCAGACTGGTATGTGGATACCAGAAACTTTGGTTTTTCTGTAAATACCATCTTGTGTCATTGTTGGATCAGATTTAGAACCCAAGGATTTCTTGTGGTCTTTTCCCATACTGGAAAATATTGTTGGAGCCTTCCTCCCACACTTCTGGCATCAGAAACGTATCTCTGAAGGTTCTTTTAACGTCACCCCTTTGTTCGAATCTTCGATTTTTATCCCTTCTTTGAAGACATTGCGGTCTCTCTTGATAAGATCTATTTTTATACTGGTAATTTCTGTATCCTGATCTCCAGGAGAACTTCTTATCCTGAGGAAGTGCCTTCTTGGTTTCTGACATTTGCCTAATGATTTCTTCTAAAGGAGCCCCAAATAATTTAGTTTTTTCTAGTGGAAGCTCACAAAGGGCTGATTTGGACACTGAATCCGCTGTCCAAGACCTTAACCATAAGGCCCGTCTTGCTACCGAAGACAGTCCCATAATTCTGGATGCCTATTTTAGAACTTCTACTGACATATCCAAAAGGAATTAATTTGCCAAGTGCATTTTCTGAAACAAGTGGTTAAGTTCTTTAACCTGGTCAGAAGAAAAAACATCTTAAAGACTTGCATTGGAAACCGGCTGTCTGGTAAGCTCGCCTACAAGAGGTTTCAGCTCTTTTATCCATTGGATTCTTTAAAGCTGAAGTTTCCCCTATGGGGATAGTGGTCCTTTTAGCAATCTGTGCAACCTGAACATCTACTTTTGGGAGATCTTCCCAGATAACTTCGCCAGCCAGTCTGAAGATATCCTTGAAGTGTCTGGAAATAAAAGCACGTTTTTCAGGGTTTCTCCATTCCCTAAAAATGAGATCGACCAGGCTTTGCTGAAGAAAAAAACCCCTTTTTTTTTAGGATTCTCAGAACCCTGGGGTAGGATTGTTAGGTTTACTTCCTTTATAAATTTTCGAATTTCATCTGAAGGAAACCCCACCGGTTCACTTGAAGAAGATCCTGAATCATCTGAATCAATTGAGGCAATATATTCCCCAGATGAGCTTTCAGATGTAGACGATGACCTTCTTTTCTTGATCCTTTTGTTGTATCGGGGATTCCACCTTTTTAGACTCCTTAATCGTCTTCAACCAGGTTAGGAAAGATTGCATATCTTTTTGCTTCTCTTTCCAAAGAATTTGTGGTACACCGACTGCACATCTTCTTCCTTGATCCGTCTGGAAGAGGCGTTGCACATTCACTGCAAACTAGATGCTTAGATTTTACTGTAGCCTTTCTAGGCAGCCAGCTTTTCTTTGTCCATGTCAGGATAAGCTGGGCTAGACATATCTGTGGAGAATATATAAATGGAGGTTTTTAGCTTGATTGAAATTTTTTTCCAGAGAATATTTTAAAGTAAAGATTATTTTTAATCTCACCTCAAAATACCTCTGAGCCATGTGGGGGGCAGGTGACACAGTGTACTTCTTCTGACCTGCATCCATGCAGTCAGTAGGTACTGCACGGCTTCTTATATTCGCCGGATTTTCAAATTTTCGCTTTTTAAAAATTATTTATTTTTATGATATGCCTTTAAGGTTCCGGTATGCGCATGTGTGTTAGCGCACCCGGAAGCTTAGGTGGAACGCAACACCACCCGGGCGTGCGTTCCACCGCTGTGCGCATGCTCAGAACGAGCTCCACCTCCAGGAACCTAGTGCCGTAAACATTCTCAGCATAAGAAGATCAAACTCCACTTGCTCCGTAACGATTTAGGAGCATGGGTCTCTCAGCATACCGCCCGGGCAGCTCTCGGACTGGGATCCCCCAGACAGACAACCTGTGTGACTCACCTTATCGATGTCCTGTCCTTCCCTCTCGGGACAAGAAAGGAAACTGGGGTAGGTTTGGCGGTACAGCGCTTTATAGGTTAAAGGGGGAGGGTCCTTTTTTAAGATTAATTGCTAAGATGTCTTGTCCACAGCGAAGAGCAAAACCCTTTAGTTACTGCCACCATATGACAGAAAAAAGGTACATATACAGACAGTTCTTAACATCCAAACGTTGCCACCTAACTTCCTCTTGAGGTTGGATTGGGGTACAAAGATGGAACACTTCTTGAGAGAGATGAAACGGAGAGACCATCTTAGGAAGAAACTCAGGTTTTGGCCTGTAGGCATGAAGACATGGTAGAAAAGGCTTTAATCTCCGAAATTCTTCTTGTGGATGTAATGGCAACCACAAACAAAGTCTTGTAAGTCAGAAGTATCCAAATTTTCAAGGGGAACGAACAGATCATCAGTCAGGTAGTTGAAAACAAGAGGAAGGTCCCAAGGAGGGATACCGGATCTGGAAGGAGGTCTCAACCTGAAAGTTGCCTTGAAGAATCTGGAGATCAAAGGCTCCGAAGCCCATGAGATGTTGCATAATGCTGAAAGAGCCGAGGACTAAACTCTAAGAGTGCCGAGGCTAAGGCCTTTGTACAGACATTCTTGGAGGAAATCCAAGATCTGAATATTGCGAGGATGCAAGAAGTCAATGTTCTTGGCTGAAGCCCATGCTCTAAATATATCCCAGATCCTATAGTAGCACGAAGAAGTAGAAGCCTTCCTAGACTGCAAAAGGGTATTGACCACCGCTTCCGAAAGACCTGTGAGAACACAAGCGTTTTCTAAACTTTGTTCGGACAATATTTCAGTTATTTCTCCAATTTTGTTTATTTGTTCCGTAGTTTTCAAACTAGCGAACCACCGACCACCCCTCTGGCTCATTTTATGTGTGGAAGAGAAAACAGCGGCCATCTTCTTTGCACGAAAGGAGGCAGCAGGACTTGGTCGTCGAGTGTCTGGAACTAAAATTGGACACTCGACTTCCCGAAACACCGGTCAAACTAACAAAAGCCTGCTTCCTTTTCCTGAACAGCTAGGAGAGCGCTTTTAGGTAGTTTGGTTCTCACAAACCAGGGGAACAATCGCTACTATGAGCCTGAGGGATATGTTTGTGCATTTTTTCAGTTTTGTGACTTGATGAAATAGCCCGACTGCACAGCTTAAACACATGGAACTGCAGGAGCCTCGTGTGTGTGGTCGGTCAAATGGGACTTCCATGAAATTCAAAAACCCCTGAACCGATCTGGGTGATTCTTGGATATGTTGATTACCCAGATCGGGGCTATCGGGGGATGTGATATTTATGGGGGTTGTGTATGTTTTGGGGCGTTTTCCAAGTTTTGTTCCCTCTGCCCGGAGATAATCAAGTTATTTCTATATCTGACCCAATTATATCCAGGCAGAGAGGAGGGAATTAACTGTTTGTACTGGGAGTGTCACTGTTTGTCCCTGTATTGTCATTGGCTGTAATAAGTTATGTCCCTGTTTTCCATCAGGTCCAGGGGGTGTTCCTCTGGCAGGGAGAACTGCATAAAAGCCAGTGTGGCACAATAAAGATTCGTTCCTGTTACACCCTTCATCATGTTTCGGCTGATGTTTGGGTACCTGATTACTACTTTGGGAGATTCTGCTGAGAAAGCTGTACTTACTCTGGAGTAAGAGACGAATGGAAACCCTTAGCCGATCGGATAAAAGATAAAAACAGACTAACCCCTAGCTACCACTTCAGGGTTCGTTACAACTGGTGGCAAGTGGAGGGATTCGTATCCCGAATGGACGTCCCGAACCAGAGGAAAAGTGAATGGCTCAGCAGTATGAGTTACTGAAACGAACGACATTAAAAGACCTGCTGGAAGCTCCAGGCATTGCAGCAACAAAAAGAAAGCCACGCTAATTGCAGAGCGACAGAACCGGCAAAATGGAAGGAGAGCATCCAGAGGAAAACGAATTCCAGAAGGAGGCGAGATGGATAAATCTATTAGGGCCCAATCCAACAAAAGAGGCAGTGGTACACACACATGCCAAAGATTCACAGATTGCTCGGGAATCAAGAGCAGGGTTGCTGCAAGGGCATTCCTTGACCTCCCCAGGATATACAAATGGGTGCCCACGGAAGATAAATGATGCAGCCTTCAAAGCTTTTGTTGATGGGGAAACAGACATTGACAATTACCTGCACGATTTTGAATGGCAGTGTACTTTGGAAGGACTAGAAATAGACAACTGGGCTGCGGTTCTCAGCAGCAAGCTCTCAGGGTGGGCAGCGGAAGCTTACTGGGCCGTACCTGATGAGGACATTCAAAACTATGGAAAGATTAAGGATATTTTTAGTGGACAGATTTGCGGTCACACCAGAGGCATACCGGAGGAAATTTCGTGCTCTCAGGAAAGGAGGAATGGGCATTCCGTATATGCTGGTCTGTCCAAAACTAAATGTAGGGCTGCTAGGCCACTTCATTGGAGGATGCAATACAAATCTTATCATAAGAACAGTTCTACGACCATACGGAAGTCCAGGACTGGGTAAGAGACCGAAAACCCAAGACCGTGGAGGAGGCCGCCAAACTGGCAGATGAGTTGGCAGACATCTGGAACCCAGCAGGGGACGACCTATTCCCAGACCCTCCTACAAGGTATCACCTGCCCCGCCACCTACTCGACCCGCTCCATACACCCTGGCACCAACCCCCCAAAACTGTGGCCTTAGTTCCTGCTTCCTCTGCAAACAGCCAGGGCATAGGAAGCAACACTGGCCCAACAGGAACCGGGGAGGTTGGGATTGGGCAGCCCCACAGCCAGGGAGTCTACCCATCATTGAGGAGCCCTTTCACAGGGTGGCCATATTTAATAGGACCTCTTAATAAACCCAGCGCCTTCGGAAAGCATTACATGCTCACAGTGGTAGACTATGCTACTAGATATGTGGTATAAAGTGATCTGTGCTTGTCTAGGGCGCTTAAAGTGTGATTTAAAAGTGCAATAATTTTAGCAGCTACAACACTTATATGTGGGGCTCTCAAGTCCACCAAATGTACAAAGTGCAAAATAGGAGAATTAGAAAGAGGGTGGTAAAACCAATCCCCTTAAAAAGACTCCTTAAAGTGGTGCGCTAGAGAGTACCTACCCCTACAACGCAGGGGTATTAAGTGTCCCATCCCCACACAAACTGACTCTTTGAACGTTTTAACAGCACCCTCAAACAGATGCTTAGAACATTCACAGCGTCCTGTTCGCACTGGGAAAGGTTCCTTCCTCAACTCCTATTTGCCTTCACGACAAGTGCCTACGGCCTGTACAGAGTTCTCCCTCTTCGAACTCCTTTATGGGAGAAAAGTCCGGGGACCCCTAGACCTCATACGAGAGCACTGGGAGGGCAACACAGGAGAGGACGGAGTCCCTATTGTCCAGTATGTTCTGGAGTTTAGGGACAGCTTGCAGACCCTCACAGAAGCTGTCCGGGAGACCCTGCAAGCGGCCCAGAGACGCCAGAAGAGATGGTACGATAGGTGTGACCGAGATAAGATCCTGGAAATAGGACAGAGAGTACTGGCTCTGAAGCCCTCTAAGAAAGACAAGCGTCACGCCGCATGCCAGGGACCGTTCAAGGTGGTGGAGAGAATTTAATGACACCACGTATATATTCAGCAATACTGAAGTCCCGAACAGTTCGTCACTATCCTCACATGCAGGGGCACATACAGCCGCTATGTCCCCTGTCCGTTCAAAATAGGGCTTCAGCGTGTTCACATGAAAGGCTCTCCAGAGCCTTTCATCTGAATAATTGCTGAATAGTGATGTCCCGAACGGTTCGCCACAGATGGCGAGCATATGCGCTGTTCGGTCTGTCTCCTATGTCATCATTGAATAAACTTTGACCCTGTACCTCACAGTCAGCAGACACATTCCAGCCAATCAGCAGCAGACCCTCCCACCTCCTGAACAGCATCCATTTTACATTCATTGTGAAGCTGCATTCTTAATGAGCTGTCCAGGAGGTGGGAGGGTCTGCTGCTGATTGGCTGGAATGTGTCTGCTGACTGTGAGGTACAGGGTCAAAGTTTACTCAATGATGACGAATAGGGGGGCGGACTGAACAGCGCATATGTTCGCCGTCTGCGGCGAACCGTTCGGGACATCACTATTCAGCAATTGTTCAGATGAAAGGATCCAGAGAGCCTTTCATGTGAACACACTGAAGCCCTATTTTGAGCGGACAGGGGACATAGCGGCAGTATGTGCCCCTGCATGCGAGGATAGTGAGGGCCTTCCTTTACCGGACTTACCTCCAGCCGCAGCACCATAGAACAAGCTAGGCAAAACATTAAACTCCCAGGAGAAGAGTGAGGTCTCTCAGCTGCTCCAGGGACATGTTTTCTGCCCTACCCGGGTACACCTCTGCTGCGGTCCACTGAGTGTAGACCCAGGGAGACACCCCGCTACGGCAACAACCATATCGTATCCCTGCGGCAGTTAGAGACAATATGCTAGCAGAGCTACAGGAGATGCTCCAGTTAGGGGTTATAGAACCCTCTCAGAGTCCTTGGGCTTCACCAGTAGTGCTGGTACCCAAGCAAGATGGCACGACTCGCTTCTGTATCAACTACCGGAAGCTCAATGACTGGACCATAACGGACGCCCACCCCCTGCCTAGGATAGCTGGAGGGAATTACCTCACTACCCTGGATTTGTGCAAAGGATACTGGCAAATCCCCCTGGAGCCTGCGACCATCCCAAAGTCAGCATTCGTCACCCCATTTGAGCTATACCAGTTTAAGGTTATGCCCTTTGGGATGAAGAATGCCCCGGCTACTTTTCAGAGGATGGCTAACCGGCTCCCAGAGGGATTTCAGGACTTTAGCAAGACACCTGTGTTGGCCACCCCAGACTATAACAAACTATTTCTTGTGCACACAGATGCCTCCATGTTTGGGCTGGGAGCCGTGCAAAGTCAAGTAGGGGACGACGGAATGGAGCCTTACAACTTTACAACTTCAGCATGCAGTACAGGCCAGACAAACAGAATGGAAATGCAGATGGTTTATCCTGCCAAACCGAACTGGAACTTTAAAAATTACTCTAGTTGCTCACAGGTCCCTTGTGGCTATATGGCTCTAGGCTGGGATTTCTTACATACACAAAGTTGCTGATAATTTCGTAACACTTGAAAGCTGTGACTTGAATATATCCTGGCTTATTCGACTTTGGATGAACACACACACTATGAGTCAAGTCTGCATTGCACTTTTCCTTGAAAGAAATAGTACCACATTGCTTATATTTGATTTGACTCTTAAAAGAATTCTAAAGTTGTAATTTGGGTTATTCAGTAAACTAGGAAGTACAAATCTAATGGCCAAAATTTTCAAACACTGAAAAATGCGCACATTCTTAGCAGATACTCAAGTCATACACAGTGTCAGAAGTTCTAATTGGTATAATAATGCCTGTTAATCTGTGAATGGAAGTAACAAGCAGGATTGCTGATGGACAAGAATATTAATGATGCTGTCCTTAAGCATCTTCTGAAGCAAGAATATTTACTCTCTACGAGTCTCAATAGCCACTGAAGTTCTCACTGCCCAGGTGTTGGCATAGGAATAACTGGTGAGGTGTATTTTTTTTTTGTTGGCTATATGGAAGGTTATATTCTGCTAACCCTACATATATCATCTCCATTACATTTTTTCACGTTTATTTTTATTTTTTTCAATTCTTTATTTTTGTGTGACCACATCAACATTAAGCCATTGACAATAGTTTCAGGATATAAAACATTATCTGACAAAGGCATCTGTGGTACATAATATACATACAACCTCGTTTCCAAGCCAATAGGCTCATATTAAGCACCATAGTGTTATTTTTAAGTTGTGTAAAATGCACATTGAAACAATATTTAACGTAGCAATTATAACACTAATGTCGACTTGTTCTCACTGTTCGCACTGTTGTTCTCGTCTGTGGGCCATTGATGCTGTGTGAGTAGTCGGTGCTTACGTTCCCATTATAACTGTAACTTCTATACCTCAGAAGAGTAGAAAAAAAATTAAAGCAATGAAAGGAGAATAGAAGATAGTAAAGAAAAGAGCAAGAGGTCTCGTGGACAGCTGTAGTAGCCTGGGTTGTCCTGCGACCATCTATGGGCCCACCCGACCATCTCAGTGGGTGCAGGTGAAGGGGCAGGGCAAGCCTGCGAGCAGTAGGTGTTCCTCCAGTATGCTGGCTATCTTGTTCACAACCCACCACCATACCTCAATTTCCCCAGTCAGGGTCTTTGTCACCTTCAGTCCCCTACAGGAGTTATTCAGCTAATAAGCATTCCTCCCAAGGTCCCCAGATTTTTTCAAATCTCCCAGTTGTCCCTCTCACTGTACCTGCTAAGTAATCCATGAGACGGGTCTCATCTTGTTTGTAATTTCCCTGTTAAGACTCATGGGGTCTTCCTAAAAATAATTAACTTATTTATACCCCAGCAGTCAGATTACACTATGTAAAATAGAATCAGATGAATCTGATAGAGAAACACGCATTCAATAAGCAGATTTATATTTGAACTCATTCTTTAGGATATTTACACATCACTATACTAAGAAACCACATTAGACATGGGACATTCAAAATCAGATGGTTTTTATTCTTGTGACATTTTTCTTTATTTAATATGCTTAAATTTACACAGCAGTGTGTTAAATACCAACACAGACAAAGGGAAACGCATTTGAGTAAAAGGCTTTGTTAAATGCAACCATAGTAACTTTAATAAATATACAACAACTGTACAGCACACCTTTAGGGCCAAAAAATGTAGATATGTTGCACTTAAACCCATTTCTTATGTGTTAATATTTTCTCAGACAGAAGAGCTGAGATGGGGAGGTGGGGGTGGGGGGGAAACACCTCCTGTAGTGCCTCTTTACATCAGTGTCTTTTTTTTTTTTTTTTTTTTTAAAACAGGCAAGCCAAAGCATTGGTTAGCTGAGAGTCTTGGTGCAAATCTTGCCTTGAGCATCAAGCAAGGCTTTTTTTTTTAGGTATCATATGGGCAATTACAGAAACGCAGCAGCAGCCCAAAGATTCCCCTTTCATTAAACCTAGTCTATTTATGAGAAACTACAAACTTTTAAAATTATTCTATGTCTCTTACTAATTTGTGAAAAGAAAGTTCACTTTTGTTGAACCTGTAGCATTGCCTCTTGCTGAATTCTGTCCATACACAACTTTTCTTTTAAACAGGGAAATTGTAACTACAAAGCACATCCACCCATATGCCAAGCATCTAAAATGGTATTTATTTTCCTCTATGAAAATAATACAATATAAAGCAACCATCTCGTCGCTGGGGAAAACCAAACCACCTGTAACGGTATATGGATGGCACCCTAAGCATGTCAAAGGTGGAAAATCTCTTATGCAGGCAAACGATTGTGTATATTGTAACAAGTCTTGAAATAATTTCACCTAGACAAAGCAAAATCCATAAATGCTGAATACTTTAGTGAGCAAAAGGCTGGGCTAGAGGAATGAACTATCAACAGTTATACAAATGTTCCTTATCCCTCTAGCTTGTACTGTTCGACTATACGGTACGTATAATTGTAACGGTTAATAAGGTCATGAGAGGACAAACTCTGCAATCTTCTCCAAAATGTAGATTATATGCCAAGAATGCAGTCACCCACAAGGTTGTTTATGAATAATATTTCCTCAAATGTCATTTTTGGAACTCTGTTAAGTGTGCCATTAAAGCTTTGCCCAGGGTGGGAAGCAACTTTTATACATGACTGTTTATATATTTCACAATGAAACATTCATAACCTATTTCAATATTCACCATCTGATTAGAACATTCTATGAGTATTCTATTTGAAATGTGAAATTTAGTAGTTCATGTAGAAATCCTACCCTTTGTTTAAAACTTTTACCAATCTGCTCAGAGAACAAGACTTTGAATGGGTGATCGTGCACTCATTTGAGATTAACACACAGACTCACTGTTATGCCCACCTCTTATAAGGGACTGCATAGTCTTAAACCGACTCTTACCAACAGCAAGGCCGTGTTACTGATAGGAGAGGGACAGGTGAGCTTACAAGTTCACAAGAACAATCTCTGTACTAAGTGCAGTTCTCAATTTAAATATCAAATATCTGAAAACAATATTGTCAAATGCTATTTTTTTTTTTAAATTAATTTTTGAATTACTACTAGAGAACATAAATAAGCCAGGTCTCTGCTAAAGGCTCACAGAACTTTGCTGGGACTCCTTTATTCCGTAACTTTCTACTGCTGGTCCGGTTTGAAGGGAAAACCATATTGTTTGTAGTGTAAGAATACAATATTAATGCTAATACGGTGGTATCCCCTATGTCCAGAAAGCTCACAAAACCCATGGTTTGCAACGTAGCTATTAAAACTATGGTCCATTTTACATGGCAATATATCTAATCATTTCAAATATTCACGAAGGGTAATTTTTAAATAAAACAAACAATCCTGTGCTTTAAATTTAGCTGTTGCCAGGCATAACACACATAACATCCTTTTTCACAGTCATTACTACCACTAACAGCTACTCGGAGCCCTTTATGTACAGTGTGCACTACTACAATTCTCATCACTGTAAGGCCACGTATTCAAGTTCTTCAGTGAGTACTGTGATTAATTCACTCTCAGCTGGACCCAAAGCAGCCTTAGAGACTGAGCTGGATAGCAAAAATGTTAAAATGCAATTACAATTAGTAAATATATATAAAAAAAAAAAAAAATCAAAGTGCAACTTTTTACATTTCTTTAATCTAAATATAAAAAATAGAACCAAAATAATGAAATCAAAAAGAGGTTTGGTTTGGATTTCTGGTCATAGAATATGGGATTCTTTGCATCGAGCAGTGTTTTTTTTTTTGTTAAATACTTTTCAACGTAAACAGCACTTTCCAAAATAATTCAAATAAAAATATAACAACGTTTCTCCTATTTTTCCTTTCACAGCTCTATATCCAGTGTGTTAAAATCCTGTACTCTGGAAATAATTTATAATTAAATTATATTGAGAGGAATATTCCTATTTACAGATAACATTTTCCTATATTTCCTCAGTCAAAATATAAAATAACTGAGAAATATTTTCTTTTCATTCTCGACAAACCCTGTTGAGCGGAAAGACTTTGTAACTCTTCCTTGCATTCCAGGGGAAAAGCAACTCATCTGCACAACGGGTACTTAAATTATTATACAAACAATTCACAAACAAGGCAAATAACCCACCAAAGATTTGACAAATACAAAAGTTAAATGTGCAGGTTTGGGCAGAACAAAAGACAAAGTTCAGGTATATGTTTCTTCTCTCTCCTAGTTCTGTCTGCACAGCAAGTAATGTTCTTTGTTTGTAAGTGGTGGCGGGTCCCAAACTAACTGCATCCTAGGTCTCGTACTCTCAACTCTTACAGAAGATTCAGATCAGCCGCTGAGGGGGTCTTCCCTGTAGTGAATGGCATACCTTAATTTTTCTAGCATTATCTCAAGAGAGGAATATTGCGGAAGTTTGATCATGAACATACAAGTCTCGACTCTGATGTATCGTGAGTCTGGTGAACCTTGGGGAAAAAAAGAGACAAAACATCATATTCCAATTAATGTTCCTTATAAAATAACAGAGAGGAAATTGTAAGTGCTAAAAACAGTCAAAATGTTCAGCCTGAAAATATGGCTCCATCAGGGCTCCTAACTCGTGTGAAAAATACATATATCTACTTGTGTATTATAATCTTATGTTAATACAGTTTGGCCACTTAACCAAATTTCTAAATGACCCTCAACTAAAAAACCTTTATCATAAAAATTGTCTAAAAAAGATTTTTATTTGGTAACTTATACAATACAAGCATATCATAAACAATATGAAATGTGATAAACCATAAACATAAAGCTCAATTGTATATGACAGCTTTGCGAACACCTCAATAAGAAAACTAACCAGCACTCAAACATTTTTCCTCTTAAGGTACACTCCAGAGCCAAAAGTACTTAAGCTTGCTGAAAAGCTTTATGTGTGCAGTGTGTCCTCTTTTTTTTCCCCATTTAGCAAAAAGTGCAGGTTTCAATAGAAATTAAAATTGATAAATTATACTAGTCACATATCCCTAACTTTTCAAGCAGACAACAGGTCCTGTTACTTTCTGGTTTGGTTAGCTCAAGGCAGCAATTGCCCAGAGAGCGGGCCTAGCAAAGACTACTCATTGAGCTGCATTGGGAATTCTGTGATTGGACAGACACAAAGTCTGGGAGGGGCTTAAAGGGGAGGATTTACAAAGGGTGCGGACAAGAGAACGACAGGTTTTGTAAGCTTTATTTAGATACCTCTAAAAAGTGCATAATGCATGCAAGTTTTCATTTGTGATATATCTACAAAACAGTTATTTTTATTTATTTTGTATATGGGCAGTAGAGTGTTCGTTTAAGTTTGGTAGCATTATGTACTTTCCGAACATCAAGCTGTTAAAGGAAATACATGAATACATAGCACAATAACCTGTTTAATCAGATGGTGCTATATTCTCCAGGTATTCAAAAAGAAGTGATGGACAGTCTGAGCATATTATGTTATTCTAAGAGTGGACTAATGGCAGTGATCTAGATATAGGTTTGCCAGACTTCTTAAAATTAACATCTTGACTTAAACGTGCATACCGGCAATTTACCCTTATATAAAATGCATTTTATAGTTTTTGCAGTAAACATATGCAGAGAGAATATATCCAAAATAAGAAATAAACAAGGTTTATAAGTTTGTGTGGGTGGCCAAAAACCCAAAACTTCAGTTTTCATAGAAACTTAGGTTTATTTAGAAAAGTACAGTGTAAAAAAAAGTTGCCTGACACTGAAGCCCTACAAGCGTGAGGACGTCCAAAGTAAACAAAAGAGCAAATTTATTTTAAGGAGACGTGCATTTGCATATAACCAATGTTTCAGTCCAGCTACCTTGACATATTAAGAAAAGTTTGGTAATGGAACTGAATGGCGAATGTATGCTGTTGCACAGCTGTAAAAAAACAAATGATGTTATCTTGTTGATTTTGAAGTCCTGTTAGTGTGTTCCTCACTTTGGCTGAGATCAAACTTGATGATCTCAGCCAATCCAATGCTTTCCCATAGGGGAAAAAATTTTGAGCCTATTGTGCATGTGTGGCAAAACGCTGCGCGGCCAATCAGTATCTCCATCGGGAGCCTCAATGCAGACCCAATCTAATACACTTATACACTCTATGCTCTTGTGGGCGTGGAATGGAAGACAAGAATCAGACAGGAAATATCTTTCCTGTCTTGCAGCTGGTAGCAGCCACAGCACAAAGCAGCCCCAGGGCAGACGGGCCGCAAATATATTCACTGTGGGCCGTAAGTTTGACATGCTTGGTGTACAACCTCATTTTCAGAGCAGTGGTTTCTGAGACTTACAGATTAGATATCAAATCTCCCAGCACCTCAGCTGTGGCTCAGCTAATGCAAAAAACGCCCACATTAGCATATTCAACTAAGGACAACAATGATAGGCTGGTGAGTCCAGAGAGTGGGGTTACCTCAGTGCTCTCATCCAATTGCTGCTTCCCTAGTTGGATTGGCTAGTATAGCAATTCCCTTTGATGTAAACTGAGCTTTAGCAAACAGGATAAGATCTGGTATGTTTCAAAGCACTAAAAGATGGAACCAAAAAACCTCTTTGAGACATACCTGCCACAACCACCTGCAGTATTTACAGTGGGTATTGAGTCTTAGCAAAGAGCACTAAACAAAGTATCAGAATGTAAGAAAAGTCATTATGAACCAGTGAAAATATGAATGTATTCTATTATTGACGTATTGACATTACAGCCTGAGACAAGCAGAAGTGGGGTTACACAAAGCTAAAAGCCAGTTGTACCTGCTGCTCCATCAGGTGGTGCTATTTTCATAGGATAAGGCGGAACGTGTGCAGTATCTGGCCCTCCGTCTTTACATGGGCAGGTAAAGGGAATGCGCTCCTGATTGCAGGCAAATTTGATGAACTTGCAAAGTTCTTCCTGAGTAAACATTTCCAGTGCAGACCAAAAAAATTCAATATGCTGGTCTGTTTCCATGAGACCCACTTGGTACATAGTATGAGCCTAAATAGAGGAGAGGAAAGAGTTTTGACTAAAGGCAGACCTATGCACATTCAACCCAAAGTTAGGTTTGCAGATGTTCAAATTATTTGATGCACACAATACATTCCTTACTTGAGTGACAAAATAACATACAAGTGTATGGCTAAACAGCAGCTCTATTTAATATAAAAATTTTTGCACACAATATGGTTCTTTAAAAATAAAAAATATCCTGAAAATAAAGTAAACATGGTCTTTATTATACATACATTTAACATATCATTAAAGGAAAACTATAGTGCCAGAAAAACAAAGTTGCTATAGTGCCCCCCATTGTCGCGGCTCCTTCTGTGATTTACCGGATTCCAGCGCCCACGTCGGCTCTGATTCAGGCTCTGCCTCTGCCGACGTTGGCGGAGGAGACCTAATGCACATGCGAAGCAATGACTGCGCTCGCATTAGGACTTCCCGCATAGGAAAGCATTGTATAATGCTTTCCTGTGGTGTTTCAGGTGACGCTAAATGTCCTCATGCATAGCGTGAAGACATCAGGCATCAGTTATGTGTTGCCTAACCACACAGAAGTCCCACTAGTGGCTGTCTGGTAAAGAAATTATTGCAGTTTATATGCATTAGAGCGGAAGTGATCTGGGTGCCTATAGTATCCCTTATCCCTTTGTTACCTATATCTCTGCTGCCAGCATTCCTACATCCCTACTCAGTTAATACCTTTAGAAACTCCAGATTGATGAATGGCAGGCCGCATGTTCGGAGCTCCATTTCTAGTGCAGTAAGTGTGTTTAGCAGCTGCAAGGGGATAATGGAACCCAAACCAGCCCGTACTGCATTCATGCACTCCTGGTTCTTCAACTCACGCATCCGAAGGCTGCGGATCCCTGATGCATATATATCCTTGTTTTCCCAGCTATAAAATGAACACAGACAGTTTTAATAGAAGATAATAGATCAAAAACAATAAGAAATCTTACAGTGCTGAAATCAGAATGCATTTATCCACACTGCAGTGCACAACTCGATCCATAACAAAGTGTGGATTTAAGGGGATCCAAAAATCTTGAGAGCGTGATGGGGTGTTCATTATGCCAAGTGTGACCCTCATAATTGTGAATACTTTAATTTCTGCAATTCAACCATTCAAGGAACACTACATCAGTCTCATAACCCACCTCACACATCTATAAAAATGTACACAAGGGCAGACATAAAAGGACATCAAGAGAATCATGCAACATATACTTACATTACAGGAATGTGTCTTCCATTTGCACACAGTTCCACCTCTTCCCCAGTCATGGTCACGTATGTAAATTTACAGCTCGGTTTATTGGGAGAGTCTGGGCTTTCAGTAGGAAGATGCTGCGAGGCAATGTCAGCACAGAGAGACTCTAGGTCGGTCTCATCGTTCATCTAGAACATCACAAAGTTTCAATTAAAGGAATTTTACATCAATGGAGGGAAGAAAATGATCACTACACAATACTTACATTTTCAATTTTTTTAATGTAGTTGTGGGTCAAAATATCCGCTTCATAGAGGTCAACTTCTGGGTCCAAAGGTTCCCCTACTAGCATTTTCCAAAAGCAGGGAAGTAAATCAAGAGGCAGAGGAACATCTGCTCTGATAGCTATTCCCAGTAATTGGCCAAAGAAATGAAGAAGCTGCTCTTCAGCATATGTGATTGGACTTGGGGTCAAGAGGTGTTTGCCCTGCGAGGTAAAAAGACACGTTAGTATGTTTAAAGTATGGATGTTTCACTATAGTTACATAGCTGAAAAGAGACTTGCGTTTATCAAGTTCAGCCTTCCTCACATTTGTTTTTGCTGTTGATCCAAAAGGTTGGAATAAGATTTGTTGAATTTTACAAAATGATAGCTACATAATAATTTAGGTAGACAAAAAGTATAACCTTACTATATCTAAATTAAATAATCACACTACTCCAAAAGAACTACAAATTTATAAGGAAATAAAACTATAGAAGCAATACATTTAGATTTTTTCATTTTATTTCTGTCAGTGCTATTCACTGAAGTAAGAATTTAAAGTGAATTTCAAATTTTAGACCAAAATAGTAAAATTACAAAAATTCTCCAAGTAATCTATGATTTTCAATTCCGTTATTTGGTCCTAAAACTTAAAATTCCCATTGAATCACCAGCAATTCACACTTATTAAATAATTCTAGCTGTATTGTTCCCACCTCATTCCAAAAGACATTCCAGTTGTAATCTTTAATCTCTATAGTACAATTTCTGCTGTCTAGATGTCAAAACTGTTTATTAACTTTTCATAGGAATTGAATGTATTTGTACTGAAGTGAAGAAAGAAGGAAGTAACAGTGGTGTTGAGGGATAGTTGCAACAAAATACAAACCAATGTGTGTAAAAACTCTTCATAAATACACAACAAAAATAAGTCACAAACAATATAAGCTGCTAAACACACCTACAATCCAGTGTGAAACATGTAAAATCACAAACACGTATGTTATAGAATGGCTTCAGCAACACTTCGTATAATCAATTTAGTCCAACGGCTGTAAGCACATAATGAATACAACTGCAAATATAGTGAAGAATATTACTGAATCTAAAAATACAATAGACATGATACAGCTGTATAACCGTTCTGTATGATACAGCTGTATAACCGTTCTGTATGATACAGCTGTATAACCGTTCTGTATGATACAGCTGTATAACCGTTCTGTATGATACAGCTGTATAACCGTTCTGTATGATACAGCTGTATAACCGTTCTGTATGATACAGCTGTATAACCGTTCTGTATGATACAGCTGTATAACAGTTCTGTATGATACAGCTGTATAACCGTTCTGTATGATACAGCTGTATAACCGTTCTGTATGATACAGCTGTATGATACCGTTCTGTATAACCGTTCTGTATAACCGTTCTGTATAACCGTTCTGTATAACCGTTCTGTATAACCGTTCTGTATAACCGTTCTGTATAACCGTTCTGTATAACCGTTCGACTGTGTTGTGTTCAAATGGGTTCAAGAAGGATTATGTCACCAAAAGGTGGTTGATATCAAAGACCATTTTTGAGTGAGTACTTGACACAGGAAGCTTCTTATATTTTATTGCAGTAAGGATACACCAGAGTACTCTCGGTGAAAATATCAGACTCCAGTTGGTTCCAGTGTTTGAGCAGCAACATTTATAAATTAAACAAACAAACAAACAAAAAAAAAAAAAACTAAAATCACATTAAACCCTGTAGGAATAATGCAAATTAATGCAGTCTTCACTGTTTGGGCTGTCAAGATCCTATTCCAAAATGCAATGTCTTTATTACGATTAGTAGCTGTAAAACGACTTGGCATCTCTAAAAGAGTTGGACAATCCAACATAGGACAATCCAACAAAGAGTTGGACAATCCAACATAGGATCTTTAGAACTTCGTTCCTTATGAGATTTGTTTTTTTGTCATTAGTCCTTGATGGCTTAATCTAACTTTACAGTTATGTGTGCTATAATCTCTTTTTAAAAACGTTTGTGTTTTATTTTTACTTACAATTATTATTGTAATTAAGAGCCATGCAATATAAAATTATTTACAACAGTGAATCTGGTTCATGAATTTCCAAGCAATAACAATACCTTATTCTTATTAACTGCAGAACTGGGACACAGCAATAGAAGGGACATTGAGGAGCTCTGAAGTTCTTTGCACACTTGCCAGAGGAAATGACGAAATGAACCACCTGAAACAGAGGATTGTATGTTAGACATTTGATAAAACGTTAACAATGCTCCATTGTCATTACAAGTTCCATAAACATTGATTAGTGTAAAATCATTAACGTTAAAGATAAACTCTACATCCTCTATATCTACATCCCTCTATACATCTCTCTCAAAGCATTTTGTTAATTTGCCATCTTCCCAAAGAGCATAAAGTTTGCAAAAAATCATTGTAAAACATACCCTTTATTTCATTAGCTTGAGAACAGACATCTGCAGCTCATGAATATCCACCCTTTTTTGCACAGCACTTTATTATTTGTTTGTGCTGGCTTTGTCATAGATTAGCACTGAGGTCAAATCACTCATTCAAGGTCATACTTGTGAATGAGCAATCCAATGCTTAGACACTTACACTACACTGAAAGCCATGCAAAGGGCGTAGAACAGCACTGCGTGTGTGTGCAGTACATATTCTATAGTATAGTCCAGGCTTCCCCAAACTCCGGCCCTCCAGATGTTGCTGAACTACAACTACCATGATTCTCAGCCTATTTCATTCATAGAATCATGGGAGTTGTAGTTCAGCAACATCTGGAGGGCTGGAGTTTGGGGAAGCCTGGTATAGTCTTATTTGCAGGCATGTGCTCCGAGCACACTTCCTGCAAGTACATGCTATGTGTTCAGTGTGTTCAGTGCAGATCTAAAACGGGCATATTCAAAAATAAAAGCTGTGGCTTTCCGATTGACAAGCTAGGGATTGGGGGTGGGGTGGAAGCAGAACTATATACAGTAACAATGCATTTATCTAAATTTAAAAAGAAAAGAAAGAACAAACAAACCAAAGAAACAATAAAAATCCAATATCATTTGACAGCAGCAGGGTCTTTGCACCAAAAACACTTTAGAAAGTTGAACAATTTAATTTCAGCTAGTTCAATGGTGCAGCATAGGTTTCTGGGAGTTGCAGTTCAACTGTTTCACAGCATTACTACTTTAAGAAACCGAATGACATCAACATGTAGCAGAGTTAAGGAACCCCACAATGTAGGATTAAACAAAAGAAAGAAATGGGTGGATTGTGGAGAAGAATTAATTAGCATTAATTTGTTCAAAAAACAAAACAAAAAAACAAACCAAAACACCTATCTTAAATAAACGTAACCTACAGTACAGATTACACTACACGTTGCGTTGAGTGCCCATTCAAGGCATCCGTAAACTTGTTTTGGAGGAATGAGAACTAATAGGGGTAATGGCTTATTGCCAATTCCTCTCTTGTAACACATATGATAACTCATGAGAATGTCAAACGGAACCCTTCTGTTCAGAGCAATGTTCAACCATAATCAAAGGAAATGCAGGTTAAGGCCCTCTCTGTTTTGTACTCACTTGTGCCATGCACCTCTTCTCCCGTGAAGCGGATGTTAAATGCATATGTAGGATCGCCCCCACTTGCCAGCTTCACACATAACTGAGAGGAAGGAACACATGCCAGCTGCCGTGCGGCCTGGCAGAAGTAAGAGTTCTCAGAGGTTCGAACTTCTCCTATGAGTAAAAAAATTTTTTTTATCTTGGTTAAAATGGTATAAACAATTACCCGCATTGCATTTTTTCTGGATCGAATGGAAACACCTGGTGAGATCTACTTTTAATGAGAGTGCGGTCCCTGTTAGGTACGATTACTTTACTGACCTCCAACAATTTCCAGGGGATCCAGGCTTATTTCTGGAGCAGCATGATCTGCTGTCCTCTGCACGGTGGCATTTAGCACTCTATTCATCACAGTAACTTTTGTATCATAGAAGATGAGGCCTAGAACATGAAAAGAGGATTGTCAATATCTACAATCATTACTTGCTTTTCAGAACACGTGTAAAATATAAAACCCGTCTAAAACAGCTTGGCAAACAGATATAGAATTTATACCTGCAAGACATTCTGCTGGAAATGCGCGGAAATAAAATCCTACAATTGTGCAACTATGGATATCATTCCATGCTGCTAAAGCCTGTATGAATACTAATCAGATAGTTGCTAAAGGAGGTTGATAAAATGGGAATTCAAGCCACCACAGTTCATCTTAATAATGAAAGAAATTGATAAATAAAATAGGTGGAAAAAGACAGATTAATTCTTAAACTCTTTTACTAATATTGTTCTGCCTATGCCCCACAAAACATGAGCTGCCTTGATTAACAACATAAGCAGTGATGGTATGGGTTAGGTGTTATTGATGCGGTTTGTTGGGTAAAACAGATCATGAATGCTAACCTTTGGCTTGCTGTAATAGTGATGCTATACTGTGCATAAACATGTCTGTTTGCCGTAACTCCACAAGAGGCAGGAAGAAGGTTTCTAGCGTCGTATTCAGAGACTGAAGCAGGGCAAAGCGGAGCCTCAGACTTTCTATTGGTACATCTGTGCATAAACAAGGAAGATAGTTAAACATTTCTCCAATCAATTTTGATTTACTATTCATTTATTCTATGTCAATGCATGATATGATTATTTAATATGATATTTGCTCTGTGTGTCTTCATAGTTAGAGAGTACAAAATCTACACAAAAATACAACTGACAGTTACATGGATTTACAATGCTTGTGTATGTTTGTATAATTGTGTCTAGAAAGATAAAAGTCACCCACTTAACAGACAGGAGACCCTGGGGTCCGCAGTATCTGCTGGATCTAGATAGACTTCATGTGGATGTAAACGGGCTGGGGTTATTGCAAGGTGACGGCAGAGGCGGTTAATATATTGTACCAAAGCAACATCCATTTCCAGGCTCCACTTCCTGCTAGATTTTTGGGCATGCCGGGTATCAATGCATGCACATCTAAGAACGAAAACACATCATATCACATCCTTAGTTCCGATAAAGCAAACATCAAGGTAAACAGACACAGAACAAGACTGTTTTACATATCTCATGCTATTAATCACTAGCTTAAGACATGTTTTCTGATGCCATATACAAAGAAATTTCACACAGAAGGCGGGAAGCAGACAGTGATGTTCATAGCCATATGACGTGAGTGCAGATGTTCGAGGCAGGATCCTGGAAATATAGCTGAAGACCTGATGTAAAGCCAGGAGTTACACACATAAAAGTATTTAATTTACTAAAAAACTAGTGTGTGTGCGCATTAATACATTGCGTTTATTTGGTGATCGTTTGCTTCTTCGATCATTTCATTGGATTTCTACACTCTTTAGATAATAGGGTTAATTAATAAACGAGAATTGTTGGGAATTCAAAGTAAATTGAAAGTGAATTTCCAATTTCAAGGCAAAAGTAATCAAACTAGAAAATATACTCCTAGTTCGGTTCTGCTAGTTTGAACTTACATTTTAAATTCATGATGCATGACAATTCGTATCTTAATAAGTAACCACTTCATAATTAAACTGGAAACATTATGTAAATCAGCTATGTGCCCAAGTCGAGTACTTTAGCCTTGAATTTGAAATTCACTATGACGTCTCACTTTAGTGGATAACCCTCATAGTTTTATATACAAAATGTGGCTCATAAGCAAAAAGATTAGGAGCAAAGATAAAACTGGTAAAAGTTATACAGAAGGACGCACAGCTTTATCCAAGTCCTCTGTGAATAATAAAAGACTGTTCATTAGCTTCATCAAGTATTAACGCCCATTGACAAGAACATTCATACCTTTCATAGTGAAGATCATAACCACAGGCAAGGATAGCTCTCCAGATACTACGGGCATCTTGTTTGGCTCGATCAACTACAAACTTGTGGAATCCTTCCAGTGTCAGATACTTCTCTTCAGGAACTGAAATGTACCATGAACACAAGTCACATGACATTTGTAGCACCTGAGGCTTTACACGGTATTATCAAGAAACTCTAAAGGCAACAAACAGAGCAGTACCTTCTTGCTTTTTAGTAGGAGATTTGTCTGAATCCTTCTCATCTGGCCTGCTCTTGTCAGGAGATTTTGGTTTTACAGTTGGTTTCTTCTCACTTAATGCAGTTCTATTAAATAAAGAATGGTTTGCATAGTGTTATACAATGAGTTCTTAAAATTTGCATGGTCTATCCAATATATTAACCAGATATTGAGTAATGCATTTAAATCAGTTCAGTTTAGGGATATTGAACGTTAGTGCTTACTAAAGGAAAAGCAACAATGCAAGCTTAAAATCAGACAACATTTATCTGCCTAATTCTTGGTGATGTTTCCAGAGCCATGTGCTGCCACCTACCTGACACTGTTCAGCACAGCTTTGTCCTTTGTTGGTGGCTTTCCAACAGGCCGCTTGGTGCTCACCACCTTCACTGGATGCTGCTCTTTGCCAGTTTTGCTGTATTTGCTTTTATCAAATTTTGGCTTGGGAATGCCATATTTCCGCAAGATCTTTAGAGAAGTTAGAGAGAATTGTTACAGTGAGCAAAATGGACAGGATTACATCAGCAAAAAGGAGTCCACATAGTTACATAATAACAATCTGGCTAAAATACTCAAGGATTTATACATAAAACATTACACCAGTAGTGGAAAACCAGCTACTAAACTCCACAGCTTTAACTCATTTACAAGACATACCAGCATTTTGTTTGAAAAAAATAAATTAAAATAGTATAGGACCTCTTAAAATCCATATTAAGGAACAGAAAAATTTTGAAAACATACATTTAAAGCAGCATTGCCACAATTTAATTTCAATGAACGTCTCAAAGATCAAGTTGGAATTTCTCGGAAATTACACCACAACCAAAACATATC
This sequence comes from Pelobates cultripes, assembly GCA_933207985.1. NCBI lineage: Eukaryota > Metazoa > Chordata > Amphibia > Anura > Pelobatidae > Pelobates > Pelobates cultripes. Next base: position 224,978,412 of record OW240916.1, read on the forward strand.
CATAGCCCATTTACATGTAGAAATTCAGGTGGTCTTTCCTTGTATTGTGTAACAGACCCAGGTGTCCTCTTTCAGATGAGAGATCTTTGATCTGTCTCACCTCTATGTTATGTTTGACCTCTGCTGAAGTTGTGTTATGGGTGAGATGTTTCCTATTTCACTTCCAATTTATAAAATTGCTTATTTCTATGAGAAACTGGCACTTTGATGATTAAACCATGAAAGGTATGGTGAACTGTGAATACAGAATTCTCAGGAATGCTAACAGACAACCAAAAGCCATGGAAGTTGTAATGTCACATGATGGCTGGCTATGCATTAAGATAAATTCTCTCACACTACAAACCCACAGAGATCACCAAAAACATTTGGAGAGACCTTCACCTGTGTCAGTTGATCTTCCAGGACCTTTTTGGGGGGGCGTACATTGGTAAAGAAGGTATGCAGCAAGTTCCCCGGAGTCTGTGAATTGATCTGCTCCTTGCTCAAATAAATGTCTGATACCTTGATGTACTTGACTGGAGTCAGACTCAGTGTTTGCTCAGCTTGAATGCAACTCTTGAATATATCAGTGAGAATCTCTCGAGTTTCTGGGATTAATTTATCTCCTGTGAGAAAACAGTGACAAGAATATTACTGATAGTGCCCAAATAACAAAATAATAAAACCCAAAAGAAAATATAAGACAACACAATAAAAGCAGTCTGCTTTTTTTCTGAAAGGCAACTAGTTAGAATATTTATAAAATATATATTAGAATAAATGACTTAATAAAATATATTTCATTAATTGAGATTGGTAAGAGTCATATTCTCTGGTATTGCCTCCGATTTGCAGATGCTGCTATTAATTCAGCAACTACATCTCCACAGTCTCTTTCCTGGAATATGAGTTATGGGAAGGGGCCAATTTAATTAGGACAGCAGCGACAAATATCCATTGCTCTCAGTGAGTCTTACTCCCATTAATTCTGCCCTCTGCTGTGATCCATATGCTGGGAGAGAGATTTGCTGGGGATGGAGACAAATGAGCTTGTAAGTAAGGGAAGAGAGATTAAATTATAGGCAGCAGCCGCAAACAGATGCAGCCAAGAATTGTGACTTCTATATGTACCCGTTTGCTCCCCCTAGTGCTTCCCCAACAACCAGTCAAACCCTAACTATAAAATATATACAACTGTAAATCATATATTATTGTACATTCATGCCATGAAGAGTTTCTGGAGATAACCATAAGCCATCACAGACACTCTAAGCAGCATACAGAATGTCTGTCCTATATTATGTCACTCTTCTGTGCAGCAATCTGGGCTAGCATAGCACCTTCAACAGTGTTAAAGCTGTGTTGTCACATTCAGAGGTCTTTGTATAGTTTAAGCTTTATAAGAAGGACCAGAATTAATTAAGATAATATAATATTTCAAGAGGGGTTAATCTAACCCTGCCAGTGACTGTAGTTCTCCTGCCAAATTCACCAAACCCTTAAGGCTAAATAGAAAAACAGGTTTTATATAGAATTCAGCCTTAAGGATTTGATGGTATTTGCATTTTTAAAAAAGAGACCAGAGACTGACATCACTGCATGCTGTGCAGCGGCACAAGGGCTAAAGCTCTCCCTTACAAGTGCAACCATCTTCGTTCTCCAGCTACTGACAATACACTCACTGATCCACCACTGATGCACTCTTGCATCAGCACAATGGTTTATGGAGGACCTTGTGACACTGCGGGATCCTCCATAGACAACATCTCGCAATGCACAGGAAGATGCCCACTTGACAAAATTTGGCAACACCCGATAGTGGAAAATCTCTGCCTTTTATCATGTTTTGTCAGCTTCCCTACTTTATCTTATGGTACCAATGAAATTCCAAACAGTCAATATGAGCATTTCATAACGATTCTATTTTTATGAAACACTTAAAAATCATATTGTGGTGACAGCGTAGCATTACAAAGCTTAAATACTTCCAAGTGAGACTGCCAAATCACGAAAGCACATAATAGCATAAATTCAACTGGCATTTCTAAAAGAAATACAATAGCAACAGTATAAAGTAAAATAACTAAAACACTGATCTTTTAGGAAGCCTGTTCCTATTCCTGCTACATGGGAAACAGAATTATTCGAGATTTGAGCAAAAAACTGAATACATTTTTTTTTTTTTTTAAACACATTAAAAAAATGAAATTCACTAAAATCTAATCATATTACTGATCACTAAAACAAAGACTTATTGCCCAAGCACATGCATATATAACAAAAATAAAATATAACCTTGAATGAAGGTTTAATTTTAGAGTTTTGTCAGTTAGAAGGTACAGAACTTTATGTTCCCTAACAGTTTTGAATACACCAAATAAATATTTATAGTGATAAATAACACTCATTACTATTTATGTTTTAATTCTGTACCTTTCAGTGATTTATCTGAGAAATAGTCCCCCAGACCAGGGATCCCTTGGGTATCAAACAAACTCTGATTAACAGTGGAAACTGTCAAGATCTCCTCTGTTGACATTTCCATCAGCTCGTCTTCTCCATCAAGAATAGACAATCCAATCAGATCACTGCTGTTAAAGAGACTAGCTCGAATTTTCTCGATTTTGGCACGAGAACGCACCTGGAATCAACACAATATGTTTTAATGAAATATTTATTGTAAATAAACTTAGACTCCTGTAAAAGTAACACTTGAAGAGACCTAACCTACTGTAAATAACCTTAACTTGGATAATTTCCCCCTAACATTCAGCCACTCAAAGTCACCCAGGTTAGAATAACCAAGTTTGATGATGAGAACGTGTTAGTTGCGCTTTATTAATGATGACAAGATTCCTCAGCCCCAGAAACAATCCTGGTTTTGATCAAACTGTTTTTAAATAACAGTGAAGAGAGTATTTTTGTAATGTTTTTAAGGCATTATTCATGTAATGCATTCCAAAAATAGGGGGGGGGGGGCATTTTTACCTCATAGTTTCCTTTTGAAAGTAAACCTGTAAACAGTGTAATTGTGAAAAACACCTACAGTAAATAATACCACTGTTAAATCGTGTCTCTCGCTCAGAACACCAAATTTAATAAGAAGAATCTAGAATTTTTTTCTCAGAATTTTAACTACAACATTCCTGTCAGAATTAAAGGAATGGACCAGCTAAAAAGCTATTTGTATATCTGTTAATGGAGATGTTTAATGACCATGAGACATCAGCAAAAATTACCTCCACAACTGCAAAGCCTTTGATTGGCCGTGGCATTGCCATTTGGTTGTCCAATGCAGTGACTGGGTACACGGAACCATCTGACAAGGATGCAGTGTCCACATTGTCGAGTTGTTCCACAAGACTTCCCAAACTGCCAAGACTCCCTGTGCTGCAGATTGAAAGATCCAAGCTTTCCTGGCTGGAAACACCATGTGGCTCCACAAGACCAGGTGGCACTGCAAGTTCTGGAAACTGCTCAACAGACATTTCACTGGTGGTTTGTGAAGCCCCTTGTGAACTGCACAAGGAAGCCTGACTAGTGGAAACTGAAGCAGTAACACTGACTGCAGGAGTTACGCTGCTGGAACTGCTGACATCCATATTCTCTGCACTGGGAGTGGAAGGGTGTTTATCAATTTCTGTTTTACATTCAGCACCTTCAATTCTATCTTTGGGCTTGGGAATTTCTGCTTCCTGGAGTGCAATGTAGATTTCATCTTTAAAGACTCCACCATGAGCGTTACATGCCTTACGGATTGCGCTTCGCACCACAGATTCCTCTAGATGTGTAGGGATTCCGGAAATCACAAGCAGGCGGTTGTGGGCAGTCGGACCAACTAAGGCCTGACTGGCATCAGCAATGGCATCATTGGTGACACCAAGCCCTTGTGGGTCCTTGTTAGTGAGGTGTCTGAGAATCATTAACAGAGTCAACGCCCGGTGAAACCACAACATGTCCTCAGGCTTGCTACCACCTAAGGTAAGAAGAGTAGTATCACTTTCAACTCCTCGTGAGGATGAACGCTTTCCTGACACTGCCTTCTCACGTTTGATCTTGACTTTCTTTCTCTTAGACAGCAGACTTGGACTTTGTGGGGTTTGACCAGGAGATGATGAAGAAGAAGATGAGGAATCACTTAGATTTGTGGCATTTGTTGAAGACATCACGCTTACTGCTGAACTCATATTAATAGGGAGTGTGACTTCAGCCACTGCCAGACAAACTTCCATTAAGGCATGGAAATAGGTTGAGAATCTTCCTTGCTCAATGACTCCAGGAGCGGACCCTCCACAAGCATTTCCTGACCCCCAATTTTGGGTTTCCTCATCATACAGTTTCCGAAGCTCTGTCTGAAGTGCCATAAGCATTGCCAAACATGGATTCAGCTGAAGGGCTATTGAAGATGACAGACCTGAAGGGTTTTTCTTCTGCTCTAAATGGTGAATTTTACGAAGCAATTCAGCAAGGAGGTGGAAGAGCAGCTCCTTCATCACTGCTGCCAGATCGGTCGTCCAAAGCAATGTTCCTGAACAGAATACAAAAAGTGTGGAAAATTAACTAGCACATAAACAACAAATGTAGCAAATATAGACATTTGTATAAATATACTATTACAGTAACATTAAATCCTTAAAAGGACAATGTTAAAGGGACACTGTAGGCACCCAGACCACATCAGCTAATTGACGTGGTCTGGGTGCACGGTCCCTTTTGCACTTAGTGCTGCAATGTAAAACATTGCAGTTCCATAGAACATTGCAGTTCTAAGTCTGCCCTCAGTGGCTGCCTACCAGACAGCCACTAGAGGGCTTCGGTCCAGTATCAGACACTGGATGTCCTCACGCTCTACATGAGGACCTCCAGCATCAGTTTCTCTCTCCCCCCTCCCCACCCCATAGAAAAGCATTGATTCAATGCTTTCCTATGGGGAGGTCTAAGGCAATTTGCCGTGCATGCGCAATAGATCCCACTCGTCGCAAGACGGAGGAGGGAGCGGAGCGTCGATCCAGCTCCGAGGGACATCGGCGCAGGGAAAATGTAATTAAAGGGGTTTTAACCCTTTATTTACCGGAGTGGGAGGGGCACAAGGAAGGGTGGAGCGGTAGTGCCAGGAATACAGCTTTGTGTTCCTCGCACTACAGAATCCCTTTAACCATAAAGCTATTTTTAATATAATAATCCTTTTATAATGTTTTGAAATAAAGTATATGTACAAACAAATTTGAAAATCTCACCTCTACCTTTAGCGTATGACAGGGATCCTTCAGCCATATACATGCAACTTTGGTCTGACAATGTTTGAATACAGACTCTGTGGTCTTTCTTGCCTTCACAGAAGCAGGGAAAACCATAGAGACTGTTGGTGCATGCATCGGTGGTCATATCCCAAAGATAGGGATGCATTTTTCTTTCTTTTTGCATATACTTCAAAACAACAAATTATTTAATTTCAAAACTTTATTATATTAAAAACTAGTTTAAGTGACAGTTATCCTTTGACTTTGTACAGTGGTGTTTTAGTAACATTGATCACTCTTAGGGACATCAGATTGTCCACTAATCTCATCTTGCTAAATTCTTTATTTTCTAAAATACTTTTTACAACAGGTAAGTTAAGCAACATAAAGTATGCTTAATGTAAAGGCTGTGCAGAGTTCCCCTTGTCATGGCACACAGTGGCTTATAATTGTAGCAATTTTCAAAAATTGTAGCAGTTTTATAAGTGCCCCCTGCCTTTGAACATCCAGTAGGTATTTTATTTCCTCCACTACCATCCAATATCCACTCAATTTGTGCATGAGTCCTTGCACTTGTAAACCCATAAATACTAAAATGTCTAGATGTATTACAGTCACACTGCTTCATAACATTCGGGAATAATATTCTACAAAAACTATACTTACTAAGTATATAACATGTTAGATTAAAGGTTTCTTTAGGTATTCCTAAATATATGGAGTCCAGAACATCAAACCTAGAGACTGTGTGTGACAGACAGTCCTTTGGCTGAAATCGCTACTCAAATGTTCCTAAATTCAGAAATTACTATTGCTCCAATTTTCACCCAATAGCCTGAAGTTTGGTGTAGGAAGGACACACTTTTCTCACTCTGACAAGCAAAGGGAGAGAAAGAGGTCAAGAGAGTATCAGAGAGAAGGCATAATTTCCATTATTTTACAAATGTCTCTGACGGTGGTGCTGATTAAAGGTAGACTCCACATGCAGAAAGCTTCCCTAAACTAACGGTAGCATCAGGCATGTGAAGCATAGCACTCCTGTTTTCCCCCTTCTCAATCAGCTGTATTACAGCTCATCGAGAAGAATAGGAAAGCCACCATTGCGCGCAGTGCGCATACTCACTCGGGGCTTAAGCAGCAGATTGAAACTCTGGGCTAGGAAAAAGGGAGGCAAGTGACCTGCAGCTTTTTTTTTTTTTCTTAGAAAATTTTTATTTTCAGTATGCATAAAGGGATACAAATCGGAAGAAGGTAGGGGAACATATATCGTTTGTATATTACCTCCCCATGCAAGGGGCGATACATGTACAGTTAAGCACAACATTGAGGTTACATTTTCCATAAATTGTCTCGGTTATGATTTGTCGAAAGAATCTAATTTGGTGTCAGCTTGTGGAACCGATTTTCATTGTATGTCCCTTGCATCTTTAATAGTGCAAAATGGGGAATATCTGGGAACAACTAGGAAACAACTAGCAAGAGGGGAAGGGGGGGAGTCGGTCTGCTGCATGCAGAATTTATATTCGAGCTGAGTGGACAGTGCACCAGTTATGCAGATATACCTTTGTTCTGCCGCCATATTTCCCATTTTTCCCATGCCATAGGCCATATTTTATTTCTGGATCTCATCTTTCTTGTTTCAACTTCGTATTTTTTAGTGGTGTCTATTTCCCTTAGGCATTGTTGGATGTCTGGTGGGTCTACTTTTAGCCATGCCCTCCCTATTGCCACCAAAGCAGCAATAATGAGATGGTAAGTTAGGTATAGGTCTGCTTTTTGGAAGTCTTGTGGTATCACCAGCAGCAGATACGTTTCTGGTGCGTGTGGTAGTATTTTACCTGTGATTGTTTTAATCGTGGTTGAGACATTTTCCCAAAAAGCCTGAAGCTTTGGGCAAGACCACCACATGTGGATCATTGACCCCAACTCAGACTGACATGACCGAGGTCTATTCCTATCAATTTTATGAAGTTTAGCGGGTACCAGATACATCCTATATAACACCTTTCTACTGATTTTAATATGTGTGGTGTTTAATGTAAGATTTTTGTGTGCTATAAATATTTTTGACCATAGGTCGTCTGGTACTGCTCTGTTTATGTCTTTTTCCCATGCCTTTTTAAAGTTGGGTTCTGGGGATTGCTCATATTTTGTGAACAATCGATATAAGTTCGATAACATCTTGGGAGGAGGTTTGGAGGTTGTACATAGTTTTTCCATCTCTGTCAGCAACGTGCTATGTTTCTGAGGCCTATTCAGGCCAGAATGTTTCCCTACCCATGATTTTAATTGCAAGTATGAAAAGTAAGCCTTTCCTGGGAGACTGAATTGCTGGGTAAGGGATGGGAAGTCTGCCAAGCGGCCACCAACCGTGATTTGCGATAAGTATGTGACCCCATGTTTGTGCCACAATTTATAATCGAAGCCGGGGATAAGGACTTTGTATGCATGGAGTGGCAGAGGTGGGGATATATACGAATCTAAGCAGCCTCTCCCAATGAGCTCATCCCAGGTTTGGAGTGTCGCTACCGTTGTCGGGCTAATGTTATTGCGTTTGGGTCTATACTCGTTAGGTAGCCAAGCCAGCGTTGACATTGTAAGCCCAGCCGTCTGAGCAGATTCTATTTGACTCCATGATGGCGGGTTGGTATAGTGAAACGCGTCTATTAGTGTGCTTATCATAGCTGCTTTATAGTATCTTGCTACATTTGGCATCCCCATCCAGCCTTCCTTGAAAGATTTATACATGACCTCGGCCGCTACCCTGGAGCGCTTCCCCCCCAGACAAAGTGGTTTATACAGCTTTGCGACTCCTTAAAAAATCGTTTTGGCAATTTTATCTGGAGTGTTCGGAAGAGATATTGCAGGACCTGCAGCTTTTTAAAGCAGTTTTTAAGATATACTCCCTTAAAGAAATCATGCAGACATGTGTGGGAGTTTCTACTAGATTATTAAAATAAAAATTATACATTTCCAGTGAAGTGTTTCTTTAAATGCATTCTTTAAAAAAAAAAAACACAAACAAACAAACAAACAAAAAACAGTTTAAACTAAGTGCAAGATGCAATGGGGAGTTAAAAAAATAAAAAAATTTAAAAAAAATAAATGAATCATTCTTTTTTCTTTAAATCTTTAAAGGGTTACTCCAAGCACCATGACCATTTCTGTGTTTTAAAGTGGTCATGGTGCATAGAGTCTACATATGCAAAAAACACTGCACAAATTGAGTTTGATAACTTTGCCATCACAGGTGTAACGCCACACAATGTGGATAAAAATAAAGTGAATTTAAAATAAATAAAAATCAGATTTTGCTTTTATTAGATTTCTTTTAATTAAAAAAAAAAGGAAGTGATTTTTTCCCATTTAAGATCCATTATGGTATTCGGTATGAAATTGGGATGAGTTATGTAGTATGAGGCTGTATATTCAGACAATATTAATTTATTTTGTAAATGAATCCATTAATCTAAATCAGTGAACCTATGTCTGCAGAGAAACAACAAAAAAATTATAAAAATTTAAATTAAAATCAAGTTCAGATATAACCTTAATCCCATTGTTATTGTGCAAATTATTATTTATAAAGCCCCAACACATTCTACATTATCTATTATGGTACGTAACAAAATCAGTTGTGATACAACTATTAAACTAACCTAAAAAAAATTTGTGTTATAAACATGAAAGCTTTATCTAGTTGCAAATATTAAAGTTCATAACTAGCAAAAAATAATCTTATTACAAAATCATGATTTAAAACAAGTCTTAATGAATAGTGGTTTCAATCAGAAGTTCAGTCAAACCCACCCTGCCAATGAATGGCCAGCAGGATTAGTATCTTGTTTCTGCAGCTTTGCTGTAAAAAGGTTTGCCCTATTACCGTGTGATGACACAAGGTTACTCCAACCATCATGATGGTTGGAGTAACACCTTAAAGACCAATGATGGTCAATGTTATCGTTATAATCACTTATACAAAGAATCTATGCCAAAATCAGCTAAGTTTAAATAACAAGGCTGTTTAATGCTGCCATTGCTAAATAAGGAAAGGTGTTAAATGCTGGCACAGATCTTGTTTTTAGGGATCATAATGTGATGAATCCTAAGGGTATCACCTAAAGGGGTTCTCAGAGGATTAAACCATTTTGTTTGTATTTGCTTATTAAAGGGATACTAACTGAACCCAGACCCAGTCATCTCAATAGTGGTTTGAGTGCAGTTCCCCTGTAGTTCTAGGCTTACAATCTAAACTAATGCAGTTTAGTTTATAGGGCAATGCATTGACTGCAGGTCTTCCTGACAGTCACTAGAGGCATAGCCGCATAGAAATTAGCTCTGTTATGTGATGTGATGTTCAACATTAAATGCTAACCTGAGGAAAGCATTGGATTCAGTGAAGCATTTAATTGGACAAGCATGGCGCTCACTGTCCATAGGCTTCCTGTCCCTAATGCTTCTCTATGAGCCAAGAAAGGAACGCCTGCCAGATGACATCAAGAGAGGAAGAGTGGGTGGCAGCGCAGTGTGAGTCTTGGCACAGGGAAAATGGCAAGGCAAAACTTTTATTTTTGTTTTAATCATGTATTCCTAAAACTATGGTATTCCTTAAAAAAAAAACAAAAAAAAAAAAAACACAACTGCAATCACGGATAATTTCGAACAAACCTGCTTTCTATGGCAACTATACAATAAATACCATTATTTCAACATTTATCATATATATGAAAACAGATCCTATTACAGCAGATAATGTGCAGCAAATCTTGACATTAGGTCACTAATATTCAAAAAAGCAGATACTATTTTCGATATCAACCTAATTTTAATTAGGGGATATCACGGGGATAAAAAAAAAAAAAAAAAAAAGTCAATATATATTGCACATCACCTACAAGACGTTTTTATTGTTTTCAAACATACCTATCAGCTCCACCACTTGCAGAAGTATAGAAGAAGGTATGGTATCAAGATCATCTTCAGATTTCTCATCCACATCCTCTAGCTTCCATGTTAGCAGCTGTTCTGTAAAAGCCATTGCTAGAGGAAACTCTAAGGGCAAGGAGTGGATGACGAGTACTGCTCCAGGAGCAGGAGACACACCTGCAACAGGACATGGATTTAGAGACCTATATTGAACCACACATACAAAAAAACCAAGATTAACAATTATGTGTGTCCTCATCAGTCATTCATAAAGCAGGACCTATGAATTATGAGTTCAGTTTAACCAGGGATGCCAACAGACTGCACCCACGTGTTCGTAGCAGAGATGATCATGATCATTTCAAGAAATTTTGTAGTGAGTTTAAGTATTCAAACTCAAATCTCTAAGTGCATTATAATTGGTATGATTTATGATATTACCATGATTAAACATCAGCAGACAGGAAAAAAATTCAATAAAAGAGAGAGACCTAAAAAGGAGGAACTTTTGTATTTGGACTGATGATTCATTTCTCTGTAAAGATGTAGGGGACAAAACTAGGAGGAAAAATGCATGTAACTGACAAATGGTCCAGAACTATTCTACTCCACAGATAAAAAACATTTATACTACACAAACATATCTCATATTGCAGGTGTATTGAATTTAGTCCAGTTGCTGATCTGACGTTTTTGAAGCCAATGGTTCGAGGATTAGAATTAAGAAACATCAAGCTTTATTGTTCAGGAATGAGCTTTCATTTGGCAAGAACATAACACAAACCTAACTTGATGTGGATCTTGTCGGTAGGAATGATGGCTGTTGGATACTGGTTGGTGATTGGAGGAGGAGTTAGGCCTGTGTTACTGGGGGAAGCATCCCGTGGATAACACACCGATTCTATAAGGTTAAGCTGCCCATTCTTCTTCACTTTATGGCCAAGACCATAGACCATAACACGTGCCCAAGGAGCCTTATATAAAGAAGAGCTAAAGGAAAAAAATATTTTATGTTTTGAGAGTCAATGAACTTCATGTTCTCTTTTTACCATTACGATTTCTATTTCTTCATGTCTTATAGGAACCCATATAATCCCTATGGAAGAACAAAAACTGCACGTATGTCCATTTATATTAAATCTCCCCCACCCCTCCAAAAACTAAAAACAAAAAAACCAAGCACATGAAAATTTTTTCTCATGCAATTAGAACGAGGACAAATTGCTTAGTTCATATCTTTATTCATTAACCCCTTAAGGACCAAACTTCTGGAATAAAATGGAATCATGACATGTCACACGTCATGTGTCCTTAAGGGCTTAAAGGAACACTATAGTATTAGGAACACAAACATGTTTTCCTGACCCTATAGTGTTAAAACCACCATCTAGCCCCCCGACCCCTGCTTGGCTCCCTAAATATAGTACAATATTACTTGTATTTAAGTCTGAAGCTGCTGGTACTGACCCTGTCTGCCTGTGAAACTGCTTGTGTCTGCTGACATCGTGGTGGTCTGAGCCAATCACAATGCTTCCCTATAGGATTGGCTGAGACTGTCAAGGAAGCAGATCTGGGGCAGAGCCAGCACAAGTCAAACACATCCGTGGCCAATCAGCATCTCATCATAGAGATTAATTGAATCAATGAATCTCTATGAGGAAAGTTCAGTGTCTGCATGCAGAGGGTGGAGACACTGAATGGCAGTGCTACTTACTCTTCAGCACTGCACAAGGAAGCAGCTTTAGCAGCCATCTGAGGAGTGACCAGTGGAGTATCACTAGGCTGTAATGTAAACACTGCATTTTCTCTGAAAAGACAGTGCTTACGGCAAAAAGCCTGAAGGGAATTATTCTACTCACCAGAAAAAAAATACAATGAGCTGTAGTTGTTCTGGTGACTATAGTGTCCCTTTAATGAACTGGCATGTGGCTATGCCGGTTGCATTCAATAAAATCTTAAATATCTCTAAAATTAAACTATTGATTCTGAATGCAAGCCTATCCTACACTCTAGAAAACCATCTTACATCAAAGTAACAAAACTAAATGCTGGCCAAAGAAAAAGTACGATGTCCTAACAAGTGCAAAACAATTATTAGAAGTGTTTTGGGCATAGGTGTCTCTTTCTCAGCAGGGACTGACTGCACTGCACAACAGGTGGGGGGCCTGAAGATTTACAATTTAGTTCCGTTATACCTAGTATTAGTAAGACTGAGATACCCTAACCTCTAGATACAAAGAGGATGAGAACTTTCAGGCATCCTTGAGAGCAAACGAGTGCTACGAATACCCATTTTGTTAATTTCACTCACTCCTTGCGGAATCCAGACTGGCCTTCTTTACAGGACACTACCACGAAGGCTGCACCTGGAAACGTTATATCCATGCTAAGCTTGGAGTCTGTGATGGGGAACTCTTCACATGGAAATTGCTCCGGACAATGCTGCAAAATACAGGAAAGATAACGCAAATTTAAATAAAGTATAACCAAATACGCTGACACAACAGCATTGCTTAATAGGCATTTTAACAACACAGTCTAGACATCTCTTATTTATATTATATATTACGAAAACTGTTGTTCTATTTTATTAAAGGGGAACTGACAATTTTCTGTAAATTACACAATTCAATAAAACACTGAAAACCACCTATAATTTGAGATGGGCAATTTTTATTTTTTTTCAGTTGATGTAGCATTTTCTTTTAATTTAATATAAAATATTTAGCAAATGGCATTGCTCTAGATACCGCCCTGGCTCACTCTGCAAATAAGGAGAAAAATAAATAAATAAAAACATTGGGGGAGATTTGTCAAACTGTTCTGAAAAGCATTCTTCAATTTTGGCCTATCTTCTTGTATTTATAACATTGTTCCAAAATGGTCTAAAAAGTGTCAGCTTTTCACTATGAAACAGAAGACAAACAGTAATAAAGGCTCTTGTGTCACCTGTAAAATGTCATTCACAAATTATGGTTAGGACACAAAGAAGCAACAGACAAAAAAAAATAAAAAAATAAATCTGATTTTGTGTTATTCAAATGCACTGGAATTAATCACCAGACAAACGGTGATAAATGTACCCACTGCACTCCTGTACTGCCCGTCTAAAGACGTTACTTCATGCTTGTATATGTAAGCGTATAAATGCGATTTCCTTAATGGAAAATGTACTCTACTGTGTTACCTTAAATTTGTAAATTTAATAAAAAGGGAATAATATAAACATCTGACTTAATTAACTTTACCTCAAAAATGCCCTCTCCCTTCTCAAATGCACAAAACTGTCACAATGCTTTTTTGTATGCTTTCTCTATGCTGACTGTCAGAGGTAAAGAACAGAGCTTATAACAATGATTGACAGGTGTCTCGTCAAAGGATGAAAAAAAAATATACATATTTGTTACATATAATCAGTAAACATATTACAAATACTGGGAAGTGACAGTTCTAATGGGAAGTGACAAGTATACAGAAAATATTACTGGCAATTTAAACATCACTAGCAAGCATCATGTCAGATTTTGGGAGTACTTAAGACATGATAAATTCTTGCACTAGCTGTAAAATACCTAAACCCCTCACACATATTTATCACAATAATAATTAAAATAAATAAAAACACACATTTCTACTAAGAATGAACGTACACCGAAAAGGCCTACCTGAAGGAAAGAGCATATTTGTTTTGTTAGCTCTAAGAGGCTGTCTTCCCCTTGATGAAGAGCTCTAGTGATTGCCACACTGAGCCATTCTCTTATGGACTGAGAGTTGCCTTGGTAGAAAAGGTCGGTTGTGGAGCAGTTCTGAGAATTGATGCAATGCTGCAGAGACTGCGCAATGAGAATGGAGCTCGAACTGATGGTACCATCTGGGAAGACAAAACCAATCCATCTCAGACACATAATATAACCATTACAGAGCGATTCAGTGGCTTAATATATTGAATTAACTGCTAATAACACAAGGCTTTGCATAACATAAGGTAAGAAAATAAAACATATAACTAGCACTCACAAACACTATATAATCCTATTTTAGTCAGTCAGATTACATCTGGAATTCTGACCCTTTTAACAGACATTAAGACATGGTTGTTGTTGTGTTATGGGTATAAAACCCTATAAACAATACAAATAACCTCTATAAACAAACACGCTGCAGATTCCATAGTACACAACCATATTCTGTCCAATTCTATAAAATGATTTGTTACCAGGGAGGGGTGGTGCCAGAAGCTGATTAGAAAGCAGCTGGAGGTGCTCCAAGGTGATGTCACGGATAGCAGGTATGTGGAACAGGCGAGTAAAAGTGTGTGGCGACTTTGGAGCAAAGATATTGAGTAAAGCAACACGGCAGTACAGCCTGGCAAGAGCCGATTCACAACGCAATAACTCCCTGCACATATTAGAAAAGACAAAACAAAAAACAAAGTTAATGACTTCCCAAGCATGTAAGTACCTAATAAACGAATGCCTGCTTCTCACACTCAAAAGAGCACTTTTTCCTAATAATTAGTAACTCAAGAATACCAATATGGCCAAAGCTTGTAACTGTACAATGATTCCACACAATCTGGGCTGCTTTGTAAGAAACATACTTGTGGATCTGAATGTTTGTGCTGTCCAGGGTGACCAGTCCATTAGTTGCCATTCTTCTGTATCCAGCAGGGGGTCTCTCGAGCATATCTATGGGATACCAGTATCTCACCAACACTCCTTCACTTCTCAAGTAAGTCTCCACCTGGACCAACTCATTCACCTAAAAGCACAATACTGCTTAGCAACTGAAAAAGTACTTTGACCATTTCTGATGGGACAAAAAGTATATTACATATGCATACTTGAAAGAAACACCTCCTAATATTGATGAAATGTGGTTAAATATTACAATCCACATAGCAGTTATTCCTTATCAACGGCTAGTCCTCGAACAATTACAAAGGAAATCTGAACAGCAATGTTTGAGGCATGGCGCATTGTGCAGTATATAAGTGATGATATCCAGTTTGTGAGGTATGCCCTATTACCTATTCACTAGTATAGAAGAAATACCTATAATGTATCTATCAAGCAGTGTGTGTGGCATGCAATATAATCAAATGTGTTTGATATGCAATAATATGTCACAGACATGTGATAATATAAGATATGAGACCAGTTGATTAATCTCACTCCACCTTCTTTTTCAAAATCAAAGTGATTGTGTACAATCTTCTTATTGTAACATGACAAAAGGACATGCGACAAATATCTCACCGAATCCACATCCAGCACCACACCATGCAGTGAAAATGTCTTTAGCATCCCACGGATAGCAAATTTAGGCAAAGCCGTTCCCACAGCAGTGCTGGCAACATTGTTGCTGTCTGGAGAACGAACAACTACTGTAATACCTGGGAAGAGAGTTAGAAAATGTAATATAGGTTGACAAATAATGATCCAGGGGTCTATAAACACTTCAATATCCACTTTAGACTTGAAAAGCAGAAATATAAACCTCCTTGAAAGCAGTAAGCCAGCTTCATGAGGCTTAAAGTGAACTGTGAGTTAATTTATGGTGCAACCAAAAGTATACATTTGTCAAGGTATGCTAGCTAGCAACTGGGGTTGAAATAAAATATGCAAAATTAGACTAGAGAACAAGGCTAGGTATAACAGCTTAAGAACCTGTACTGAACACAGAAAATCTTGTGTTACCACCAAACCCCCAAAGTCCCACTTCTGTCAGTGCCTATGGACACTGGCAAAATCACAGTGAGAAGCGCCTCTAGCGGCTTTTAATGAGACAGCCACTAGAGACTGGATTAACTCTCAATGTAAACATAGCAGTTTCTCTGAAACGGTTATGTTTACAGCAGGCAGGGTTAATTCTAGAGGGACCTGGCACCCAGACCACTTAATTGAGCTGAAGTGGTCTGGGTGCATATAGTGGTCCTTTAAGGATACATGACATGTGTGACATGTCATGAATCCCTTTTATTCCAGAAGTTTGGTCCTTAAGAGGTTAAACAAAAAAACAAACAAACAAATAATATAGTAATGTGTTATTATAAATGGTTTTAAATAAAATAATGAACTAAAGCCAGAAAAGACAGACAATTCTTATTTATTTACATAAAATATATCTGCATCCTTCACTTATGTAACAAACTTAACCAAATAAAAAATAAATATATGGCCGGGGTAAAATATTTTTTAATCTCTATTCTGAAAGACTTTATTTAAAGCATAAGCTTGTTCAGAAAACGCACCTATGAGAAGAAATTAATTTAAGGTCCATCTCCCATAAATGGCAAAGGTGCTGGAAGGTCACAACTTGTACATAAAAAGCTATGTATAAAAACTATGTACTATGAATATGGTAAGTTAAAGGAACACTTTAGCATTAGAAATACAATCATGAATTCCTATAACTAGAGTGTTACACTGCCTATTTAGATATCCGAGCCCTCCACCAAAGTAGTAAAAAAAGATACTTCAGGTTACCTTACTGCCCCTGGCGCTCTGCCTTAGCTCCCCATCTGAGATCATCAATCCTGATGATCTCAGTCCAAAAAAATGCCTCCCCACAGTGAATGCTAGTGCACATACAAAGCAAATCGCCTAGCTGCGCCAATCAATATCTCCTCGTAGAGATACATTGACTTAATGCAACTCAATACAGAGTATGGAGCACTGAACTTCAGTCCTACAAACTTTGCAGAACCGAATCCAGGAATCCTTAGGCAACTGTGTAAACACTGCTTCTTCTCAGAAAAGGCAGGGTTTACCATGTTGAGGCTTCAGGGACAGGCTTTTTCCCCAGAATTACCACATTAAGCTGTAGTAATTCTGGTGACTATAGTGTCTCTTTAATAAAAACCCATACATACTTCTCTCTAGCCAAATTTCCTTTTAACAAAGGCCACACTGAAAGAAGTGGCAACCATGTGTCCGTTAACATGTAAACACAACATTGGCTTCTTACATAATTCATAGTTAAAGTGAGGTAACGAGGCTGGAGAGCTTCTATCACATCTGAAAACAATACCTTTGCGAACTTTATCAATTGTGAATTTATTTGCTTCGTCTTTTATGTCCTCAATAGTTGGAAGATAAAGATCTCTTGGGATGCCGCCATTTTCCTCATAAAGGAACTCCACAGTCTGCCGTGCTATATCCACCATGCCTGCAACACAAGACAAATATTCCTATAACTCTTATGTGTATCTAAGCACGAATTTATTATTATTATTATTATTGGTATTTATATAGCGCCAGCTTATTCCACAGCGCTTTACAATAAAATGGGAAATTTAAAATTTGTATTATCAAGAAATCAATATCTTCATGTTCTATAAAAATCCAATAATTGTGTGTTTTGCAATTTATTACAGTTTTAAATTTTAACAGTTTCCAAGAAAGAAATGTAGAAATCAGGGACAGAGAGAGGAAGGGGTTGTATCCTGGGAGGGAAAAACATGGGATAGAATATATGAGTTTGGGTTTTGCACTTTTTGTCTTTGACAAATAAATAAAATAAGTGTTCTATAGAATCTATTCTAGCAGTGCCATTCATTTTTAATTGAGCCACACGTCTGCTTTCTTTCTTTTGAAAAAAAAAAAAAAAAAACCCCCACCCACCAAAAAACAAACATGTATGTCCAATAGGAATATCATACCAAGCTGCAGGGCTCCCTTAATTTGGTCCAGCCCAGACTTTCTCTCAGCTTCATTGCGAAATCGCCTCCTGATGGTTGGAAAGACCTTTGTTTCCCAAGCTTTTACCAACAACGCATAATGATCCTCCTTGAGGGAGGAAGGAGATAAAAATTAATAACCAAATGCATAGAATCAGGCATACAAGAAACAAATCTGCTGTCTGTAATATTAGAGCAATTAATACGAGAAAACATCAAAGGTGAGAGGAGACAAAAGGACTTCAAAATCTGAGCATAAATAGCAATAATACAGGCTCTAATTGCAATGACATTGGTGTTCTGCAGAGGTCTGCTGTGATGAGAAGAATATGCATCCATATTGGGAGATTGCCTTAGGAAATTAAAAACAGTGTGCTAATTTCTGAACTTCGGTATGAAAAGAATCATTGTTAAGAGTTATTCTATTGCTGGCGATCTACCTTTTCAGCAATTCCTGCCCTGGAATGAACATTTGGTAAAGACAAGAAAATTATATTATTATGTACATAAAACTTTGTTTCATTTGTTTTGCAGTACACAAGCATGCTCCAAAAACAAAAAAACTGAAATGAGGATATCTGGCATTATTACCCGTGGAATATCATCGTCGTCATCATCATCACTCTCGTCATCTGCAATAGGTGGAGGGTGTGGATCTGGACCAGAAGTTATGAAATTTTCATAGCTGAGCTCCACCTTGTAATGGCAGGCGGCATCACTGTCATATTCTGTGGGGAAATAAGAACAGACCCGAAGTTAAGGAACAGCGGCAGTTGGAATCCACAATGTACATCCAAGAGGCAGGAACATATGTAGTATCGATTGTAAACAATTGTAAGAGTTTTGCTAATGTTTGCAATTACTAGTGAAGGGTCTCATAGGAATTAGTGAGCGCAATCTAGTGTGCATGCTTAGAGATCACTACATCAACCTTGACCATGGTACTGTCTAGAACTTTTGTGCTTTTAATGGAAAGATAGCTCAAACATGTTTATTTTAAACTATATCTTAATTACACCTTGGGGTTGTTGACAAGATTATTTTGGAGAGGTTTTTCCCACTTGCAAATTAAAGGATCATTTATCTTTAAAAGCTTATGCCACAGAATACTTTGGTGAATAAAAAAATGGCACAATCTAAGGGACATGTGCTAAATAACTTGTTTCAGTTCAGTTATATGGTCTGCTTATGCTGATTGTCTAATTCTTGGGAAAGAGGACATAGATGGCCATGAGGATGTTTCCAATACTATGTAGGAAAGGGCAATATAAGTTAAAGTAAAAATACAGTAACTGTAAAGTGGTACAATTAAATTAATTTCACCACTGATGCGGCTATATGTAACATGTCCGTTCTAGAATACAAGTAGGAGCAATGGACTCATTACAAGCATAAACAATGTGATAATATCATTAGCTATTGCATCCGAGTGGTCAGAACCCAGAGGTTGACAAAAGAAGCCTGTTCATATACAGGAGGGGAAAAAGATTCTTTAGGAATAATTTAGTTTAGTTTTCTCTGCTTCCTGGTCACAAACGTCTGTTCTATGTACCCCTACAGAGTCCTTCAGTAAGGACAATAACGATGACTAATGTAATCAGATTATAGTAAGCATCTAACTGCAATGCTTATAATCATGAGGGAAAAATAAAAGTATTTTTTTTCCACTGACAATATTATGCAGATAAAATGTGATTTCCACCAGACATTCTAGTTCCATGTCCAAGGTATTCATTGTTGCATTACTATGATTCTGTATGATGTCAATCAAATTAATTCCATTAAGTAAGTCTTTTTTTAACGTTTTGCACAGATGGTACCTAGTTCCAACAAGGATGACCAAAATATCTCCTTCTAATTCCCCCCTGTGTTGGAGAGGTTTAACTCAGGAGGGAAATATGTTGCATATCTGGTGGGGTTGTTCAAGGATATGTCCTTTATGGGAATCTATTTATTTTTTGTCACGTTTAAATATTAATGTTTAAAAATGTCCAGAGGCAGGTCTAATTCATATTAATTGGGGCAAACTTCCAAGGGATCAATTAATATTGACTATTCACTTCTTTATAGCGGGGAAAATACAAATTGCAAAAAATTGGAAACAAATAACGCCAGATATGAAACAGTTTATAGCTCAACTGTTATTTCAGCTTGAAATGGAGAGAGGAGTTGCATACTCAAATAATAACTGTAAATACATATATTATTTGGATAAATGGCTAAAAAAGATTAAAGATATAGCCTAATAAACATGTATTCTCCTTGGATTATCAGATAACACAAGTTTCTCTCAAACTATTTTCCTTTTTCTATATACAAAGATACCAACTAATAACTGATGAATGTTTGTTATGTATGTTAAGTTTAGTAAGTCATGTTATGTGTCAATTAAATGCTCTTTTACATCAATGTTATCTAAAGTAATTTCATGTATATATGAATGTAAAATTATTTCAGTAAAGAGAAATTAAATATAAGTAAGTCAAAAGCTTCCAATTCAGTTACAATTTGGGTGTGGGTGAGCTAAAAAATGTTTAAGTCCTTCTAGGGGAACAAAGCACTACATAAAATTGATACTAATTACATAAACGGTGCTCATGACCTTTTTTTAGGGCAGTAATACAAAGTAATAAAGATTCTTAAGAGTTGTTTGTTTTCAGTTTGCTCTGAAGTGAAGTATGTTTTGCGATTATAAACTAGTTTAAACAGTCATTTCAAATAAATTTCAAAAATATTGTATCTAGGCAATGAAAACCAAAGGAGGTTTGCAAACAGGGATTTAAATATGGTGTTATGGCATGCCAAGAAACGAAATATTTTCTTACGTTGTTGCATGGAGGAAACTGCAGCAACGCGGCAAGGGGGTCCGTGATTGCCAGGGTCAGACGCTATACTGGTTCCAGCATCATTGTCACTATCAGATGCCATAGCAAACGGCAGGGCTTCAAAGTTTGCACTAATCTCTTCAGCCAAATCAATACACAAATCAGCAGCATTGCGATGGGCCTGACCTTCAGCAAATGCAAACTGCCGTGATCCAAAATTAGCACGTATTTTTGTGTTCTGCCAAGATAAGAGAGAAAAAAAAAAAAAGGCATATAAGTTGAGGGCTTTAACAGACACAGAAATGTTGTATAAAACAAAGCTTTATCAGATCAGACCACAAAATTATATTAAAGTTTTTTTTTTTTTAAAGCACCATTAATTTAATACATGGTCAACCTCAAGACAATACAGAAGACAAGAACAAAACAAATAATACTTTAAATATGTTGGCTAAAAAGATATACACAATTATGCACTTACTTTTTTCTGGATATGTACAACTGGCCACATCCCTCCAGAAACATCTTCCAAGAAAGGACCAAGCCTTTGTCCACCATAGGTGAAGTAAACTCTGCCTTTGGCTGGCTGACCTGGTGGTGGTGGTGTACCTTCCATTCTCTCCCATCCTATGCCAGCAACATCCCCTATATCACACAATTGAGAAATAAGCACAGTTAATTGCAAGATAACAGCTAGTGTATTTGTGTAAATGGATCATTAACTCTTGTTCAAGAGATAATTTACATACATAACTTGTACAGGCCTTACCAGGAGAAAGGGCCACATCTAGGCGCACACTCTTCCACTGTAACAGACTGGATCCATTGTAATGAACAGCTCTCCCATTACTAAGAGAAGCAAAGATATTCAGGAATCTAAAAATTCTAATATTGATGTATAATCTATAGACTAATTTATAACATTTTTTTTTTTTTTTTTGTGCCCAATACAAGCAGCAGTACTTTATCTATTATAAGGGGGGTGTGGGGGGGAAGTTTGGCTAAGAAAGAAGAGACATTCATTTTTTTCTATAGTGAAAATGCCTATTCCCCATCTCCTGTTCAAGAAATGTGCTTGGTGTCCTTGAATTTTATTCATCCCTGAGTCTCTTTTCTAATTATATTTCCTATTCACAAGAGACACAGAAATGAATCACAAACAAGCCTTATCGGAGATTTACATTGGCAGCCATCAATTTTGCTGCAGCTAAGCAGAGGAGACAGTTTCACAGAAACAATGACAGGGGACAACTGACATTCAGTTTAACAAGGTCACTTACTTGTGAAACAGACAAGTACCAACAGGATTTGTCCATGCTCCATCTCGTTTTTCTGCCTCTGTTGCAAATCCAAATGACACAATAGGACCAGTATCATCATCTGTGTCTCCATAGGAAACAATTTCAATCTCCCAATAAAATGATGGTGCCTTGAAAAGGGGAAACAAAGATAGTTTTTGTTTGGACTATACCGGTTTCTCAAGCCTTAATCCTAACTTGAAGACCAACTTAATTATTCTTCTACATGAAAAGTCCATATCTGTTCAACACGAGCGATGGTCCCAGGATTCAACCACACTTAACTCCCTACATCTGCACAGTTTACTTCCTATTCATAAATGTCACTGTTATCCATTGCACAGACTGTATTGAGCAAACAGAGTAGGCTGTCTTATTATTATACTCTATTGGCTTGAATTTAGACATCGCTCAATTATCCTTTTAACAAGAAATGAGAGGAATGAGATGCCTCCAAATGACTACTCAGCAGTTATAAGTTAATACTACACTGATCTTACTTGTACAGGCACAGGAGACGTTGCATAGATAAACGTTCCACGTGGCAGACCGCCACCAGCACTGGGATCAGCCAAAAACGTTACAGCTGTTAGATGTGATGAAAACATACAGGCTCTCACTGGAGGGAAGACCCGAGAAAGACTCCAGGTAATCTCCTTGGGCTGAAACAGAAAGATATGTATAGTGTTCAGATAAATATAACTAAAATAAATAAGTTTCAATACAGTTAAAATATCCGACTTTAAGGTCAGTAGAATTGTAAAACAAGTAGTATGAAAACTAATACTGTTTATTTACCTGCCTACGCTCCGTATGGAGAGGTGGGGGTGGAGGACGCGCACAGTCCCGGTACAACATCCTCAGCCTTTCACACTGTACCTCCACCACAGAGAGGCGTTCTCCTGCAATTAAACCATCTTCATATCAACATACAGCAACACAAAGCAGGTATTTTAGATTGATACGTGTCAAACATAACATAATTGATCCTTAAACAAATAAACAGCTTGTCCAAAATTAAAAGTGGATATCGCTAAATTGTCACACATTTTGCTCAGGCAATGCAAAGATTTCCCTTCATTGTCCTCAACTTGTTATTTTTCCCCTCTTTAATTTACCTTTTTCTTTATTTACATTTGTAATCAGTGATTAAAACCCACCTCCCTTGCATTAATCCCTTTGATGCCCCTTCCATAGATATTTTTATTCTTCTCTCCCATTTTCTGGAATTCCCACCAATCATTTTCTGGAATTCCCACAGCAGCTCCCCCACTTTATTCATTTTATTTTCATTTACCATCGCCAATATAATTTTTCCAACTCACTAAAGCAAATTGTAAATGTCAAACAGCCAAACTTAAAACATAGCAGCATTCAGCATTGTGGCTGAAAATTTAGAACTTGATTCTTTACTACTAGCGCTACCCTACGTATACATTCTGGCACCTTTTTTCCCCATCTCACTACTCCCTTAATTTTACCCTTTTTTGCACAACCTAAGCCTGCTTCAAAAATATCTCTATGTACCAGTCTTTTTTGGCCTCGCTCACATATTTCCTTCACAGTACATATCTATACTCAATAAATATCTCATTGATTGTAAGCTTGTTTGAACAGGGCCCTCTTTGCCTCTTCTGTCAACGCTAGCTGTTAAGTACCTGCACAGTACAATTTAAAGAGCTGCTGCGTATTTTGGTGGTGTAAAATATGTCACCATGCACAACTGAATAATTTGCAGTGGAAGTATATTATTGAACTCCATTACATACTCCCTGTGATTCATTAGAACACTTAAGGCCATGAATAGCATTGGTATAGTTGTACCAATGCATATGATGGTGAAGAGGAAACATTCCTCCACAATGCCTATCCTGTGATTATGTGCAGTGTGCTAGCAAAGTAGTGAGTATCCATGACTTTCCATGTTGTAAACCAACCCCACTTTATTTGTTTTTTTAAAAGACTGAGAATAGAATGCCATTGTCACATAAAATACAGCTACTACAGAATATTGGTTACTGCATTGTTGTAGAATGCAGCACAAACATACCAGGACTGCATTCCTGTGCAACTAAATTTAACACTTCTACTGCAGCCGGGCATTGCTGTATAAACTCTTCACAGAATGAACTGTCCTCCAGCAGCTGGGCCATAACCAAGCAAGATCTTAAAAAGAGAAAATAAGTGTGTTTAAAGTTGAAGAAGGAAAATAAAGAAATAATAATATGTAACTGCATATATTTGTTTCAAAAAAGAAGTATGGGTTTCAAATTTTTATAGAGGATATTGTTATTTTTAAATGTGCTCCTTTCCATTTAATTGAAGAATACTTTAGTGATGCGGTTTGTTTCTGTCTCAGCATTTCTCTCTGAAGTCCGAAGACTGACAGGCCTCATCATTTTAGCGTATATGGTTTAAACTAATGGAGAATTGCAGTCACTAAACAGACTAGCACTGCTCTTGTCATAAGGGGGAGTTGATTATTGTTCTAAACAATATTTCTGAAAAGAATGAATTAATACATAAATGTCAAATTAAAATTGTGTACATATACATCAATAAAGATTTATAGGTATCATTTGTCAGCAATCCACAAAACATCAATTTTATTCTACAATTATGTAACGCATTGTTCAAATAAATGTCAAGCTAACTTTTTTGTTTTTGTGGACTAAATTTTATTTTGCAAATAAATAAAAGTAAAACAATTTTGGGAGTTACAGGTTACACAAAAAATGAAGAATATGAAAGCTGCTTGCTGGTCACAGAAAACTTACCAACGTGACAGTAGTGGAACGATTTGTCACAAGATAAAAGGAAACCTTTAACTTTTTTTTTTCTTTTTAACATTTAATAATTATTTATTTTGGTTGGGCATAAGATAACTTACAAGCTTACATGGCCACGACAGCTTAAACCAACATCATATTACATTGACATGTTATTTTGAGTAACTGCACATTTTATGAATATATGATCAGGCTAATTAGTCATGTCTAGCTACGAGAAAAAGAAGAAGGTCGCAATACAAGCTAGCAGAGACAGTGTATTTAACCAGATATACTTGTAACAGTTTGATAGCCTGTGTAACTGGTCAGACATGGAGATGCAACAAATTGTTAGGTTAGGGAAACATGCTAATAAACTGAACTTTTTAAATAGCAGTAATACACCCCCAAAGCCCCGCCGATCACCGCCAGGCCGGTCTGATGCAAGTGTTCCCGCCACTTTCTGGCAGAGCATGTTCGTCCCTCGTCGCTTCGTCCCATCTGCAGTGTGAGCACTTGAGTAGTGAGGGCAGCCGGGAGCAAAGGGTCTGGGCATTTGTCTCCCTGCCAGCCTCTCCCACGGGGATAGATAGGTGTGCCCCTGCTCTAGCTGTGGTAAGCATGTGTCTTGTGAGGCGGCTAGATCAATATCCTCGCTGGAGTGGGCTGTTGGTTGCGTGGCTTTCGCCATTTTGGTGGGGACTGCAGGTTTGTGTTGCAGAACAATGGTGCTCTGGGGCTTCAGAGTTGTGGTAGCAGGGTGTGGACCAGGATCACCCACACCGGTCCAGAGAGGTGGGAACAAGGCCAGTTATATGAAGCTTCAGGAGTCCAGCATGGCACACCAGCCAGGACAGCAGGGTAGCGGCCGTCCACTCCACTCACCGCCCAGGTAGGCCTCATCTGGGTGGGAAAACACATTGTGCAAGCCTTGCCTCGGGGCCAGTACTACCTTGGGTATAGGACCACTGCTTCCAGTCATTAGATGGGTAGAAGATTAGCTTTGGAAGGCAGATAAGTCAAGATGTTTCAGGAGCTGTTCTTACATGCGACCATTCAGCATGGCAGTCAGGCCCCGACCCCAGCTAACTTTTTATTTATTTTTAACAAAAAGAACTTGGCAGAAAAGTGGTTCATGAGTAAGGTAGAGGGAAAACGGTAGACCTGACCATGAATAGGACTGTGTCACAAGAACAAAGATCACTTGAACGCTCTGACACTAACCCAGGAATTCAGCCCCACTAGGGAAAATGCTAGACTATAAAATTTGACATGCAGAGCCTTCATATTCTTTTATGTCAAATATTATAAATGGAATATCACGTCTAATGCTACGATATTGTTCAGGTTTCTTTTGAAAATAAACATAATGCCCCTGTGGTGAAACCGACCTCGCCACTGGGCATTGGAGAAGACTGATTGCCAGCCTCCTGCCATGTGACTATGGCCCCTGGGATGTATTGCCCTTTAAAGACATGATTTGGGCATAATGGATTTGTGCTGTGCTGCTGCTGGCCCTTTAAGAACCATACTGTGGAGTTACTGGGTGGCCACCATTTCATGTATCAGAGGCACATGGTGAGAACAATGAATGGCGGACATTTTAACTCACAGACACTGTTTGGACTTTTCTACACGGTGCCATCTCGCCGGTATTTGGTGCACAAAGACATCTTGCAGTAGTTTTAAACTATACAACAGGGGACACATTATACAGTAATTATTTTTCATATAGCCTGTATATGTTTTGCGGAATCTGCATTAAACCGTATCTTCCAAACTACTGAACGGATCTGGGTGAATTTTGGATATGTGGTTCACCCAGATCCCCTGGTTCCGAGGATATATATATATTTTTTTTATGGGGTTATTGCATGTTTTAGGGTCCCTGTGATATGTTTTATAGGACTATATCTCTCTGCCTGTGATAATTAGATTAACCATTGTGTTCAGTAATCATATTATAGGCAGAGGGGAGGATTTTGTATGGGAGTGTCTGTGTGTATTGTACGGATTGATTGGTTGCATTTCAAAACCCTGTGGACAGTACTATGTTTGTGGATTGTGAATAAAGGAGGCTGTATGTGCCAGTACAGTCAGTTCTGCTTGACCTCAAAACGAAGTGTCGTCTCGTTATTGGGGGAATTGGATTGTATGCTGATTGCCAGGAGTTTAAGCTGATTGTATGCTTTTCCTGTTCAGCTGCTTACAGCATTCATATGCTTGAGAGCATTCATATGCTTCTCCGGTTCGGTGGTTGTGGTGTCTGCTGCAGTGCTTGGAGTCCTCAGGAAGTGCTAGGAGCAGCCTTCAACAGAGGTACCCAGTCGGGGTGCCAGGTGATCCGTTACAGCCCCTATGACATAGTAAGAAGACTAATTTTTCTAATTTTTTTTAATCACGTGCATTGTTAATGTCGATTTTTCCACTAAAGGACAAGTCATTCTTTAAATTGTGCTGGACAAAAGAACATTAACAAATCAAAAAATCAATATACTAAATTGCACTCACAATGTTAAGGCTCCAAAAATGGATTGAAAGAATTGATTAACAGAGCTGAACATTGGAGAAGATTAAAGTACATGCACATTCTCTCACCTTGTTCTGATCTCAGCAAGAAGTCGAACCACTGCCATTACTGGCGTTGAGGCATCTCCTGTTGCAGGAAGTGAGGTGTGAATAGAGAGACATCCTTCCTGGGGAAGTAACATGGACTGGACTGCCTGTACTACCTTCTCCGTAATGGACAGTTTATGAAGAGGCAATGCCTGATGGGGGAGGTGTAGCAATGCAGCAAAAAGTTAAATTCAAGCAATTAGTTTCTACATAATGTCAGTAACTGGAGCAGCTTTATTTGTTTTTGACAAAGCACACATCAACAATGTAGAAAACTATAAGTAATATCCAAAGCACTCACACAGCACAATGAAGCAGACATCTCCAAGGGAACAATACCTTTTAACAACTTTTTAAAGATGGCTGTGACAATACTGTAAAACATATGTCTAATTACGTTTGATTTGTTTGTATACCAAAGTTCTGTGCTTGAATAGATGTATTACAATCTAGAAAACTACACATAGTCATATGTCATGGTATTGTTCACAGTCTTTTAACATGGACAGCACATGTTAGATGATGGCCAGCTTTATCAGAAATGGCATTTTCATTGCATTACAAAAACAATCACAGCATTTATATTCAATAAAACTGCAAGTGTTGAAAACCCTTAAATCAAGTACATCCTTCAATACAAAGAGGTGTGTGAAAATCTATAAAAACGCAGTATAAAGAGTATACAATATAAAAATATAGACATTCACAAATAAATGTACAGTGTTGCTGTCATATACAAATTACTCTGGAGATATGAGCTTTCTGCCAAAGCAGGCTATAGGTGATTTAAGCTCTTTCAAAGGATACATTTGTACTATATGATTATGAATTAGTAAGAGTGACTAGGAAGCAGGGTCATGGTGTAGTCTGTAAGTAAGCATCCTCTACCACTTAAGAAGGAAATAAACAGGCAAAACCTGTCTCTGTGGCTAGGATTAGTGCTGTGTGTGGCACGGTAAATGTACGCACTGTTCATCACTGAACTTCCACGCCAGCGCTTACATGAAAGGTGAGATTAAAGTGATGGTTGGATACAATGAGCACTGCCTGAGTGGAAGAGGTAACATTGATAATTTAATAAAGAGAAGTATATGTCAATTAAAAAAGAAAACATTTCTGATCTCCTATTTTTATGTAAGAATATAATTATGTTGCTAGACCAGGACTCTCAAACTCTGACCCCCACCTATGTTGTTAAACTACAGCTCACATGATTCCATAGCTATCTCTTGCATTCAAAGAATTATAGGAGTTGTTGGCCATTAACATGGAGTGGGTGCAAGATCCCTGTGCTAGACAAATACATTTAAACATACTACAATTATCAATAAATGTCACAGTCAACTAATCTTACCTCTGTGTGTTAATATTATTGTTAATATAAGCTCCTGGATATTCTTTGATATTTAATCTTACCTCTGATCTGGGAACGTAGAGCCTAAACAATGGAATAGTCAATGTGTCAGACGCTTTTGAAGATTTTCTGAAGTCCATAGATGGAAATTTCACTGTAGCAATACCTTCTTGTTCATTAATAGAAACAACCAATCCAATGCTTCCTGATATGCCTCTACCCAATACCTACCAGAAGAGAAATAAGACATAAAATTACTACCACAAGTCTGTGTGGCTCTTTTGCAATATGTAGAACATGTTTTTAAGCTCAACCACCATCACCACACTTGTAAAAAGCAATTATTATATTCTGGCAACAATTCAAATTAGAGATAAACTTTGTGAAGCACAAGGACTGGGGAGACCGCTATTCCTGAAATATTTATCAGTTTACTTACTGCAGATCTGCTCAACAGAAGTAAAAAAAAAAAAAAAAACTGCTGCCAATACAAGGGTCAGTGTGGTCAATAATAAGATCTTTTATTGTCCTTAAAGACTTCACTAACTGTACCTGCTATATTCAAGCTAATGGAAAGAATGAGTTCTAACGGAGATGTTTGATATTGAAGAACACCCTTCCTCAGACAAAAAAGTCACAGAAGCATATTATACTATACAGGGCTCATTAAAAATGACAGCTAGCTAAACTTGACCAATTCACCAATCTTGTAATTTCTAGTCCAATAATTAAATACTGGAATGGTAGTTTACCTGTAGAGTCACATGTTTCTTTTCTTTACATACACTTTCTCTTACAACTATGTAAGGAACAGGTGCAACAAATCACTTTGCATTCAAATCCAGTTGTGATTTCTTCTTTAAATCATGGGATAATGTACTATCATTCATTATGAAAGTGTGGCACACACACGCACAAAAAAAATAATATATATATATATATATATAAGCTACCTGAACTTCAGAACCAATTTTAATGTTCTCCTTGAAGCCCCCCAGGGCACATAATGCAGCAACTGCCTGTCTTGCAATGCCTTGCAGTTTGGCTAACTTCCTGCCATTGCCACTTCCATTTTCCAGTATGCTCTCTGCATATTTACCCAGCTGTGGGATGTACATCAGGGCACGAGAAAGAACCTGTAATACAAAACAATAAAGTAATGCTTCAGACATATTCTTTTTTTTGATTCAGGATTATCGCTACCTGTATAAGTGGGTTAATAATTTTCTATATCTTAAATTCTAACATTACTGAGAATTATATTGCTATGGACCTCTTTGATATAATAATAATAACAAAGTATATAACCAGGAAATGTACATTCAGATTACTCTGGTTTTCAAATACATCCTGGGGATGTTACCTTAGCCCAACATCCAGGGGTTGTTACAATTACCCAATTTAATGGTACTCATTTTATCTACCTCGGAAGGATGAACGCTGAGTCAACCCTGCCGGGATTTGAACCTGCGACCAGATTCTACTGATGATGCATAAGCCAATGAGCTATCTCACCGGCATATGTACCAAACCTTCTAATATTCTAAAACCCAAAAAAAAGATTGATTGGTTTTACAAAGACCAAGGCTCCCATTAGTTTTTGGGTGGCCTGCCTGTTTTTTAGCCACGTTGATAAGGCGGGATTTACACTTTCACATTACAAATATCACATATTTCGAAACCAGACAGCAGTGAATGCTGACATTGCTTGGCTAAGCCTGTTCCTGAACTCTCAGCCAACCACCATTAGTCAGACTGGACAAAACTGATATTAGAAGAAAAAAGTCATCCGATTGAGAAAGCCCCACGGCGAAAACGCGTCTCGGAACTCCAAGGAAGACCACCCCAGAGACTTTTACTTTTTGGTATCTGTATATACAGTTTTACTTTGCTTAATTGTTTAATAAATTGTTACTTTTACCTTATACATCTGGTAGTGGATCTTCAACTGCTTCCTGCATTTTCTAAAGAAGGGTAGTGCCTCCCTTAAAGGCACCACACGCTTATACATAGAGCCTAGTACAATTGGCTCTATTCCAGGTGAGCACATTCATGCACTGTTATATGTGGCCACTTGTTTATTTTAAACATACTTGCACTAGGATTTTTGTCCTTTTTTATCCACATATGTTGTGAGCTGTATATCTGGAGAAGGTCTGGTATTACCAAACATACCTCAGCTGTTGTGATTTGAGCCAATCTCCAGGCTCTTTACCATGTGAGTTGGACATACATCTTCTTCCACTCCATTCACACCTTACAAGCATACTGCACCATGATGTGTATTTTCTTGTTGTAGATTTTATTATGCTGTCTGCCCCTTAAAGTGATATATACGTTATTCCAATAGGGGTAAGAATTTGATATTTAGCGCTCCACTGAGTGATCTTTTGGTGGTAGTACGATCCATTAAGTTCACTTTTTTCTTTCAAAACTGATATTAGACCCGTGCAAAAATTATTTTTGGATGGTTTGTCATAATCAAATTCCTTTTAATCCCTACCCGGACGAATCAGTTGTAAGCAATTAACCTGTAAAGTCTTCGTGATTAAATCCGAATCCACAGGTAAATCCCGGGTGTGGATTACAAGGAGTTTGATTTGGATAAATCATCTAAAACAAATTACTGTACAAGTCTAACTGATATTGGTAATGTGGAAGCGTTAGTATTAAATGAATACTGTAAAATCTTATTTTTGACAATTGAGTAGATATAACCCCAAAGAAAATATACATGCTTTTTGATGGATATTATGAAAAAACAGCTTTAAAAAGCTGCAGACTGGCTATCTCTAGCCTAGCAAGCTGAAGTCCATTATGTGTGTGGAGTGCTCCTTTAACAATGTGGAATGGGGTTTTTGTAAAACAGCTTACAAATGGTTTAACAAAAAAAACCACCAAACCGTAAGGATGGGGCTATAGTCTTTCTGCAGTATAATCACTACAAGTAGCTGCAGTGGTTCTAGTACTTAGAAGGTATCTTTAACCACTGCATAACGCAATTATCTTGTAACATTGAATGCAGACAGAAATGAAGCACATGTTGTACATAAAAATTTTCACATCCAGCTTGACAAACCTTTTCCGCTGTGGTTGTCCATATCTGAGCAGCATTAGACTCTGGTGCCATCAGCAAACTGTGCAGCAGGGCAATTACTTCTGCAGCCATGCTATTTGCTACATGGCCACTGATAAAAGGGCGCACAGGATCCGTTCTGTTAATCAACAAATAATAAATAAATTTTTTGCTCATGTCAACATGACTTGCACATAATTATTTTAGAACAATGACAGCTGGGTGGCTTTAACCCAAGTTAGTTAGGGTCCTACTACCTGGGAGAGATACAACAAAAGCAAATGCATATAGACATCCCTCAATATTTAGCTATATTTTACAGAAATAGACATACATGATGAACGACTGAATTAAGTGCAGTATTCATGAATCCCCAAAAAATGATTTCATAAATATAGTTTTTAAAACCCAATACGTGTCTATAAAAACATAGAATGTGACGGCAGATAAGAACTATTCGGCCCATCTAGTCTGCCCAATTTTCTAAATACCTTATCTTATAGTTAGGATAGCCTTATGCCTGTCCCACGCATGCTTAAACTCCTTTACTGTGTTAACCTCTACCACTTCAGCTGGAAGGCTATTCCATGCATCCACTACCCTCTCAGTAAAGTAATAGTAATCTATACGATCAGACTGGCAGTGTAAATGGAATAATCTTTGCAATGCAAATAGTGCTAAAACACATCAACTTTTAGTGACATATTCATCAAGCCAGTTGGAGAAAAAGTTAAATATATAACACAATTGGAAGAAATAAAAATATGAGATAATAGCTTCAAATGTATAAATACATTTACAGTTCTCATTTATACCTGGCAAGATCTGAATTCCTCTCTCTGCAGATAGATGTTTGTGCAGTTTTCTTTTTGTCTCCGGTGGAAAGGCCACTTGCTGCTTCTGGAGTTACTATTTCTACAGGTGGCCCGATGCTAACAATTAAACCTGATTGAGCCCATTTAGTTGCTTTTCGGAGAGCTGCTGCTGACTCCTCTGTGATCACTTCACAGCACCCACTCTGAAATGAAAACATTGCAGGATGAAACACTAATACAAAACCTTATATATTTACAAATGTGGCACTTATTTATGGCACTTAAGTGACGAGTGAACTAGATTTCCAATGATACATTTGCAATTCAAGGTCAGCATCACTTGTCAAGATACAGGTATCTCAATGTTCTGTGCAAAGGTGAGTAGTCTGACTTGTTAGAAGTTAATTTCAGACTTGGGTGACCTTGGCCAAATGCTAAATATTCAAGGTTGTCCCTTAAATTGGACTATGTGACCTCCTACTACTTACTTTAGTCATGTCACGGTCCATCTTGACCACTTTTTCCATGTTTGCTCCAGTTCCAAGACGAAATGGTCGTCCCTCTGAACTACTATATAATTAGAAGAAAAAAAAAAAAAGAATATAATTGCAAACCGTACAAAAGTACATTAACAATCGTTACAAAATAAAGACAAAAACTATGTAGGAACTATAAGAATAACAGAGCAATAGCTTTTTGCTATTAACTTGTGTATTTTAAAAACAATTCAAATTCTGGGGCCTTTATAGTTCTCTTTTACAATTTATACAATGGCAATCTAATTAAGTCTTTATAACTTGCTGGTTTGCTTAGAACAAACCTAAAACACATTTTCAAATTCAGATTTAGAACAATCAGAAAGAAAACACAAAAAAACAACAACACAATTCAATAAATGAAGATATCCTATATAATACCTCAGCAATGGCTGGAGGACTTCATGGGATGACTGATCTTCCCGTTTATGGATAAAAATAGACAATTTGCCATCTACGGCTTCACTTTCTTCCCCTGTGTCCTTCTCCCCCTTCTGAGAATTCTTTGGACTGTTTTTTGATAAACTACTGTCTGGCTCAGTGGCAGTGGGAGAAAGAACGGTCTGGCATCCTGCAGGCAAGATAGAGAAACCCAAAGGGGAGCTGTTAATTTTACATGCTTTTAGATCAAATCACTTCACAGTGTTCTCTAAAGACACATCAATGTGGCATCAATTACTGTACAATGGGAAAGGTGACTGCTTAAGAAACAAAATGACAAATATCATCATAAATCTGGAGAATGCTTCAAATCTGGAGAATATATGAATCATGACAGTACATAATGACAGAGTCCGATTATAACACAATCACATTTGAAAGTCAGTAAGTGTGATGAATAACTAGCAATTCTAATTTGAGGAACATCAATAGCATTTTGCAGGCTGTGGTATTGCTGTGGTATTTCTGAGGGAGTGATGGACATGTCACTAAAATAGTAATTGCGGACATAATCTGTATTTATTACGGACATAAAATATAGTTTATGAAAAAATAAGTGCACGACTAAACTAAAAAAAAGTTACCAGAGGTAATTTTCAAAGAATTTTTTGGGGGGGATTCAGTGTATTCCAGAAAATTGATAAGAATATCTAAATTATTTTTTTCTGGCACATGGAATTATAATTTTAATCACTACTTAGTTTTGCAATGGATACATTTTCTTGTGAATCAGGAAATATAATGTCACGTCAGTATTGTTACACTTTATACTTTGAAATGAATAATGGACCACTTGAACCAATTAAAATGCTGCAAAGTTTGCTTAGAATCAATTGGTTCTTGCAAAACATAGCATACTCTATGATTCCATTAATGTGTCATTAAAACGTACTAAAAGTTCTATTGTTGCATCTTAGTCCAATGGTTCCTAACCCAGTCCTCTGAGCACACCAGAGGTCTAGGCTTTGCCAGTATGCCCATGTGAACAGAAGTGGGAAACACCTAACTCCAGGAATGTTGGTTTACCTTGAATTCTGGGTTAGAACCACTGTCATAGTTTATGGTTTTTAGAAAGATGATATTGGTTTTCAATAATTACCTGGAACCACATAATCAGCTAGCTTTGCCAGCAACAAGGAAGCGATCTTAGATGCTGGATCGCTGGGATCTTCCTGCTCATTGTCAAGAGATGGTACAGAATAACTCCAAGGTGGAAGCTCTACATTGCCGCAGTCTTCCACACTCATGAGTGGCAGGGCAGCACGACACAGCTGGAGAATAATTAGGACAAGTTTTGGGGAAGGTCTTTGGTCCAGCAGGAGTGAAAGAAGCTTGGAGACACAGGCTGGTTGGCTGAGAATTGCCTTTCCAATTTGACTCCTGTAAAATAAGACACATTGTTACCGGCTGATCAACACATGACCTAACAGGCAGATAGAGACCACTGTGGCGGGGTCCATAGCACAGACAACTATTATTCAAAATGTTTATTGTTTTGTTATAAACAATATTTAAGTTATTTTCCAGATACATGTGCAATGCATAATGTTGCATTGCTGAACAATGGTCAAATATCCTTTTTATAAAATTTAGTTTAAAAATAAATATATAAATATATACACATACACACATACACACATACACACACACTGCTTCTATGCTTCTGGCTTCTACTCAATAAACAGTATGGATCATCAATGTCCTAAATCCTCCTGTGAATCTAATGCATTTCCAGGAAATGTAAAAATCTCAAAACAGACTTGTGAATATTAGCTGGACAACGTTTCGCTCCATAATGCTATGCAGCTGCCTAGTACTAAATAAACAAACAGTGCAATCCTCTGGTTATTTAGACATCTTAACTTGAAGCACCATGACCACTTCAGTGATTTGAAATGATCATGAAACCCAGAGCCTGTATATGCAACGTTTTGCCTCAGCTGCTGGAGGTGTAACTCACCTCAAGCAGCGTCATTAGGGTGTCATCAACAAGCCCAGAACTAGAGTTCCAGGCTGGCTAATGTCAACTATGTGCAACTTTCAACGCACAGAATGTCAGTCATTGGCAGAGAGTTGTCAGCCGGCTCTCTCAGCCAATGAATGGTGATAACAGACGCTTCCCACTTCTGAGGTTCTGCAGAAGTTAGAAGCATGTCACCGGACCACCAGGGACGATCAGAGCCTGCTAATAATGCAACAAGGTAAAAGGGGAAACCATTGATAAATGATTTGCCCCATTACTAGAGAACCAGGCCAGGTTACTCTTAAAGATAATAACCACTACAGCAGGTTGTAGTGGTTACTATGATTGGTATAACCCTCTAAATAAACAAACAAAACAAAAACAAAAAGCTCTATTGCTTGCATGTAGACAAAAACCTGGTACAGCATAGTACCAAATATCTATCATAAAGAAATAAAAACACATTAAAAACATTTTTTACACGCTGATAACCACACATGCTGCACAAATAGTAGCCAAAGGGCAAGAGATAAGACCAGAACGGTGTCAGCACCCTACATCTAGAAGGAATGTGTATCACCTGTTAAACCTCATAATGTCTTGATGGGACCTGCGAGTCCTCTTTGTGCTTGGGGCCTGTGAGCCCACATTGTAACATACCTATGCAAAACCGATGGTCTCCCCCTTGTTTTTGTCGGATGACGGACCTGCGAGTCCAGTCAAAGTACTTGTTAACTGGCATTTTCCCAAAACGGTGAAACAAAAATATTTACAAAATCAAGTGATATTGCCCTATAACTGTTCTTTCTGGTAAATTCTTTGTACAAAATGTAGGTATTCAGATACAATTTAGAGCATCTATCAGTTACCTGGAAAGGTCATTCAGAAGACTGAGGACATCTTGCAGGGCATCATTTCCAGCGGCTTGGTTCCCACAACATTCTGTGGCTCGTGCCAGATGGTTGGTGAGTAGGGTGGACACCTGTCGTGCTAGACCAGAATGGACAGCCTCGGTAGAACCACCTACAAACAAGATGCTGTTACTCAGCTACAAAGGATAACACAGCTTTATCTTGATTCACAGAATCCTCTATTCCTCTCGGTGGCTGCTAGAATGCAGCCTTAAAGGCTGACCTATAACAGTTGCTGTAGAGTGTGAGAGGAGGCTCCATTTACAGTTTCTCTACAGAAATCAAGATTACACCTCTGGGAAATAAACCAATTTCAATGCAGGGTAGAAGAAAAAAAAAAAAGATATGGAGCAAAGGAGAAGGTATGTGGAGATTTATGGGACAATAATTTTGCAATGCAAAACAAATGTTAAACCTACAAGTGGTTCACTCCTCATTCATTCAAAATATATGTACAGGTAAGCAGAAATAGCCAAAGCTCCCAGCACTACTGAACTGAAAATCAGCAGGACTGAAAAGGTTAAAATCCTTACAGTTTTGAATGTCATAGGCTGTGTATTTATCATAACAGTATGCTATTGTAAGTTGATGATGAAGTTCCTCAGAAATTCAGATTTACTTAGAAAGGCAGTAGGCTGTGTAAAAGACCAGAAGGTCTGACTCTGAGACATAAGTGCCAGATGGACTGCATAGCATTAATCAGACAGGAGCTAAGCAGATTTTTTCACAACACATAACATGTGCTGACCTTCTTCCTTCTCCCATTCAACACATCTGTTTGCCAGAACTTGGAAAGCAGCCCATGCCATTGTCGCCACCTTCTGCTTCTTGGTCTGCTTCTCACTGGAGCTGGACTCAGTTTGGTTACTCAAACTACAGAGCCGGTCCATGAGCTGAACCAGCCCACTGCGTACCAAACACTTTTCTTCACTCCTTATGAGAAACAAAAGAAATTGCATAATGAAAGCTTCACCAACATTGTACATCATTACTTGTGCCTTCCAAAAGTTAAATAGGGGAGTTAAGACACAAATGATGGTTGTCATTTTTATACACAGGTTTATACAATGACAATCCATTTTTAAGCAGTGTTAACAGATGGGGAAATGTGTTCACAGCTTATCAAACTTTAATAAAAATGTCACATTGAAGGAGTACTCCAAATAGGAAATATACAACCATTACAAAACATTCTAAAAAAATCCCTGTATGTGCAGCTGTCAGATATAGCAAAGCATTCCTGTCTTGGCAAACATAACACTAAAACCGAAAAAATGGCATAGTCTCAATAAACATAATTCTCCAAATGCAGCTACTGGACACACCAATTGTGTACTACTCTGTACC
This sequence comes from Pelobates cultripes, assembly GCA_933207985.1. NCBI lineage: Eukaryota > Metazoa > Chordata > Amphibia > Anura > Pelobatidae > Pelobates > Pelobates cultripes. The sequence goes on from OW240916.1 coordinate 225,016,191, forward strand.
CCTTGGTGTGTTCAGGGATTATCTTTTTTTATGTTTTATTACTTGATGCTTGAGCATTTATATAAACAGTGTATACATAATTACCTTGTGTAAGGTATGGTGCACAAAAGGCCTATGCTGTTTGCGCAGGCAATAGGATAGCGGGCACAGAGGGATACCACAGAGGTCATTGTCTCCCCAAAAGCCTCCTGAACTTGCTCCACCATTCCTCCACATGTCAGCTCTTCAATCCTGTTGGGAACATGCTGTTAGAACATGCAGACAGGCTGGGAATTCATTGTAAATACCAATACTTGTCAACTGGTAAACACATGATTATTGCTTATTTGTAATAAGCGAATTCATAGTGAATGTCATGTTTTAGGCCATAAAAACAAAATAGAAAAATTAAGTAAAAAAAAATAAATCAACTAGGTTTGCAACCCAGCTATTTAGACCTAAAAATCTGAATTTCTGACAACTTTCACTTTAATGAATAACTCTTTAATATGCATAGATTTTAACATCTGATAGAGATCAGAACAACTTTTCAATGCGGCTTTCTTGTCGGTGTTTAGACCTTTTTAGTCCCTGCAAAATAAATACAAGCATTTCAAATTTAGCTACACTATTTAAAACAGATATTAATCAGAAGTCTGTTTTTACCCATCTGATTCCTTAATTTCTTTGTAAGATGTAAAGCTGCATATTTTAATTGAATGATATTAGACAGGGGTTGTGGTTATTCAGTAACCAGGTTTATTCAGTAACCACAGCACAAAATACCTTGGTCCTCCTTGAAGAACCATGGTAACTGGCCCAACAAGATGTGTTACTCCTCCAACTCGTACAGCAGCTGTCAGTAGCTCTCTCATGTGCACCAAGGCCTGTTTCCGAGTATTTCCACGGCGCCATCTTGTTTGAGCAGCAAGAAGGAAGCCACTACTAGACACCTGCAATTAAGACCATAATGCAAAGAATGACATATTCAAAGCATGCGATATTTCATGTTATACATATAGGTGAACCTGACTTCTTAAATAATATGTCAGCAAGAGCAAATATAAATCAAAACAGAAGGACATATACAGAAAGATGTTATTAAGATAGCCTCATATGTCTGTAAATAATGGGGGAATGCCGCTACATTATTGTTTCCATTTAACTAACCGAATGAATTTCCACATTTGCCTCCCTTATAAAATACAGCTGGATAAGCATTTATGTATCTATGTTAACAAACAGCCTGTGTGGCCTGTACATTATCAAGGGGGTGTAATAATGGAAAGGATTGGAAAACTGGGTTATTCACTACAGTGAGAATTTAAGGTGAATTTCCCATTTAAGGTCAAAATAGCCAAACTGGAACAATTCTCTAAATCCGCTGTCCATTCAATTACTCTGGCCTTAATTTTGACATTTTCTTTAGTAAATAACCCTGTGAGATAAAATGTTCTTTAACCCTGTGCTTACAGGATTAGTATTATGAGTGGTGGTGCAAACTGGAAACCTTTATCTTACTTAAGGTAAAAAAGTATTTAATGGGTTGAAGTAAGAAACACGTTAAACACTTTCAATGTAAGAATACCTGCTAGGAATGCACAACTCAATTTGTTTTGTTATCATGCCTTTCTGTGTTTGATGGATTTTACTGTTCCTTTCTTTATTACATACTCACATGTACAATGGAAAACACTTTGAAACACAAAGCATGATATAACCGCCATTTAGTAACTTACTGCCTGGTCAGGATTAGTGCCAATGAAAGCAAACAGCTGCCCTAGGAGGACACTGTATGTTGGTTTATCTCGGCTATCCTCAATAGCTAAAGACTGCAGCAATGTGAAAGAGCTACTCCTGTGGCTGGTGACATTTCTCCTCCTAGGAAATAGTAAAAAAAAGTTTCATTTCGACACAAAGCACAAAAACGAAGAGAGAACATTATTTGATCTACGGATTTGAAATTCAGGAAAACTCAAGAACAAAGAAAGTCATAAATTAGAACTGTTTATTTGATTTAGTTTAGTATGTACTAATAAGAGTGTTACGGGTCATTTTTTATGCATGGCTGCCCAATGTAGTGGTGATGCCCACACATTCTTAGAAAACTAGTAACTGGACAGAGTTTAAGGCTGTTCCACAGAGAACATATTAAGTCAGAGAGAGAAACAAACAACTTCACAGAGTAGCTATTGATTCCCAAACTGTGCATTTTACGGTTTACATATCTATAAAATGGCATAGTATGCATGAATGCAATTATGCATTTTTAGAGAGACGCGTTATCTGCAGGACAATGAAAGCCTTAGAATAACTAGAACAGAACCCAGCACCGTGCAAATTAGTTCACAGGAAACTCCTAAAATAATACTCCACCTTCAAGAAAAATAATATCAGCCTTGTAGGAAGGGATAAAAGCCTCTCGTTTACAAGAAAGAGTGCAAAAACATCCAGAACTGTTAAAATAAACCTGAAATTTAAACAAACACAACAAAACCCAAATGTAATGAGTGCTGGGTCACTAGAAAGATAAGTGTAGATTCAGAGTAAGGATTCATTAATTGATTTATGTAAACGAATGCTACATTGCCCATGTTTTTTTAAATCACTCTTTAGTATATACACACCCACCACAATGAAAAGTTACATGCATTTAAATAAAAAAAATTTCATTGAAGGTATCTCTCAAAACAGCTTGCAGAAGCTGCAGATCTCTTGTCTGCAGCCTTTGCAAGTCCTTTGTAGCAAAGACTTCCAGTCTGATGAGGAACACTCCAATCAGAAGCTTCTCATTGACAAGATTCTGTGCTGGAACCGCAAGCACATGTAGGCACGCACTGATTGGAGCTTTCCAATGCTTCTCCATGAGCTTGGTCACAATACTCACTGTGAAGGAGGGAAGGCAGGAGCTCCAAATAAAGCATTGATGAAACCTACCTTGGGTTCGACCTGTTAAACTCCAAGTCATTGCTGCCTATCATCTCTAGGTCTGATGGGGCTGACATGCTGCGAAGGAAAACTGGCTGGCGCATGGCTTGAGAAATTGCCTTGGCCTCTGACACAGATTTACAAGCTGTAAAAGAGGAATTCCTATCAGTGAGAAATATCTATGATTGCTAAAAAAAGATTATTACACTGTACATTCAATGTACAGTTACATGTATATGAATCTAATTGGTGATAAGAAAAACCTCGCAAGTATCTGCTAAATTATTCCTTTCCATGTATAACTGAACAATACTGTTTAGATCTTTGGTGGTTCAGTGGGTGTACCTGGCGGTTCAGTTGGTGTACTGGATATACTCCTTGTAATTCCTGACTGTGCCGCAATTGTGACGTGCAGCAGAAGCTCCGCTCGGTTCATCAAACTCTTTATCAACGTTTTTGTTTTTGCCATGGGATGGGATGACTTTTGAACCAGTGAGTTAACCTCTTGGAAGAATTTTTCCCTGGGACAAAGAATTGGAAAATAAAAGGTACTGCAGAATGCTACACAAGAATGTTATTTTAACAATATTATTTTAATATTACACCTAAACCCAAATTTTTGCACCTACCCTGTTGAACCCATGATTCTCTACAATTTGGAAGTTACAGTAGGAGACCTCACTTACATTCCCCTGGAGTGCCACACCATATTGCTTATTTGAACAGTTTTTGGTTTAAAATCACCACTCTGGCTGCCAGCGCTGCTCATATTGCATATGCGGATAGTAAATAAACAGCACAGTCGTTAGGTAGCCCTTGGAAGACATCCTGAGTCCCTATGACTTCTGTTGCCTCAATCCAGTCTCCTTACCAGAATATACCGGTCCTCCTTACTCTATGACAACAGACATGTCAGCATTGCATGAGCTATTTAGGTCACATATTGCTTATGTGGTAGGATGTGTTTGATGACACAGATCTATCCTATATATGGAATTTTTCCAATACCACTTTTGGCTGTGTGAGCCATGTTTATTGCTCATACTGATTAGCAACAAAGTCCAGCAAGCCACCATTGTGATATGCATTGCATTTCTTTAGTCATTTATCTCTATCGGTGTGTTTTACCAACTATGAAAGTGAATACTGCATTAGACACAGGGAGTACATAGACTATTAGATCTTAGATTTAACACATTAACCTGCATTAATGAAAACTATCCCACAATTCACTTTAGTGAATGCATTACATTTGCAATTGGATATATGGGATAGTTTTCATTAATGCAGGATAATGTGTTAAATCTAAGATCTAATAGTCTATGTACTCCCTGTGTCTAATGCAGTATTCACTTTCATAGTTGGTAAAACACACGTTTCCGTGAAATTTGCCATATGCTGGATGGTGAAGCTGTAATTTTAGATCAATAAAGAAAACAAGAAGATTAATGAATTCCTGTTTTACTTACCTCAGAGATAAAACCATATTTTCAGGATCGCTTCCATCAAACAAAATTTCTTTCATGGAACATAACAGCTCCAGTTCTTTTATTTTGTTCTATAAAATTAGAATACATGTATGGTATTACTAATGTAATAACCTGGAATGGCCTTCTGTAGAATTCAGATTAGCTTGTATTAAACAATTAATAGCCACTTTAGCATGCTATTAAAGCAAAATAACTTTTTTTTTTACTCTCTCTCCTTTGGACTGAATGACCTTGTCCTCAGAAATACCAATTAAATCAAAATGTTTTATGGTGTTAGCCATAACACTAACAAACACTTAGTTAATTAGTATAAACGTTCTAGTAACGGTGAAATGTTTACACATAGGCCAGCATCGTTTGCTTTGTGTGCTAATTAGAGTCATTTTAGTTTGGTATAGTTTAGCACTGAGGAATATTTCTGAAATAACTCATCACCAAGATATTAACATTCATATACGATGCGTTCCTGATACATTTTAGGAAGAGCAAATTGCTTAATTAGAGAGAGTAAGCCTTAATCTAACATTGTGATATATATGTAAGGCTCTTAGCTTGCCAAATTGTTGTAATTTCATAGCGTCTGTCTTTTATTTCCACCACTGGATTATGGTGCCTGCTTTCTGCTCTGTATGTTATAACTTTTTTTGTGCCTTGTTTATACAGGGTTTGTTTTTTCACAAAAGAAATTGAAAAAGTGACAAAAGGAAAAATAATAACTGTTTTAAGTGATTCCAGATATATTTTTCTCATACTTTTATAAAAGCAGGGTAAAGTGCTACAGTGCTACCGGTAAAGTGTTACATTACCTATCATGAATATAGGCTTTGTTACTAAGAGGTACAACAGCATTTTGTAAATCATGTTGTGCACGCCACCTGCATACCTCATTAAAGTGATAGTCATAGAAGAATGGCGCGTTGTTCTCCAGTTTTCCATTGATAGCATCTTCCACTTCACTTTGCCATTTCTGCTCTAATTCTGCAACACTCTGTCAAAAAAAATGTAACAATGCCAGTAAATTGTTGATCCACTCATTTAGTCTAGTACCTTTCATATGGCATTAGTCGATGGCCGTAATAAGGCTGTCTGCAGTGTGCATGTGAGTAAAACACTCTTGATGGTCTTGTACATAGTGGGTGGATGACAGACGTGGGGTGCCTAACTGATACAAGGGAGACAGGTGAAGGATATATGGCTGAGAGGCACAGTGAGAGGACTGAGAGTCCAAATGGAACATATTGGTATATTTAATTCAGGATACTTCTCCCATCTTTAAGAGGGTTTGGAGGCAGTGCCAAATATATATGTATTTTCTAACTGAACTTGTGTGCATATTTTTCTTTTCTTTCTCAGTAATCTTATGATATTAGTGATATTGCAGAAGGTCTTGATGGTAAGGTAAGTCTTTTTGCTGATGATACTCAGATATGTAACAGGGTTGATGTTCCAGGAGGGATAAACCAAATGATTTAGGTAAACTAGAAAAATGGTCAGAATTGTGGCAACTGACATTTAATGTGGATAAGTGCAAGATAATGCATCTTGGACGTAAAAACCCAAGGGCAGAGTACAGAATATTTGATAGAGTCCTAACCTCAACATATGAGGAAAGGGATTTAGGGGTGATTATTTCTGATGACTTAAAGGTAGGCAGACAATGTAATAGAGCAGCAGGAAATGCTAGCAGAATGCTTGGTTGTATAGGGAGAGGTATTAGCAGTAGAAAGAGGGAAGTGCTCATGCCATTGTACAGAACACTGGTGAGACCTCACTTGGAGTATTGTACACAGTACTGGAGACCGTATCTTCAGAAGGATATTGATACCTTAGAGAGGGTTCAGAGAAGGGCTACTAAACTGGTTCCTGGATTGCGGGATAAAACTTACCAGGAAAGGTTAAAGGATCTTAACATGTATAGCTTGGAGGAAAGACGAGACAGGGGGGATATGATAGAAACATTTAAATATATAAAGGGAATCAACACAGTAAAGGAGGAGACTATATTTAAAAGAAGAAAAACTACCACAACAAGAGGACATAGTCTTAAATTAGAGGGACAAGGTTTAAAAATAATATCAGGAAGTATTACTTTACTGAGAGGGTAGTGGATACATGGAATAGCCTTCCAGCTGAAGTGGTAGAGGTTAACACAGTAAAGGAGTTTAAGCATGCGTGGGATAGGCATAAGGCTATCCTAACTATAAGATAAGGCTAGGGACTAATGAAAGTATTTAGAAAATTGGGCAGACTAGATGGGCCGAATGGTTCTTATCTGCAGTCACATTCTATGTTTCTAAAGGTCAATCACAAGTTTATATTTTGTGGTTCCCCTTGATTTGCAATTGTGCTTTTATGAAACCACAGGTTAAAGGAAAAAAGTGGAAATGGTGCAACAACGTGTTTGGTAAGAGCTGTAATTTTACTGCAAAGGCTCCCTTGGCTTGATACTGATTAAAAGCACAAATACACATAACTAGATATGAGTATTTGAGGAAAAAATACAGCAAACTCAACAACTGCATACAGAACAATAAAACCATGATTATGTTAGGCATATTTTTAAAGAGATTTATAAACAGATGACCATGTACTATACTTCAAAAGAAAAATTCCAAGTTTGGAATGTTTTCACAAAGAATTAAAAGGAAAACTCTATAACAGTTTAAACTAAAGAAAAACTCAATGTTACATTTAAAACAGTTCCAATACGTCAAGGGAGTGGAAATCATGCATACATTCTAAAGCAATATGAACTTTGAGTCTGGCATTGACTTTAATTTTACCTGCAACTGTCTTTCCATTGCATTCAATTTCTTGAAAGTTTCACCCATAATTTTACACAATAGGTCATATTCTTCAAGATGTTCCTCTCGATATTGGTAGTTTATCAAAGACTGCAACGCATCAACCAAGTTCAAGTGCTTAATAACACATGACACTACCATTTCTTCCATAACATCAGGTTGGATCACCTCTCTGTGAAGATAAATATATTAACAACTTTACTAAATGCTTTTCAATTGTGGTTACACTTACTTTCCCTTGCCTCCCTAAATCTTACTTGTATTCAAGTCTGCAGCTGCTGCCTCTGTCCCTGACATCATCATAAGTCGTAGTCTGAGCCAATCACAATGCTTCCCTATAGGATTGGCTAAGACTGTCAAGGAGGCAGATTAGGGGCTGAGCCAGCACAAGTCAAACACAGCTCTGGGCAATCAGCATCTCCTCATAGAGAAGAATTGAATCAATGCAAAAGATCAGTGTCTGCAAGCAGAGGGAGGAGACACTGAATGGCAGTGCTGCTCACTGTGCAGGACTGCCCCAGGAAGCAGCTTTAGTAGTCATCTTAGGAGTGGCCAGTGGAGTTACCACTAGGCTTTATTGTAAACAATGCATTTTCTCTGAAAAGACAGTTTTTACAGCAAAACGCCCCAAGGGAATGATTATACTCACCAGAACAAATACAATAAGCTGTAGTTGTTCTGATGACTATAGTGTCCCTTTAAATGGAACAGCCACTTTACAACATTTACAACACTGAACAGAACATCACACATAACTTGTTCTTTTTCCATGAGATGCGGTTTTAAAATTGTATTTAAAATTTAGCAAGTATCATCAAAATCCACTTCAGACAAGGCAACACCATGCAAATTTTTAAATGAGAATTAATTTTGTTTTTCATCTTCTCTGTATATTTTCTCCATTCTGACTGCCAGGTGCAAAGCACAGAGTTTGCAACAATAACGGAAAGAGAATTAAGATGGAGGTGCAAAGTTTCGCCTTGCACATGTCCAGTGGTTGATGATTCTGTGCTTAGTGAAAACCCTGCTTTTAAAACCAATTATGAAATATTTCTATGCACGTATAGCATGATTCTTTCATTAGCATCACACATAAATATATTGGTTTAAAACCAATTACAAGAAAGAAAGAAAGAAAAAAAAAAGAGAAATAGCTTACATATCACAATAACAAAATACACCATAACAAAATTATGTTTATCAATTCTGTGTAGCATATATTTCACTTATATAGATGACAGGCTGACAGTTGTCAGAAGGAAGATCAGATGTGGTTCAATGCACTATTGGCAATACAGAACTTCAGGTTAAACGAACAGTGGAAAAGGATGAGGAGGGGTAGGGGAGGGGGGGGATTGTAGGTATTCAACATACTTGATACTTGGTCTGAACTGAGGTCGAGCCCTTCCAGAAATTTCCCTCAGCTTGATCATAATCCCCGGAGGGAGTCTGATTCTCGGCAGCTCAAAATAATTTCCTACTGGTGGTAACAAGATATCTGAAGGGTATGTGAATTCCCGATCTTCATCTATTGTAAGAGGCAGTGGTGATGGACTTGGAGTAAGTGCAGGGGACAATGCACCATTAGCTTCCACTTGCCACTGACATCTAAATAACAAACAACAAAAATATAACAAAGACTGTCATTCAGGATTAAAATAGCTACAAGAAGAAAATACCATGGGTCTAAGGGGAAACCATCACTGAAAAATGATTTCCCTGTTTATCTTCATGTGCAAAGTAGACTAGTTACTTTTCATATTACGACACGTCTGCAATAGTAGCACTGCATTACTTGTATTACAATAAGTTTTTAACCAACACAAGAACCACAGCATGCATTTACGCATGTATGTATATATGTAAAAGACGGTACAAGAGGCAGGCTAGGATAGAGGGTGTTAAGACACATGCTAGAACAAACATGGTTCAGGAAGGAATTGTGTTTGTGATTTAGGAAAAGTTTTAATATAATACAAGAACTGGTGCTAATTCAAGATGTCAGGGCAGTACACAGAGCAGGCAACGAAGTAAGATACTCTTCAGAGGCTATTTATAAGTCTGGCAGGAACATCTTTGATTTAGGAAGGTGTGAGTTATTTGCCACTGGAAGCAGTAGAGAATGACATAAAATATGTTTATATTGCTGTATGTAATAAAACATATCCTTTACTAAGCAAAATCCTTGTAAGAGTGCATGCTGTGTATTTAATGTAATTATCAAATATATTCATATAAACACTTTTTATTCTGAGTAGCCACAAATTAGAAGGCAACACACTGACCTCTGTAAAAGTTTTGACCTCAAAAGATCATGACACGTCAGCTCTTCTCTGGTAATTTCTGGACCATTGTACAAGATGCGTAGCATAGAACAGGCCAAAACAGACAAACCCAAGGCCAAATCGACTAGAAATGGTAATCCTCCAGACACATCTTCAGAGGACTCCTACAAAAAGACAGGCAGCACGAGTCAAAGAAAGGACGCTACAGACTAAACGATTCTACATAAATAAATGTAGAATAAACTTATTTATAGTTCATCCTTCTCAGGAAGATAAGACTCATTTAACTGAAAGTATTGTAGGGAGATACTGATCTCTTTATGCTCAAGCAGAAAGGCCAATACTTTAGTAGATCAATAGATCACTAGTGCTCTTAAGAACGTCCCCTTTGAAAGTCTTCGCCCATAGCATTGACAAGATATATATATAAATATTTTTGGGGTCGGAACAAAGGAGGAATTAGTAAAGCAAAAAAAAAAGGCATATAAAATCCATTTGAAAGAGAGTAACCCATACATAAACCTTAGCTTTTATTTAAATTATGTTTTATTTAAATGTTTAAAGTTCATAAATATATTAAAAACAGAAAAATCACTGTTTAGACGTATCACTTAAAAATCACCAACACTCACTTGTTAGGTATAAAATCTAATGTACATTGATAAAATGGTGAATGTTTAAATAAAAGCTAAGCTTTATGTATGGATTACTCTTTTTCATAGGGATTTTATATGCCTGTTTTTTACCTTAGTTTTTGCTTTAGTATTCATGGTTAGCCTTTGGGGTTACCCACCACCTCTATTAGTGAGTAACCTGACATTCTCTCCCTTAAATACCTGTGTCTAGTTAGTTAGGCATAAGTAAAGACAATAACGCAAGTTGGTTTGGGTGTGTTGAAACCAACGTTCAGGTAGGCCTGTAAATAAAGAGGGCTGCACCTAGGAATAATTCTTATAAGAGGGAGTGGCGTGTACTAGAAGACTATGACTGTTTTTTTTTTTGGGGGGGGGGCCCTTAACCCCTTAAGGACGGAGCCAAATGTACACGTTGTGAACGAAACAAAATGTAAACAAAACCTGGCATTTGCGCTACATGTCTGTCCAACCGTAATTCACCTCTTTCATATTAAATGCACCCACCCTTATTATATATCATTTTATTCAGGGGAAACAGGGCTTTCATTTAATATAAAATATTTAGCTATGAAACATAATTTAATATGAAAAAAATGGGAGAAAATATTTTTTTTGATTTTTTTAGTTCTACATGACATTTTTTTAACTGTCAATGTCATAATACTGTTTGCTTTTACTGCAATAAAATACACATATTTGTATTCAGCAGTCTCACATGTAAAACAGTACCCCCTATGTACAGGTTTTATGGCGTTTTGGGAAGTTACAGGGTCAAATATAGCACGTTACATTTGAAATTGAAATTCGCCAGATTGGTTACGTTGCCTTTGGGACTTTATAGTAGCCCAGGAATGAAATTTACACCCATAATGGCATACCATTTGCAATAGTAGACAACCCAAGGTATTGCAAATGGGGTATGTCCAGTCTATTTTAGTAGCCATTTGGTCACAAACACTGGCCAAAGTTAGCGTTAGTATTTGTTTGTGTGTGAAAAATGCAAAAAACGCCAATTTTGGCCAGTGTTTGTGACTAAGTGGCTACTAAAAAAGACTGGACATACCCTGTTTGCAATACCTTGGGTTGTCTACTATTGCAAATGGTATGCCATCATAGGGGTAATTTTCATTCTTGGGCTACCATAGGGTCTCAAAGGCAACGTAACCAATCTGGCGAATTTTAATGTGAAAAAAATGAAACACAAGCCTTATATTTGACGCTGTAACTTTTGAAAACACCATAAAACCTGTACATGAGGGGTACTGTTGTACTCGGGAGACTTCGCTGAACACAAATATTTGTGTTTCAAAACAGTAAAAAGTATCGCAGGAATAATATCGTCCGTGTAAGTGCTGTTTGTGCGTGAAAAATGCAAAAACTTCACTTTTACTGGCGATATCATCGTTGTAATACATTTTACTGTTTTGAAACACTAATATTTGTGTTCAGCGAAGTCTCCCGAGTAGAACAGTACCCCCCATGTACAGGTTTTATGGTGTCTTGGAAAGTTATAGGGTTAAATATAGTGCTAGCAAATTAAATTCCCTTTACTTTCGGCATGGGTTGTCAGGCAGGTCCCGCTAATTGTAATTAATTAAGATACCCAATTATGTAAAATTATTACATAAATATATATGTAGAATTAATATATGTATATATATACGTACGTGAATATAATTTTTTATAAATATTTTTATTTATATATAGGTATATATAGTGATATATACGTATATATTTATGTATATAGATATATATATTATTTCGTTCTATGTGTATTTTGATATAAATATGTATTACTATCACAAAACAGTTAGAACGAAATAACACACATCTATATATTTTTTTTATAATTTTTTTATTTTTTAACGTATTTACATATTTAATTTTTTTATAATATATATAACAATAATTATATATATTTAATCAGTATCAGTCTACGTGTAATTTGATAATATATATATACATACATATATATATATATATACATACATATATTAATAGTAAAATACACCTATACAGTGTACTTGTGTGTATATATATGATCTAAGTATATATTATTTTTTTTTTTTACACTTTAAACTTTTTTTAATTTAATTTTATTTTTATTTTCAGCCAGCAGGGGGACCACCTGTCATTACAGGCAGCCCCCCTGCTGGCAGCTATCCCGGCCATGTGATTGTGAGATCCTCGCAAGGACCTCACTTTCACATGGCAGGGGGGGGGGCTTCCAGGGGGTCGGACTTGCCGTGGGGGGCTCCCAGGGAGTCCCCCCAACCGCTATCGCCGGCGACCGGGTAAGTACAGAAAGACCGGAGGGCGTACTATTACGCCCGGCGGCGTTTAGAGCCGCTTAAAATAGGGCGTAATAGTACGCCCTCCAGTCTTAAGGGGTTCAGGACACATGACATGCGTGACATGTCATGATTCCCTTTTATTCCAGAAGTTTGGTCCTTAAGGGGTTAAAGTCAGTTCACCCAGCACCTATATGAATGAGCGAATTAAGAGATTTTGCACAGATTTTTGCATAAACTTGAAAACCTAACAGTTAAGTACATTCCTAAATGAGATAAGGTACTTGCAAAAGAAAACTTCAAATCACGAGGAACGGGAAAGGAAGAAGAGCCTAATAATTGTAATACGTATTGAGATTGCGGGAAAAGTGTATTGATCAGTTGGATTGAAGAGTTGGTATGAGAGGCACCGAACACAGATAGACAAAAAGCGACATAAATAGGGCTCAAAGCATCACAACTCCGGGTGCCAGGTACAACTTTACTCATTAAGATATTTTTGGACTCGTCATAAAAGGCAGAATTTATTGTCTTTTCATGGGCTATCCCACCGCTGCAAGTGAATAGAATAAATACGGAACAAAATGCTAACACAGTCTGCCTCCAGAAGGAACAGGAGGAAAACTGGAGTTTTGAGGATTGTGTTGGATCTTATACAAAAGGAGGGAAGAGTTGCAGGAGATGCTTACAAATTGCAATTAAAGTTTTAAGGCTCAAAGTGCTACGTGCCCATCCAGAAGTGCAGAGTTAAGGCAAAACCTATACGTTATTACTGTCGTTATTCGCATGAAAAAACAATTTAACTTTTCACACGCTACAATAATAGTAACAATGTCTACATACAAAAAGTCTGTATGAACTCACCTGAGCTCTCACTGTGCAAGAGAACCCCCACATTGCTTTATCTGGAGTGTTGTGCTCGCGGCCACTTCTCATTTCAAAGGAAAAGGTCACAGTGTCACCTTCTACCTGTAAAGAAATAGTAGAATAAAAATTTAAAGTGGCACTGTCACTTTAGAGTGCTTCATGAAGAAATACACTTAAAGGGACACTATCGTCACCAGAACAACTACAGCTTAATGTAGTTGTTCTGGTGAGTATGATAGTTCCCTTCAGGCATTTTCATGTAAATAGAGAAAAGGCCACCTCCAAGTGGCCACTGAAGCGGCTTCCTGGCTCAGGGCTGCACTGCATGGAGACGCTGAATTTTCCTCATAGAGATACATTGAATCAATGCATCTCTATGAAGAGGTCCTGATTGGCCAAAACAGCATTTGCCCCCGCCCCCGTGCTGATTTGAGCCAATCCAATGCTTTCCCTATGGGAAAGCATTGGTTTGGCTAAAAATCACCCATTTTGATGATGTCACAAAGGGGGCAGAGCCAGCACCGGCAATGGTTTTGCACTACAGGGTCAGGAATACATGTTTGTGTTCCTGATCCTCTAGTGATCCTTTAATGAAAACCTCATATATACCGTATTTGAATTTCATAAAGATTCCAATGAAAACAAAGCTGAATTCAGGCAAAATTTTGAAAAGGGATAGACAGCCTCAATTAAATGCTGTAATGGGTAACAGGTGCAGTATTATAACTTGATGAGCACCGGCAAGACTATGTATGGATAGTCCCTCAATTTAAGGGTTTTTCAAAGGCAGTCATTTTGCATTTGCAAGAGTGAAACAACTCCTGGCATTTGAAACAGTATAATAAGATCGATAATGTGCCATCTACTAACAATTTCTAATCAATGGGACAAGCAAAATATGCCAAGGTGGGAATAGACAAGGACTGCTGAACACCTATTTTCACTTGATAAAGTAATTTCATGATATAAAAAATGTTTGCCACCTTAAATTTATAGCATAGCTGTTACCAAAATATGTTCTAGCCTAAAAAATTATCAAATAGGCATACATCAATTTGTTCATCTCAATATTTAATAATGAATTTTCTTTTCTTGTTTCTTATGCTTAGAATATAAATATTTAAGGTGCTATGACTACATTTGCTTGTTTAGAAAACTAAAATAAATGAATAAATAAATGAATACAAGTATTTTTAAAGTTTTTGTAAGGAATATAACAGAGAAAGTAGTAACAATTAGATCTACTGAGAGCACAAACAAAAACAAAATACAGAAATACCTTGACCAAGTCTTTTGGCCATCCTGTTCCCAATACACTTCTGCTTCCATATCCCAATGTATTTCCACCGTATTCAGCAACCTTCCGACTGTTTGTATTTGGACCGGCATATATTACAAGCTGAATAAAATAAATTTAAAACAATCTGTAAGTGATGTGTATTAACATGACTTTAGAAAAGGCTAATCTTTTATTTGTGACAGTTGCAAGGCTATTGAGTATTTTAATATTTTACTTGGACACCCCAGGCAATGCGCCCTTCAAGTTTTGCAGCTTGCTGTATTATAATGCAGCCCCTTAGCCATGCCCCTCTTTTGACTAAATCTTTATCAGCGTGAGCTGAGTAACAGACATTCATCCACCCACAGCCAAACAATGTCCTATTATTATCTGCCCCCTTTCCACAAAGCATGACCTTATCTTACATTAGACAGATAATAAGAGGAGAGTGATTGATTGAGTCAGGCCAGCAGCTCCACTTACGTTGCTCTCTCATTGGCTGAGCTACAATTTTACCTTACAATCAGGAAGAGGTTTTGAGAGCAGGGGTGGTACGGCTAAGGAAATTGAGTTTTGATAAAGAAATAAATCCCAATAGGGAGCAAAACACAGCATGACTATGAGGCCAAAACCTATCAAATGCACTGAAGCTGTGCTGTTGCCAAGAGTGTTCCTTTAAAGTGATACTAAGTTTCATAACCACATCTTTTCACTGTAGTGTTTATGGCACCCAGACTCTCTATATATTTGTAATCTAGAAACAGTGCCATTGCAGAGAAAATTAAATTTACTCCACCTCCAAAATTCATTAGTACGGATTTCAAGCTGGCTAAGCAGACTTTGTGCTAATTTAGCACTAGTCAATAGTGTTGATCTGATAGCAACACACAAACACGCTCACAATAATTCTGTCTCCAAAAGGTAGGACAGAAATTACAGAAAAGACAATGACAAACCCCTCCCACCTTGGATGGCTAAAGAAAGCTCACACACCCAAATTATGGAAAAATATCAAAAGCTTACTTTAAGGAAGGCAAGTCTTGTGTGCTGCCAGTACAACAATAATGAACAAAAATGTTGTAGCTGAGAATTATGGTATTCGTTGACATTCCTGGCAACTCATAAGGAGACATACCAAACCAAGGACTTGTGAAATGGTAACTAAAAGCAGCACAGGTGAGAAACGGTCGCAAAAACAGCATCTAACCAGCACGGTTTGCAAAAAAAGTATGGACACTGGACCAATATGTAACATTTAAGATTTGGTCAGGCTTAGCTGCTGCTTTTGGAGGTAGTCTGGAAATAGCAAGTTGAAATGGTCAACATGATCCAACATACAAGGGTGACTTTTGGTACTGTCTTCAGCTCCACACTCCCACTCCCCCAACAAAAAGCCATAAATTCTGCAAATGTCTCCAAACCCCCACATGTTGGAGGAATATAATGACACTGCTTCCTAAATCCAATAAATGTAGTTTGTCTTCAGGTGCAGGCATTGAGTATAATTTCTTGATACTTAAGTTAAGCTGACCTTTGGACAGAACTCAGAAAATCTGGATCTAGACACTAGAAAGGCAACTTTGGTTGACAGGACACTCTAAAACATATCCCCTCCCTTTATTTATTTGTTCCTCCCTGTTCTCTCCCCTTATCTCTGCCACCTTTGGTTAATTAAACTGAAAGTAATTCTAGCACTGCTGGGTTTTGTCTTATTCAGAGTTTACTACTTTAATGATGCCCTGGCAAGGAGTTGCAAAAAGCTTGGTTACTTTTACTTGGTAGCCCTTCTCTACATATTTGTAATTCGGCATAGCAGAAAAGGCCCAGAAGTTTAGAAAAGTAAACTGAAAAAATATTTTGTCTATCCATTTGTCAGCAAATGTATCACAGCTCTTCATAATGCTGTGCTATTATGCAGGAAATGACTGAGGAAGGAGCCTGCTGCTCTGCTGGAGTTTCCTAGTGAACATCAATATGTTTATTTTTTTTAAACCAAATGGTAAATTTTTTTCCCAATGTTGTCAAGAGTTTATCCAGCAAAAACAAATAAGTTTTTTCCCATTTTTTTTTTTTTTTAAGTATAGTTGATAAATCGTAGCTTATTGACTTTTTACTAACCTTATCATAATCATACTGTGAAGAACACCTGCTATCGAACCGGAGGTAAAGGCAGCGCGCTCCAGGTATGTGCACTGTCTCTTTGAATTTGTAATTGTCTCTCACTGGATGAGCGGTCTCTACAGTCTTTCCTGCAGCCCAAGGTGCAGGAATCTTCAAGCCTGTCAAGAAACCAGGCTCCTCCTTCTCTTCCAGTATTCTACAACTAGAGCAGGAATAAACACGTGTTTAGTGTAGGTATATCTTTGGCTATCACAATATTAGGGATCTACCAAATAATGTAAGCGTAGCACAGTTGCTCTCTCTGCCTAAATTAAAGTGGCACTGTTGTGCCGAACTTGCCTTTCTCCTATTCTTTTCTCTTCTCTTCCTCTCTCAGAATCTCTCCTGCTTTTCTTTATTTCTGATCTAGTTTTCTTTAAAACATTAGACACAGTAATTTTTCCTAAACATGACATTCTCTGACACAAGAAGAGCGAAGTCAATTCCATTTCCTATATATATATATAATTAATATATATATATATATATATATATATATATATATATATATATATATATATAATGTTTTCCTACAATACTCACCCTTCTCCTTGACACAGGAAATGGAGCTGACTTGTGGCAGAGAATGTAAGGCGTAGGAAAAATACATAAGACAAAGTTGTTCTTACTTTGTCTTATGTTTTAAAGAAAACTAGATCAGAAATAAAGAAAAGTAGAACAGATTCTGAGAGAGGAAGAGAAGAGGAAACACTAGGAGAAGGGGAAGTTCACATCCGACACGCCATGGGGGACGGGACAACGACGACGACGACACACACACACACACACACACACACACACACACACACAAACAAACAAACTTTGGGAACCGCTGTGTTATAGAATACAGTTTTTAAGCAGATTCGGTTGGCAGCATTCCTTGGAAGTCAAATGCAAAACCTTGCATTCTGAAAGCTCAACTAACATCACAGAGTGCCATATAAAATGTAAGGTTTGTTTTGTATCCTGCTGTCTTTTAGATGGGTTCAGAATTTCTGTGAAGGGTTTCATGCAATAGGCAAACACAACAAAACTAAACTAGGTCAAATATAAAAGGAAAAAAAGTGTAATATATAATTATGGCCAGGCCTTTAAATGATGTGTTAGATTTATTTTGTAAACAATACAATGTCCTCATGTCTATCTTCTACTGAGGCATCCTATCTACTGAGGAATCAATCCTATTAAAAACAGAACTAAATGAACTACTAGAGTATTGATTACCTGTCATCTGGAAAAAGTTTGCTCTTCTGCTCTGGAATTCCACTGGGGGAGATCCCGACATCTACCAAAACTGCACATTGGGTTTTAAGTAGCAGGGCAGTCTGAAGGAAAAATATACTGGAATATCTCAATATCAATCTAATTTTCAATATCAAAATAAAGATATTTTACTTGCTTTGTCATCTGTCTAGAACATATATTAACTACTCATCGAAGTAGACTAATTCTGGAGAAGTGCATGGGGAGATATAGACTGGTGAATCTATTCTATCCTACCTACTAAAGTAAATACCCACATGCCATTACTGGTTACTCATTCTACAAATGTAAAAATACATCACTGAGTAATTTCTCAACTTTTATGTGTCATACAGGTATAACAATTAATTCTGCAAATTTCCTTCAATAGACGCTTTCTAGTGCCTTAACTGAACTTGGGAAGACAGAGTCGGTGTAATAAACAGTGTATTGTGATACAACTGTGGGGTCCCACTGAAACAGCAAGGTGACCCAATTCAGGGTTTCAAATCAGGGGTTTAGAATCAATGTACTAAAGGTTCCAAAATAATTTCTATTCAAGTGATGGCTTCACTTGGTGCACCAGATGTTTCTGGACAACATTTACTATAAGACATCATGACAAATATAGTTCAGGACTATATGGGATGCCAAGATGAACCATCACAGGTCTAGGCTTTCTAGTTATTTTGTCACCTGGATGACACAGCAATACCATGTTTGGAAATAGGACCTATATTAACGTAGAACAGGTTGGGCAGTTCTGCGGTAGCATGCAGATCTCAATAAATATATATATATATATATATATATATATATATATATATATATATATATATATATATATATATATATATATATATATATATATATATATATATAGTTATGCAATGTATAAAAAGTGCTTATGAATGTTACCTGACTCGTATACAGCACTAGCTGTACCAGCTGAGGCATTAGAGCATCTGCCATGGTCAAAGTCTGAAGATTAGGATGCATGAGGGACGTGAGAAGAACTGGAAGAAGATGGCCAAGCATGGTTGATTTGGTAATCTGTTCCAGTCCTTTCAATCTACAAAATAAAAAATAAAAAAAATGTTATAGCTCCTCCTAAAATGAAAGTAAACTACAATAGTCAAGATGTAGTTCAATACACATTTACAGACATTAGTAATAAAGTATTGGCTTTTAATCAAATGTTTTGAGACAAGCAGAGTGGATCTCAACATTTCCAGACTTATGCTATATAAATTCACAAATTCATCTTTCTTCCAAAACTACAAGTTGTGTAAAATTATAGGATAGTGAAAGGTTAACTGCTAGCATTGCAGCTATTTTGGACTATGATTCTTATATATTTTAATATTTCTGTGTAGTCACAATTTTTTATTTTTTATTTTTTTTTATAATCTTTATTTTTGAGTCTTACATTAATGATCAAAAACTAATGTGTACAATATTAAAAAAATTATACATACATCTATAAGCAGCACCCTATAATGTATGCATGTTCCCTATAATGCAGCACCCTATAATGAAGGCATGTTAAGGTGAGTGCAGCCCTCTTGGTTTCATTTATATATTTGGGAGTCTAGCCAACTCCTTGGTTTTCCCCCTCTCCCTGTCACAGGTGACTCATCCCAGGATCCTATTTAGCCTTGACCTGCAGAGAGTTCCAGGAGGATGTAGTTCCCAAGTAAGTGGATTGATATCATAAGGGCAAGCATTAGGCTGCTAGAGCAGGACCTGCCAAGAATGGGGTACATTGACGTTGTGGCAGGCTTATGCACGATATGATCATATAATGTAACTAAACCCCTATTATGTTTTGCCTAGGTGAGGTGTTTTTAAATAAAACGATTACAATCTGTGAGATTTGAAATAATTGTTTAGTGAATAAGCAAGTGTGCTGGATTGTGTATTTTGTACATATATATATATATAAATGTAAAAATCCACAAACATGCTTGTAGCAATTTATTAACTAGATAAATTCATATCAAATCGTAAATGTATTAGAAATCATTTATTTGACCTGATATCTCTGTCTGGAATGTCACTGTTGAGGAGAGCAGTTGTCACACGCTGTAACATTTCCAAGACTTCATCACACCCAGTCAGTATTTGTATTGCGAGGCCTAAAATGCTGGCCTGTAATTCCTACAGGAAATGGATGAAGAGCAGAGAAAAGGAAAACTGGATCATTTAATGCATATCTGATAACAGCAACCTACTTTCCGACCAGGATACTCCAAAGAGATGCTGCAAAATGACTGGCCTGAAGCAAAAGTAATTTTGCACCCCACCGATTTACTTCAAAATATATAAAACCAATAAATATTTTAGCGGACAATGCATTTGCCTTGAAGGTCCCACTGACATCAAGTGGTAAACCAAATCATGAAAACCTAGGAATACTGATGTCATATCTTTAGTGTGGGGGAACTCTAGGGAGAAGGATACATATATTAGACATGTAACACAGAACAGAACACTGGACAGTCACGTGTCAGACCGATACAATGGTGGACATTAGACACAATCTTAAGATATATTTTTTTTTTTACTATTATTATTGTTGCAAACAACTTTTGTGATATTAAGATAGATTCAATTATATTTATCTATCATAGAATAAGGACAAGAATGACTTGTCAAGGAAAAGGTTATACAAGAATTTCTGGCTACAAAGACTGAATCTACATTATCGCTACTGTTTAGTACAGTGATTTTAAATATCAAAAAAGGGCATTTTTTATAACCTTGTCTTAAGCACTGGTGATGAAGTGACCATATTGGTGAATTTAAAAAAATTTAAAAATGATGATGGGTTTTTATTCACAGTACATTCCGACCCCTTATTTTTTTTCACATTTCTGATGCTGCAGCTATATCCTACAATTGTTTAAATTTTTCACATCTACACTATAATGACAAATCAAAAAAATATTTTTGGCACTAATGCAAATATATTAAACAGAAAAAACTAAAATATCACATTGACATAAGTATTCAGACCCTTAACTCAGAAGCACATTTGGCAGCAATTACAATCCCAAGTCTTTTTGGGTATACTGTGACACATGCATTTGGGTAGTTTCTGACAGTCATCTCAGCAGATCTTCTCAAGGTCTGTCAGGTTGGATGGGGACAGTTGATGGACAGCCATTTCAGGTCTCTCCTGAGATGTTCTGTTGGGTGCCGAACCAGGTATTAACTGAAAAACACCACCAAAGCATGATACTACCACCACCATGCTTTATCACTGGTATTGTATTGTGCAGGTGATGAGTGATTCCTGGTTTTGTCTAGATATGATGCATTGGACAGAGGCCAAACAGGTTAACCATCATTTCATCAGACCAGAGAATCTAGCTTCTCACAGTCAGAGTCCCTTAGGTTTTTTTGTTTTTGTGCAAATTCCAAGCAGGCTTTTATGTATCTTGCAGTGAGGAGAGGCCTCCGTCTGGCCAGTCAGCCATTTGTACATTGAAAGTTTCTCCTATCTTCACATATGATCTCTGGAGCTTAGCCATAGTGACTATTGGGTTCTTGGTCACTTGTTTTACCGAGGCCCTACTCTCATGGTTGCTCAGTTTGGCTGGGCAGTCAGCAGTTGAAAGAGTCCTGGTTTTCAAAACTTCTTCATTCAAGAATTACGGTGGCAACTGGGCTGTCTTCAATGCAGCCAAACGTTTTCGGTAGCCTTATATTCCTTTTAATACATTTGCACAGTTTTTGAAAATCATGTATGAGTATAGATTGATGTGAAAAATACATAATATAAAAAATTGTAATATAAGGTTGTAAACCCCCTAACATTGGGAGGTCTGAGATCCAGCCATGGTGGGCAAGCCTGAGAGAGTCACCAGTAACCACAAGGGGCAGGCCTGCCCAAGAAAGGGTCAGCTTTACCCCCAAAAAAGCACAGAAGGTACTGTCTTGGGCAGGCCTGCCCATAGCCTTGCAGAAAGCAGAAATCAGAACTGTTGGGGGCCTGAAGCTGCAACATAAAAAAAAATGTGAAAAAAAACTTGTGGACTGAATACTTTCTGAATGCACTGTATGTACTCAGACTTCGAGTTAGAGAGACTCTCACAGGAAAATTTTATTATATTTTCATACCAACAATGGTCGGTTACGATACCTTCTGCTGAGCGTAGCTTATATTTTCCTCAATTTGTAAAACCTGCTATAGATACAAACTGTCCCCTGTATCAGTGCTATCCAAGTTGTGTGACCATGTTTGACATTGCTTGCACGCACAGTGGGCAACTTGGGAAATCTTTGTACATTGCCTGATTCGCAAGAACTGTAAACCAGGCCATGAAAAGAGGGCAGTTGTAGTATTTCAGCTATCAGCTTATTTAGCAGACGCTCTTAATTTATGTGATTAGTGTAACTGTGGCAGGGAGCTTAATTACAAGATCCCATAAAACCCTGTTAAACTTTGTTACTTATATAACCCATAAATTAAATGTGTTTTATATCAATATAAATCAGAATTTGCTTGTTTTAAACCTAAAAGGACTAATAATTTTCAGGAAACATCACGTGAAATCAACATAATGTTCTGGCTTGGAAAGACAGTATGGATTCAATTACAGACAAACAAAAAACAGCATTATTAGTATAAAATCTGGTGTTTACCTGTACCTTCAATGTCTCCCCCTGCAGGGAGTCGTCACTGTCATCATTGTCATCAGGTTTGATTAAGACAGTGTTACTAAGGAGGTGATTCTGTACTGCCATCAAATAACGCAGGCATGGAGAGGCAACCTTAAATAAACAGACACACAGCCAAACTGAATTATTATTCTTTTATACTCTGATTGAACAACTTAATGAACCTTTGTGTGCTTGACGTTTGGCAATTAGTGGGTATAATGTAATTTTTCAATAATTTCAATAATGCGTGCGTCATGCAAAATAAAAAGCTATTTGGTTAAACTCAAGTAAATTTTGCATTAGTCATCCTTATGAATGTGTGTTCATGAAGAATAAGCATAATGTTCTGATTACATTACCAAGCACAGCTTGATGGCAAACTATTATTGGGACAAACATGGTTACGATAAGGTCAAATGAAACCGGTATAAATCAATATGCACATGTAAACAAGAGAACAGAAATAAAACGCAACATAATCTGTCACTTTTCAATTTCTCTTTAACTACCACCTCCAAGGATTTCAAGTTTGTCATAGATTGTCTACCATATCTTTTTGGTGATTAAAGGATGACAATTCTTCTTAGCATAGAATTCTCAGAGAAGGAGCAATTTGCCCATCTTCTTTTATAAAAATTATTCAATATGGCAAACATTGTCCAGTAATTGCAATTTATACTATGTATTAATTTGTCCTCATGTCTGTGGCAAACAAACACATTCCTAGCTACCAAACTGTCCTATAATGATGCTTGTTTGATGTAGCCTATAGTGTTAATACGTATAACTATATAAGTCTGTGGTGAACACTTTTTTCTATTTTTAATTTTTGTTTTAACCCCTTAAGGACAAATACAATTGCTCAACTTCAGAACCAAAACGTGTGCTATTTGGACTATGTGCTTCTACAAAAATAAACGTTCTCTTTCAAGTACACACCCACATTTATTATATATACTTTTCAAATAATTAATTGTGCTCTAGTGTAATCATAACACTACATCAAAGTTTTACTCCATTGATTTTAAGTGGTCATGGTGCCTGCATGCAGGGCCGCCATCAGGGGGTGACAACCATGATGGTTGTCAAGGCCCCGGCGGTCCAGGGGGGGGGGC
Source organism: Pelobates cultripes (assembly GCA_933207985.1). Taxonomy (NCBI): domain Eukaryota; kingdom Metazoa; phylum Chordata; class Amphibia; order Anura; family Pelobatidae; genus Pelobates; species Pelobates cultripes. Next base: position 225,039,934 of record OW240916.1, read on the forward strand.
CAGACTGCTCTGGCAGTCTCGGGCCCCACATTCTTTCTCTGCATACATAGATAGCGAATATCGCTGTGTGCAGCCGCGGGCCCCCGGCTCCCTGTTACTGCAGAGGGGGCCGAGCACACTGCGTCTTCACATTCAGTTCATTTCCTCAAATAACTCTCGCGAGACCTGCGGCCTGAGTGTTGCCACAGGTTACCATGGCAACGCTCTGCACGGCACGCAGGCCGCAGGTCTCGCGAGAATTATTGGAGGAAATAAACTGAATGTAAAGATGCAGTGTGCTGGGCCCCCTCTGCAGTAACAGGGAGCCGGGGGCCTCACCATGCCACCGGACCACCAGGGAATGGAATCTCCCCCCTACCTGGACACAGGTAATAAGCAGGGAGGGGGGAATAACATTTAATTAAATTTCATGTGAAAATGCCCCTTCTCCCCCCCACCCCTAGTTTGCACATTTACACACACACTCTGCATCCGCTACACACTGACACACACACTGCATTCACTACACTAACATACACTCTGCATTAACTATACACATAGCATCCACTATACAAACATCCTGTATTCACAGTACATACACTACATCCACCACACACCGAAACACTCTGCATTCACTATACAGAGACACTGCGTCTAATACACACTACATTCACTGCATCCACTAAATACATTGCATCTAGTACACACAAACACACACTACATCCACTATTCAAACACACGCTGCGTTCACTATACACACTGCATCCGCTACACAAGCACACACTGCAGTTACTGCACAAACAGTATCTAATACGCACAAACACCACATCCATTACACACATTCTAATTCACTTCCACTATACACACACCACATTCAGTCCTGCATCATTGTCAGCGGACTAGGTAGGGCGTGGGCGGGTGCCCAGACCTTGTGCTTTGTCAGGGGCCCCAAAATTTCTGAAGGAGGCCATGTCTGCATGTGCAGAGTTTTGCAATGAAGTGCTGCCTGCACATGCAAAGTTTAACCACTCTGCCTTCGGAGGTGTAAAGCCAATGCTGGTAATGTCACTGAGGTGCATTAGCCAACCTAGAAAAGAGTTCTGGGTGGCTAATGTCAATTCTGTACATATTGGATGTCTTCACGCAAAGCATATCGTCGACAGGCGTCCTACAGCCCCACCTCTTTCTACATCCTTCCCCCAGCAGCGGCAAGGTGAAGGGACATTCACGGGAGAGCCAGCAGGGAAATATTTGCCTTAGCAGAAAGCTATACAGAGAGACCTGATCTGAAACTTTTCAGACACCATGTGTCTTCTGGAACCATCGTGGCTGAACGAGATGTGTTATTATTATTATAATATTTATAGAGCGCCGTCAAATTCCGCAGCGCTTTACAATGGGTGGACGAACAGACATGTAGTTGTAACCAGACAAGTTGGACACACAGGAACAGAGGGGTTGAGGGCCCTGCTCAATGAGCTTACATGCAGATCATAAGGGCCTAGACGGGACATACTTGTGTATAAGGGAGGATAGATAGGTGGGAGCAGCATTATGTAGAGATCTGAAAGCAAGAACCAGAATTTTAAATTGAGCTCTATATTTTATAGGAAGCCAATGTAGGGACTGACAGAAGGGTGAGGCATGGGAGGTGCGGGCGGACAGTAAGATGAGCCTCGCCGCTGCATTCATTATGGACTGTGACGGCGCAAGTTGGGAGCATGTAAGACCACGGATTATAGTAGTCAAGGCGAGAAAGGACAGTGGAATGAACCAACACCTTAGTCGCATCTGGCATTAAGTAGGGGCGGATGCGCGCAATGTTTTTAAGAAGGAAATGACAGGATTTGGCAATAGATTGAACATGAGGCTTGAAGGAGAGGTCGGAGTCAAAGAGAACACCTAGGCAGCGAGCCTGCGTGGTGGAGCTGATGGTAGCACCGTTGACTTGGAGGGAGACAGACACAGGAGTAACAACACTTGAGGGAGGAAAGACCAGAATTTCAGTTTTGGTCAAGTTTAGTTTAAGAAAGTGGGCAGCCATCCAGAGCAGTCAGACAGAGAGGCAGTCAGAGACACTAGTCAAGAGGGATGGGGAGAGATCAGGAGAGGACAGGTAGATTTGAATGTCATCTGCATAGAAATGATATTGGAAGCCAAAGGAGCTAATGAGTTTACCAAGGGAGGCAGTATAGATGGAGAACAGTAGGGGACCAAGGACTGAACCATGGGGGACACCAACAGAGAGGAGTTGGTTCAATGATCACTTTGAGTAGCTAATTGTTTACTAAAAATCACCCCAGGTGACAGAAGGGGGCTACAGGTATTTATAACTGGATATCTCTGGTGCATGCAAGGATCTCACTGTGCTCGCAGAAAAATAGCAGGATGCCCAAATCCATTCTAAGGAGGTTTAAAACCTGCTATTTCTAGGATGGCATGGAATATCCAAATGACACTAAGCGATTAAATAACCTGTAATTTACTATAATATGAAGAAGGTATAAAAATACATAATCAAACCTACAAAGCTAGAAAAGCATTACAAATATAGCAATTGCAAGCATCTTACAGGCACTGTTGATAAGAGTCTTTGGAAATCTTCTTTAGACACTGTTTGGCACTTGGTGATCAAAACACATGACTCACGGACAACAATCTTCAAAATATAGTGCAATAGCTCATCATTTAGCCTATAAAATAGAATAGTCACATGTGAAATCAGGAATAAAAGATTTACACTGAAACTGCACAACTCAAATAAATATATGCTAGCAATTTATAATAAAAAATAAACAAATCCATGTTAATCTCATGTTTCTGAAATGTAAAAGTATTGGCAAATAAACTACTGCAGGTTCAGAAATAAAAAAGAATGATACATGAATCAATAAATGTTGGCAACGTAGTGCTGATATTTTACAGAAAGGAGAATGATACTTAATTTTACCTGTAATGTTCATCCTCGTCACTTCCAAATCTGTTGTTCTGAAGCTGTTCGGTCAGGTTTGTCAAAATTACATCTCTGAGCTGGGAAAATCCACAATTTCTGCCACCTATTACAAAAATGATCAGCATCTTACTAGTTTATCTTTAAAAGTATATATTCACATTTTTTTTTTTGTTAACACTAAAAGCAAGAGTGTAGAACAATTAATGCTGGACATAGCATTGTGACAGCACAGAGTGCCAGGGAGAAAATATATTGTCCCTCTTATCTTCTCTCTTTTATATAGTTTGTGATCCTACAGAAACTTGCATATATCTGAGGCCCACGATAGGAATCAATTTCTTGGTGCTTGTTAAACAGCCTGCATGCACAAGGCCAACAAAATAATAAATAATGGCGTTCTGCACAAGAAGAAGCACAAATATCTGAAATCATAAAGGTGAGCTCATCAGGAATGAGCAAATACTAGCTTTTAATCATCCTACAGATCATCAAAAGGAGAGCGAGTGGCTTTTATCCTTGACCTCAGGACCAATTGCAACTGTTGGACCTACACTACTATGTGCAATAAAGTTACATACAATATAAGGTGGAGTATATAAATAGTAGTTCTTCCAATGTTAAATTCAATAGAATAGTGTCCTTTAGCAATTCCCTAAATTGGAACACAAATAAGAAGAGAAAAGGGAGGATATTTAAACGGATTACTAAGGAACAACAACCAGCAACTGAGGAAGCCTCATAGTGAGGCGAAACACTTTTGGCACTTTACTACAAGGACTACCTTTAAACTGTAAGGTTTTCTATTAATTTTAATGGTTTTATGGAAATTTTTGTGCACTTTTGAATAAAGCACTTTATTGTTTTGCTAAATCTTGAGAGGATATCCTGTTATTGAGACACCTCAGATCATAACAAGAAGGGAGTGGGTCCCTTAAATACCCACAGAGCTTCATCTTTTGAGCCTATTCAGTGGCTCTGTGTTTGTGAGTGCTTTACCATCTATATACTACAATAATATATTGTGTATTGGCAATATTGCACTATTTCTCTTCTTATTTGAGTTCCAATTTAGGGAATTGCTAAAGGACACTATTCTATTGAATTTAACATTGGAAGAACTACTATTTATATACTCCACCTTATATTGTATGTATATTTCTGTGTTTATGTGGGGATAAAGGGAATACCCACATAAGGTCTTCTCAACACAGAAAAGCTTTTAAAATGTGTTCTCTTAAGTTTGTTATAGAAAAGCCCAGCATACAAAATACAACATAAAAGTCACTGTAAGGATGCTTACCTTCTGTTAATACAAGCTTGAGCAAGTTATTGATTCCTTGCTCTCCTGGATTCAAAATTTTTAAACCATAGCTGGAATAAAAATATAAAATCATTGTAAGCAGATCAGGTCTCCAAACTATGCCAACCTTTGATATCCTAAAAGAATGTAGCATGAAAAATATAGTTTCTGTAACTTTGTTCAAATACCTGTAACTGTCTAAATAAAATCAAACCTATTCCTGATTACTTCAAGGGACACTATAGTCAACTGAACAATTTTAGCTTAATGAAGCAGTTTTAGTGTATAGAACATGCCCCTGCAGCCTCACTGCTCAATCCTCTGCCATTTAGGAGTTAAATCCTTTGTTTATGAACCCTAGTCACACCTCCCTGCATGTGACTTGCACAGCCTTCCATAAACACTTCCTGTAAAGAGAGCCCTATTTAGGCTTTCTTTATTGCAAGTTCTGTTTAATTAAGATTTTCTTATCCCCTGCTATGTTAATAGCTTGCTAGACCCTGCAAGAGCCTCCTGTATGTGATTAAAGTTCAATTTAGAGATTGAGATACAATTATTTAAGGTAAATTACATCTGTTTGAAAATGAAACCAGTTTTTTATTTCATGCAGGCTCTGTCAATCATAGCAGGAGAGGTGTGGCTAGGGCTGCATAAACAGAAACAAAGTGATTTAACTCCTAAGTGAATTGAGCAGTGAAATTGCAAGGGAATGATCTATACACTAAAACTGCTTTATTTAGCTAAAGTAATTTAGGTGACTATAGTGTTCCTTTCAGCTTCAACTCTCCCATAACTTCCAATACTCTGTAGGCCTTTTTATTATTCTGCTTTCAATTTTCTCCTCTGTTAATGGTTGTAGTGAGTGTTTTATATACAGGCTCCTATTTATAGTGCGCTATTTTACTATGTTTAAAGTGATCTAAATAATCAGAAAAAGAACCACAATTATACATATTCTTCTTGTAGTAATAAATATTACCATTAGTAAATGCCAAGTCATAAATTTAAAAAAGATATTTTAAAAGCAGTAATGATTAAAAGAACACATTGAACGAACAAAATTAAAAGTCTATTCTAAACACAGCTTATTTTAGTGTTATTTTCCGTTCTGCAAGGAGTCTTGGCTACTGGCCACCATTTTATTCATTTTTTTTATTAATTTCCAAATAATAAGTAAATACATATTTTCAAGAAGGTGGCCAATAACAGATAAGTAAAATAAACAATAATAAACATATAGATTAAAAAAAAAAAAAAAAAAAGATATGATTGTGAATTTGGCACCTACATAGACACTGCACTCTAAATGTAACTTGCCTAATAGCGAGACAGACTTCTTTTTGAATTTCAGGACATATTTGGTCCTTAGGTGCCATTAGAAGCTGCCATAGTAACAGCCCAGCTCTCCGAATGGTTTCTCGATTTCTTTCTGTTTGAGGATTCAGAAAGAATTTGAATACCACCTGTAAAACAAAAAGGTCTGTAGCATTAATGATGACCAGAAAGATTTTCTGCTTAATTCCAGTGTCCTACCGAAGCCATCACCTGGACTGTAACTGGGGTGCAGGGTCACATTTGAACACATTGGTCTATCCATAAATTATTTTGAAAGTTTTGTAATCTTACAGTACCTGAAATACCACTAGAATACAGCGGATAATGCATTTATCCCCAATGACCATTGCCTTCTCCATAATGTCGCATATGCTGCTCAGATGATGAGATTCAATTGGATGTTGTTTGCCTAAAAAGCTTGTGATTGGCAAGCTATTGCTGGTGGACAGGAGATTCAGCTGGTGAATGCACATGGCACCAACGTGGTGAAGGAGTTGATTAATAACTTCACTTGTTGTTACAGCTTCACCTGCAGAAAACAAAAAGACCATGCAGCATTTAGGATAAATACAACTAGAGAAATTATACACTGTTTGAACTTTTCTACAAAGTAACAAAAAAAATGTTGGTGGCATTTAAAAATACCCACAATTACAAAAAAAGATTTGATTTTTTATCAAAATATCTCCCAGCATGGCCCTTTAAATAAAAATGATTCACTCGTGGTCTGTGATCTAATTGCAGTCTCTTGCAGTTCCAGCGCTCTGTGAGGGAGGCAGAGCGCAGGTGCCAGGAGTCCCAGTGTTGGACAGAAAGGAGTAACTAATATAATCTGCTCCACCACAGATCTAGGACTCCACCAGGAGTCCGATGGACCACTAGGGAATGCATTACTGCCCTTTCCTTCCCAGGAGATAAGCAGGATTGGGGGGGTACAAAATGCCAGAGGCAGACACACTTGGTCAGAATTGCACACACACTCTCAGTGACATACATAGGCACACAATGCAAGTTACACTCAGCATCCCCCACAACTCTCAGCCTCCTCTACACACTACACACACATAACATTCAGTCAAAACACACACCACTCACAGAAACAGAGCCCAAGGATCTAGAAGGGGGTCTTTATATGGCGCACGCATATATGTCACCCTGCCTAGGTCCCTGGGCAACCTTAATCTGCCTCTGAATGCTGGTCGCAGAGACAACACTACAGTGCACAGTAATGAAAAAAAAGTTTGGCCAAAAATGCTATTTACCGCTCAATCTCAATACATTCAAATTATCTGATAAATATGGTCATGACAGTCAGGAAATCAAACAGGTTTAAAAGCTACTGTATATCTTCAAAGCAATGTGAACCTTTGGTAGATTGTACACGAGACAAATGGATCTACAAAGTTAAGACAGGGCTGCACTATCAGTGTAAAGGATTTAAGAAAAGAGTGAGGTGTGTAACTAACAGCCACATTTGGAGTTACAGATTTTGTCACAGTTAGAGATTTTGTCACAGTTAGAGATTAAGCAACAGATTCATTGAAATACTTCTTAATACTTCCTTGTATAAAGATGGCATCATACCTTTGGGATCAGCGATTATGTGAGTGACACCAAGTCTCTGACATACCACATGGAAAGCTTGGTTGCCTGGATTACACCACTGATCTATATAATCATTGGAGCATGTCCAGATCATATTATTCATAGTGTCATAGCAAGCACCTGTGGGAAGAACACAGACAATGGCAGTATTTTAACTTGTCATTTATATGTCACATTTAGTAGACCTTACACAAGTGCTTGGCATATACATTAAATTAGCTTCCACAACTGAGGAACAGTCATGTGGAATATATACATAAAACCTAAAACTACCCAGTAAATGTAATTGGGAATAACAAATATATATATATATATTAATAATGTAACTCAAAGCAGATTTGAGCTGAATATCATTTGCTACTGCAAGGGCAAAAAAATAAATAAAAAAAAAATGATATGAAAAAAAATAATTGCACTAAGCAGATCATTCAACAGGTACTTTAAATGTCCACATGTCACATACAGATTCAAAGGACGTGAGCTATGGAATTTGTAGGTTTATTCCCTTTGTTCTGGGGAGAATTTGAGCAATTTTGACACAAGAGTGTTAATGTTTTTTAACCTATAAAAATTAAAGCTATAGGATAAATCATTTGTCAGAAGTTCATTCAATACCTATATAGCATGCTCATTAAATGGATTTAGAAGGTGAGTATAAACAGTGGAAAAAAATAAGTTTGGATAGTGCAAAGTAAATTTTGAAAATCTTTATCTCTGTATAGTATAAACCTGAAAAAAAAAATCAATGAACATGGAAAATGCATTTAAAATTAGCATGCAATTCAACATTATTGATCCAAGAGTACATAGGAAAAGTAGAGGGAGGAGAATCCCCTGGTGGATTATACAGAATTTCTTACCAAGTCCTGTTACTAGTGCACCACGGCCGAGAGAGCTTCCAGCAGCATCTATAAGATCAACTCTGTTTGTGAACTGCCCATCAGAAATATTAAAGACCAGACTGGAAGCAAGAACTGTAACAGGATACAAATGCCGCGTCAAAAGGAGTTACGTAATAAAATACAGTGAATATGCATATTACGCAGCTTCTAGTCCTTGTACCTGCTTTATCCATGGTGATCTATTCACAGGCTGAAGACTAGTTTGTGTCTTGTTAAAGATGATCTGCCCTATATCCTTAATTATAAATAATGCACTTATGTTGACAAGCTAATGAAAGGAGAAAATGGATATAGAACAGTAAGAGATTGCTACAGGCAGCATGATGAGGATGGAAGGGTGGTGAGGAGGGGGGGATAAGTGAATAAAAAGTGGTCAGTCAATATGGAAGGCAAAGCAGAGAAAATGAATGAAGAAACTGGGGAGCAGGATAATAAAATTGACATGTAGACTGTCAGACATTGAATATCTTGAAAAGAATTACAGTTGTTTATTTTGAACAAAAGAAGATATAACTGCTGTAAAATGCATATATTGGCATACCGTTACCATTAAAACGGTTTATGTCTCTCTCTAATATATATACATATACATATATATATACATACACACACATACATATACACACACATACATATATATACATACATACATACATACATACATACATATACACACACACACACACACCCCCCCAATAGAGAGGATGACCAGCACTCACGGATTTCCAAGAAGGAATCTGATGAAAGTCCCAGACGTGGACTGAAACGTTGAAGCAGCTTTTTAAGAGATGGATTAATAAATTTATAACTTTTTAATTACTTCTTGGAAATCCGTGAGTGCTGGTCATCCTCTCTATTGGTATGTGATATCTTCCCCAGATTTCAAGCACCCGGTCTTATTACCTTTGAAGCCAGAGTGCAAGTGGATATAGATAGAAAGAGATATATAGACTGTCGAAACGTTGATTTATATGCGTTTGATTTAATATATTTTTTTGTTTACTAAATCCAATGAGTGCTCTCAATTTGTTCCATTTGTGTGTGTATATATATATATATATATATATATATATATAAATAAAAAATAGAAACTTGTCACTCTCCTTAAAAGTATCCCCAATATATATCATACATACACACTGTGTATAATACATACACACACACACACATATACACACACTTCCAGCATACTCAGCAACTCAAATTCCACAACTTACTTTTCAGAGATGATAAACCACTTGTTCCACCAAAGAGAGATCTTGTTGCTGAGCTCCCCGATCCTCCAGGAGGAGGTACAAGAAGTACCAAGTATGTTCCACAGGTATACATTGGAGTTTTTCTTAAAACTTTCAAAGGCAGGCCACAGCTTGTATTCGCAGCTAGAAAATCAAGGACAATCATAAATCTACTGTGCAGTATGAATTATTTCTATACAATTCGCATATATTATCTATTGTGTGATGTATAAGGTGTATTGAGTTATGGTTTTCATACGCTCAATCTCCTCAGATATCCTTCAGCTCAAATTTATTACACTGGGATTAAAAAAAACAAAAACAAAAAAATATTCCTTTCTGAGTAAAAAACAAAAACATTATGCCCTGAGAACACAAAACAATTACAGGGACATTCTACTGCCCAGATGCAAAATACACAGTTTAATTGATACACCCCGAATGAAAGAAATTGCTACCTCTCAATTTTAGTTATACTGCGCTTACATAACGGGAAGTAACCGCACCTGTTGTCTGCTTAAAAGCCAAGGGGGTGTAACCAGGTTAATTTAGAAACGTGTAAATTTCTGTTGAAATCTGCACATTTCGCAAAATGACAAAAAAAGGGTACACTCTATACACAAAGCAAAGGTTGCCTCTTTTTACAGAGGAGTGTGTATAACAAAAGTGCTCAAAAGAGTCAAAAAGTGATTTACAGGCAGCTCAATACACTAGTGTGGAAATATCCTCTATTCCACTGAATAAATTTAGTAGATATTGGTGCGGTGTAAGTGACAAGGACCTACACCTATAAGTGGAGCGCTCAAACACAGATAAATCTTACCAAAACGTAGTCTCTCATTCAATGGTAAAATATGGGGTACATGTCAAAATAAAATACAGAAAATACAATATAGTGTAGACGGTACTAAGAAATGGCTTCACAGTGATTATAATAATGTGAGGATTCCTTGGAGGCTCCAAAAAGAACTTGGATGAGGTATTGAATGAAAATTGTGAATTTATTAGTTTAAAATAAACATAAAAACAAAGATGATAAAAGTCCTCAAATAAAAGTCCTTTAAAAATGGCCAATACGCGTTTCACTCTCAAATAGAGCTTCAGTCAGCTGACTGAAGAAGCTCTATTTGAGAGTGAAACGCGTATTGGCCATTTTTAAAAGGACTTTTATTTTTTTTATCTTTGTTTTTATGTTTATTTTAAACTAATAAATTCACAATTTTCATTCAATACCTCATCCAAGTTTTTTTTGGAGCCTCCAAGGAATCCTCACATTATTATAATCACTGTGAAGCCATTTCTTAGTCCCGTCTACACTATATTGTATTTTCTGTATTTTATTTTGACATGTACCCCATATTTTACCATTGAATGAGAGACTACGTTTTGGTAAGATTTATCTGTGTTTGAGCGCTCCACTTATAGGTGTAGGTCCTTGTCACTTACACCGCACCAATATCTATACACAAAGCTTTTCAGCAAGCTAAAATGCTTTAGGGATATGACGTGTCTCTTTAAATTATGAGTTGAAATTCAATAACCATGCGCGGGGGAGATCAGTGATCTCTCATCTTTGGTGAATGTTAAAGTCTAAATATATGAAGAAAAAAAAAAAATCAATGCTTCAGCTCAGTACAACTAAGCAGCAACAAACCAAAAGGGAGTGTATGCTAGAAATGTTGCAGAATAAATCCCGTGCCTATGGAGTCATGCTGAGATATTTCATAAGGTTTATTATAAGATGATCTGCATGCAACATTTAAAAAAAGTCTATTAAAACCCTCTTTATTAATAATAAAAAAATATTTACCTTGAATTATTTCCTAGGTGCAAGGTACTAACGGAGAGGTGGCTACTACAGAGATGGCTTGGGTAGTATTTTTAAAACAGTTTTTTTATCTTTGTCTTTCTGGAAATGTCTCTGTCTCACACATAGATATTTCTTTAAACCCCCCAAATAACTGAGGTAAACACTCTGGGGCATCTAGTTTGCTTATTATTTGACCCACGGTAATATTGATCTTTCTTTGCTTTAATGTTTTCTTTCTCCCTGTTTTTTTTTTGACAATCTCTATTAGAGTATTTCACTAAACACAGATTTTGTTTCCAAATGGACAAAATCCAATGAAAAGGGCCAAATTGCAACTACAATGGCAATTCTCAGATTTATTTAAGTTTATTGCAGTCGAAAATGGGTGATCCCGACTGAATCTGCACCAACAGGATGGATGCATTCACTGTCTGGATTAAAATAAGTGCTTTTTGCACTAAAATCTCTAAAAAAGTATAGGATTTTGAATATTTATATTTAAAGCACCGATTTAGAAAAAATTCAGGACAGCATGTATACAGCAGGACACACGTTCAAAAATTATTATTTCTTAAAGTACCATTTGTCTGCTGGCCAGACTAGCAGCCAATGGGCAATTGGTTAAAAAATTCAGCAGTGCGAGGGTTAATCATTTGGTGGCTGGCAAAGGCATGCTAGCCGCTCCCCACATTCAAATGTAAACAAATAAATACATAAGATTTGAAACCTCTCTTATGCCCCCACTTGCTGCATATCTACTGAACATTAAATAATAGCAACTGGGAAGTCATTGCTGTCCACCCCCTTCAATTGAAAAGAAACAATGGGGGAAGGGGATATCCTGTGCTCCCACCCATAGGTGGCAGGTAGAGGTCATCAATTTTATACTGGGTAGGTATTTAGTGTACCTCCCACCAATGGGCTGCAGGTGCTGTGAACAATGTCCAGATTTTGCAAGCCAAATGGCAATGTACAGCACTGGACAGATGTTCCCCGTTTGGTACATATTAATAAAAAAATCTCAGGCACTCACTGTGATTGCTTCCAGGCAGATTTATTGCAACATTTTGACCTATACAGGTCTTTATCAAACTTGATAAAGACCTGTATAGGTCGAAACGTTGCAATAAATCTGCCTGGAAGCAATCACAGTGAGTGCCTAAGATTTTTTTTTATTAATACGTATTTCTTAAATTTTGCTGACCCTTGCTCAGTAGCACCCTGTGTTGAAGTATTGTGGCTGAGTGCAACCCAACCATTTTTTCTACCCAGTTTGGTACATGTCATTTGGGGTTTTAAGATTAAACTTGTGAATGTTGTATTGCAGAGAGGCAAACTGATCCTCTCTATCATTCTCATATCATGTAATCAACAGACTGCCTATTGCACCAAGGTCTAGATTTTATTAAGGATATCCTAAATCAATGTCAGGACATATTTATTTGGTCTATATGGTAGCTGCACCAGAGTTGCTCCAGTTTTGCCTGAAAATGATAGGACTTGTTTTCTATATATTTATTTAAAAAGCAGTGGCAGTATTCCAGGTATGCCAGCTGTCTCACTAACCGGTCTGGTCTTCTTTCAGTGTGTTTGAGATTGTAGATCCAGTAAGAGCAGCCAGCGTTGCAGACGGTGAAGCTCTGTATCTGGATAATCTGCTCAGCAGCATTTCATTAATACTTTTTGCCGATTCTCCCTCTTTCCTCATTAATATGATTCGTTCATGGAGAGGGTTGGCCATGCACACACCGTTTTCTACCTGCAAAAAGATATTAATATAATTTATTTCCAATATATCAATAGCCAAATGCTCACAAACTATTGTGCAACCAATCACAGAACTCTATAACTGAGCGGTGTACCTGAAACTATTCAAAATATTAATCCTTTAAAAACCAATGGTAAAATCACTATGCTAAGTCCAACCAATTGTGATACCCAAGTAGTTGCAGTCACAGGTGGGGAAGATTCAAAATCTAGTTACCTGATGACTTCAGTATTAAGTGGAAAGGAAATCATTTTCAATTACGGTTTTCTGTAAAAGGGGTGAAGTCAATCAGAATGAATGGCACCAACTCTAAAATTCGATGGCACAGCCGGTAAGAAGGCATACCCAAATAAGCTGGGGGAAACACAGTTTGTTTCTAGGTATGTTTCTAAAGACAGTTCCCAATGTAATCCCTCAGCACTGTAAAATAAATTTTAATTGAGCAGCTATGTATGGTGCACTTAGGTTGCAATTTTAGAAAACATTAATTCTATGTATAATATTGGATCTAAACCAAGCATGTCAAACTTGTAGCCCACAATGAATATATTTGCGGCCCGCCTGCCCTGGGGCCGCTTTGGGTGCGACGAGCTGCAAGACAAGAAATATCTTTCCTGTTTTTTCTTTGTCTTCCCTCCAACAGCCGCTAGAGGGCAGAATCTGTCTGCAGAGCAGGCCAGCCACTCCCCCTCCCCTTCTGCTCACAGTGCCAGAGGAGCGTCTGGCCTGCTTGAGCAAAGCCGGGCTGGGACTGGAGGATGGGTGGCTCATCTTAAGGAAGGAGAAGAGGGGCTAGGGGGATTTTCCTGTGTAGTGTGTTAAATTGGGGAGGGGGAGCAGTGTATTAATTTGGGGGAGGAAGGGATAGCAGTGTATTAATTTGAGGGCAATGTATTAGAATGGGTCTGCATGGAGGCGCTGAAGTTCTCCAAGAAGATGCTATCTGACTGCTCAGCGTTTTGCCACACATGCACAATAGCCTCCCAATGCTTTCCTATGGGATGATCTCAGCCAAAGTGAAGAACACACTCATGGAACTTCAAAATCAACAAGATAACGTAATTAGTTTTTTTTTTACAGCTGGGCAACAGCATACATTCACCATTTCAGTACCATTACCAAACTTTTCTTAATATGTCAAGGTAGCTGGACTGAAACATTGCATATAAATTAGCTCTTTTGTTTCGTTTGAAGCCCTACGAGCGTGAGGACATGCAGTGTCAGGCAACTTTTTTTTTTTACTGTACTTTTCTAAATACGTTTCTATGAAAACTGAAGTTTTGGGGTTTTTTTTGCAGCCCACAAACTTAAACCTTTTTCATTTGGCCTATGTTAGCCTTTGAGTTTGACATGCTTGATCTAAACTGTAGCCTGAGAATATTTTCCATTAATCAGGAGACGAGTAAAACATCAAATATTCTGCAAAATAAGTAGTAGTACCACCAAGTATAATCTCATACATCACCATATAAATAAAATGTATTTGTATTTAATATTGCACTATGTGACCCAAACTTTGTTCTTGTAGCTCTACAGCCTGTTTTGTTGTATACTTATTGGTATTAGTAGACAGGTAGGTGCTTGACCCGTATTGTCCTTTTATACAATATCGTAGCCTTGCCTCATCTAACCCATCACCTCATTCTAAAATACTGATTCTAGTTGATTTCTGTAGTGCTCGGGTACATACAGCACTGAGAGTAACTACACAGATTTAAGAGGACAAATGGACACAGAGTCAGATAGGTAGTATTTTGCAACACATCTGTTGTCTGTCTGTCATATTTTCCCTCAAAGTTAGCCCAAAATGAATGGAGCAATCGTGGGACATTATTTTCAATGTTATTATAAAGATAATTTATGTTTTTTTAATATAATTCACTTTAAAAATGTCAGTATATATAAATAGAGATGTCGCAAACCGTCCGCGAACGGTTCGCGGCGAACTCCGGTCAGCTGACACATCCCGGCCAATCTCCAGCAGACCCTCCCTCCCAGACCCTCCTACTTCCTGGACAGCATCCATGTGAAGTTCGCGGACGGTTCGCGACATCTCTATATATAAATAGTGGTGAAAATACCTACATTCAGTTCAAAAATGTCCATGAATACGGAGTGGCCTTTTGGCGTCTTCTCATTCAGGCTTGCAGGAGACCAAATCCAGTAAAAATAAGTGCCATCAGAAGACATGTGTACAGTAGTCATATTACTCCCAACAGGAAAATGATTGGCTGGCATTGTGACAATCTGAGAGATCTGGAATCCAAAAGGAAAAATCATATCAAAAAAGTTAGTTTCAGAACTAGAAAGGAACACGAAAAACTCCACTAAATAAAGAAAAAAAACAAAACAAATATATTCAACTGCACATTAATAAATGATTTCCTAGTTAACAGTGCTACAGAATTTGTTGGCGCTTTATAAATCATAATAACCAGGTTAGTTCTGCAGATGGTGTGAAACCTTTAAAGGGACACTATAGTCACCAGAAAAACTACAGCTTAATGCAGGGGTAGGCAACCTACGGCACTAGTGCCATGCACGGCACTTGAGGTGTCTTTGCACGGCACTCAAGGCTGCTAGAGCCAAACAGGCTCTGGCCTATCAGGAGTCCCAGTAAAACTTCAGATATCTGCTAATCCGAAAAGGTGAAGGACAATCCTCAGTTTATACATTGCAGCACGTAGAGGTAGTGATCTCAGATCACTTCCTCCCAGCACTTGTGAATAGGAATCCACACTGTAGTAGAGCAGCACGCAGTTGCTGTTGCAGCTTCTGTCCTTGACATGTACCTGGCCGGCCTAGTCCCCACTGGAAGCCACCCACACTGCTAGATATACACAGAAATGCAGAATAACCTTCCCCTCATACAAATAATACGGACAGCCCACACACAAACATACACACAATCCGTACAAACGAAACACCACTAACAATCCACATACATGCACACAACCCCACATGCAATACCCCAAACAGTCCACACACACACAATTCCACAAGCAGCCCCCACACATAGCCCACATTCATATGTATCATACACAATACCATAAACTACTCATGAACATATAAAATATAATAGCTCAATAGCTGTCTTTAACGTGGGGCAAACTGGCCAGCTGCACCGTGAGCCCTGCTGGCCTCCACTATTTCTAACCCTCTGGCTGGTAATCCGCACACTAAGGAGGCCCACCGGGTGGCCCATGCACAAAGGACCACCCGGTGGGCTTCTGTCAGCAGGGGCCCGGTCGCACGCTGAGGGGCTTTAACAGCGCGAGCGGGCCCCTTGCTTTTCGGCAGCAGGCTGGGAGGAAGTGACGGCTGCGCATCACTTCCTCCCACAAAGAGAGGATGGCGCGGGAAAGAAGAGTAGGCAGATTGGAGGGGGGCTGGCCGCGAGCGCTAGACCCCAACTCCCAACACCTTCAGCCACCAGCAGGAAAGGTAGGAAACTGGAGGGTAGGTTTTAAAGTGTATGTCTGTGTCAGTATGTCGTTGTGTGTCAGTTTATCTGTGTGTGTCAGTATGTTTGTAGGTCAGCATGTCTGTGTGTGTGTGCGCGCATTTCAGTGTGTATATATCTGTGTGTGTATATGTGCATACATATCAGCATTCACACACGAACACTACACACAAATACACCCCTGCATTCAAATTTCAACACTACGTACAAACACACATCTGTATTACACACCAGAATTATATGTAAATACACCCCTGCATTCAAAAACCAACACTACACAAATACATGCTTGCAATCACGCCAACACCACATACAAACATATTCCATACAAAAACCTGTTTACATTCAAACACACAACTGCTGCTTAGTGCTAAATACAGATCTGCAAACATGGGTAAATGGTAGAGCCCCAGCTGTCAATGCATTTCTGGAGTTGCACGACAGATAGGGATCTACCTTTTTAATCACCCGTGCAACAGGGAGACCCCCAAAAATTCTTGCACCTCTCTAATTTAGGTCCACCACTACGTTGAGGTGGAGGACGTGAGTGCATGCCTGGGGAGGGGGGACAGGGTCCAGGGGGCCCCAAGCAAATGCTTTGCCCAGGGTCCAGTCACTATTAAAGACTGCCCTGCATATACGCACAAATACAACGATACAAAGCAATTACAGTAAAAATAAGCAGAATACGGCAGCATACACACCTCCATTTAAAAAAACAAAAAATTAAAATAAATTTAAAAAAATAGGACCGGCGCGCTACGGGACATCACAATCCTATATCGGCACAGTACTGCTAAAAGGTTGCCTACTCCGGGCTTAATGTATAGTATAATAGTAAGAGTATAATTATTCCCTTCAGGCATTTTCATGCAAACACTGCCTTTTCAGAGAAAAGGCAGTGTTTACATTGCCCCCCAGGGACACCTCCAGTGGCCACTGGAGGTGCTTCCTGGGGCAGTGCTGCACAGTAGGCAGGAGATGCTGGAGGCATGGAGATGCTGAATTGTACTCATAGACATGCATTGATTCAATGCATCTCTAAGAGGAGATGCTTATTGGCCAAAACAGCGTTTGGCCCCACCCCATCCCTCCTCTTTGCCGATTTCAGCCAATCCAATGCTTTCCCATGATTGGCTAAAAATCAGCAATTCTGAATATGTCACCAAGGAGACATATTGGAGGCGGGGCCAGCACCGGCAGACCTGCGTAGCGCTGGAAATAAGGTGAGTTTTCACCACTTCTAAAAGGGGGGTGGGGGGGTAAGTCACCTAATTGGTGGTTTTAACACTATAGGGTCAGTTTTACATGTTTGTGTTCCTGACCCTATAGTGTTCCTTTAAGAGGTTTCACCTCAAATTAATGACTTTTATATTGGACCAAACTGACCCAATTTAAATGTGACTAAAGTTTTTTCAAAATGAAATCCAATTTGTGTTCATTAGGGGTAGAGACACACTTCTAGCAATGCAAAGGCTATGGTTTTAACCTTAACCTGACTTGGAGATGACATGAAAGAATTTAAACCTTTGAAATTAATTGGAGGAGAACAATCCAGTTTGGTACCTATGTCCAGTACAGTTAGCCTGTCTTAAACTGTAGTATAAATATAGGGGTGTGTCAACTGTAAACAATTTAGCTTAACACTGAGCATTGGTAACACTAACTCATTGGCTTTGTACAATGAAGAGGCGACTAATGAAAGTCTAGTAGTAGTTCCAGATATCTAAAAGTATAGATCAGTCAATACTTGACATTTGGAAATTTCACAGTGAGTTATTAATAAAGTGCAATTCTGGGACAGAGTTCGAAAAGTGGAACAGTTGCAGGAATATTCTACTGGTTTCCATGGTGATCTCTCAATTTTATTTAGTGGTTTGCCCCAGAACTGCTGTTTAAAAATAAACCCAATTACTCAGCTTGCCTTATTCACATTCTACATTCACACTTCAAATGTATTAGCATAACATTTTATCAGCATTAAAACCGTTAATATGCTATAGATCTGGTAGAAAGAACAAGAGATTGGTCGCTTTAAGCAAGGCTTCACCTCTAAAATAATTAGTTTAGAATTACTCATGCCACATAGCCTGTACATACATTTACTTGATTCCTCAATCTCCTTGTACACAAAAATGATGGTTAGAAGTAAAATGCTTTAAAATAAATAAATCAGTGTTTCATTTATTATACAAGGGCAAAGAAAAATGTTTCAATCTTTCTGGTCCAATTATTTCCAATGCAAAAAAAAAAAAAACCTGAAAAAACCCTGACTATATTCTTGTAGATAATTGCTAGCAGCTATGACTGATTTCCTTGAAAATATGATAAAGGATAGTACTAATTTGCTCTGCATTGGATGATAGTTCAATAAAACGATGTGATTCTGATTGACCGTGTTTTCATTTGGTTGAGCTTCCAAATACTCATTCTTGCTTAATTTTCCAAACAGATGATTGCTACTTGTTTCCTCCTAATTGTAACTCAGCATTGTCAAATAATAACAACAAGCAAGTATTCAACCAGGATATATTTTAAGGATGCACAAAGTAAATAAGTTACTGCCCTACATCTAGTTCTTAATATATTGACCTCAGAACGATGAAGGTTTGTATGAACCATATCAGGAATTAAGGCTGCTAGCCTATCAAAATTTTGAGTTTTAACCACTATTTCAGTACTAATGCCACACCTGTCTGTCTTCTAAGGGGGTGCCACTAAAGAAAGGAAGAAGATAGTCTATTTATTATAATTCCCCCTATCTTGAATGAATTAATCTAATTCATTATCATTGTTTGATAGACTATAGCAAGCTCTAGCAGTTAGGTTGTTTAGACTTCCCGTTTAAATTGTGAGTGTTCATGTACAGCATGCTATGAAAGAATGCAATGCATGCAGCTTTTCGTACTGCATTCTGTGGTGCATGCAATCTACACGGCATGAGATAGTGAAATGGATTTTTTTTTATTTATTATTTTCTAAAACATCACATGGATTGATGTGCATTGCTTACACGAATTATACCTCAATATTTGTACACATTTATGGTGGATAAATCCATATTAAAAAAACAGCAAAATGTTATTACTTTCGCCATCAAGGTCTTCTGTTCATTTCAAACTTTGCACTGGAAGGATTTAGATTTTAGTTTATTTGATACAATTATTTTAATTAATTCTAAAAATTTACCTAGAAATATTGAAAATTAAGAACATGTTTATAGAAGAAAGAAAATGCTTATTTGAACAGGTAATTATCTCCTATCAGTATATAATGCCAGAGGTATTTGAAATAGAAATTACCTAACCAGCTCTTAGTCAACTGGGTTCATTCAGTCAAGGTGTCGAGGCTAGTGGACCCAACACACAGGGATTAAACTAAGTATCCGGGTTTTAGGCATTCAATGAACCACAGAAACATAAAAAAATAATAGCAGAGGCAGGTCATGCAGACATATGGCTTCCAGTTTATTTCTCTCTCCATCCCCCCTCCAAACTATTTCTTCTTCACTCTGCCATCCTTCACACAAATATTTACAATCTAGGCTATTGTGGGGTTTTATTGCTTAGATCTGTACATTTATCTGGCGTATTGCTGCTTTAACTGCTGTCTCAAATCAACCTGGATTTGAGCTAGAAAATGCTTCAGACATCATAAATGAAGCAGCTCCTAGAAGCAATTCTTTCCAAAAAGATGTTCGGTTAATAGAATAATATCTTAGCAAAATACTGGATTAGTCACTTATTTTGCAAAAATATACAAATAGATTTATATGCAGAAAAAGACACGTCTCAATGAAACACAAATAAATACAGACTATCATAGTCCCTATTCAAGATGTTTATCAGGTGGGATCAACTTGTTTTTACAGTTATTTTACCACTGACCTATACAGGACTACATGAAAGAAAGTTTTGTATTGATTACCTGAAGTGTGTGCTGGTCGATTATCTGGAAGATAAAATGAGGCTTGTTATCGAAGGATGCTGGCCTGTGAAGCAGTTTTCCACATCCATATGCTATCCAGCCAGATTCTAACTCCTCGTTTCGACAGTAGACAAAGCCTCTGGAAGGATCAATAGATGAGAATTATGGGTTTGTAATGGCTAGCAAAAATACACACATTACAGATGTTGTACTTGTACTGTAATATGCCTACAGACGGTTACATCAGTTGTAGTGACTGGAATTTAGTCTCTCATGGAGTACAGAAAGAATGTGGTCTGACTTCTGGAAAGCAGAGACTCATATGGATGAAATAGATTTCACTGAAAAGTAGGAAAAGACCAGCTTTAAAGCCCCATAGGTGGTCAATAGTGGTTGGTGAATGGAGACAGCAAAGGACCACTGCCACTATACATAGATAATTGCACTACCACTGAAGATCTAGCAATGCTAAATCAAACTGGGTTATTTCAATGTAATCCCAGGTTTGTGTAAACTACATTTTTTTTTTTTTTTTTAAACAGTCTTCCAAATAGGCTAAATTTAGATAAAGGGGGTTGCAAAACAGCTCCCATGGATTTTAATACTACTATAGGAACAAAACATGGGATGGACTGGAAATGAAACTCCCTACACAGTGTTCTCCAAGATTCAGATATCAATTCATTTGTACTAAACAAATACAAAGAATGAGATGCTACTGGATAAAATGTTCTACGTGCCATTTATACATTTGCCTGGGAGCAAGCTTGCCAATTCATGGGTATCCAAGGAACAACAGAATATACAATATGTTTATTGCAATACAATGCTCACAGTGAAGTGCATTGTTTGTTTGCATTATTGCATCTTGAAAGGGGGTGTCAATGGCACTGAAACGATTTCAGATAGTTGTAGGTCGTTTCAATGTTGTAATTTTGATATCCACACCACTGCCTGGAGGAATTGTACACACAGATTTATGTGCTACCCACATTATTTTAGGAATTAATGTGTTTTAACATAGACCACAGGTCTAAAACACATGTACCGGCAGAATAACACTAAGTCTGTACATCGTGCTGGTAAAACTGCCAGCAAATATACATTAAAATCAGGTTTACTAGAAGATGGGTTCCATCACCATCAAGATGGCCTCCACAAAGCAAGGAATTTACATTTGCACTGTCCCATACGGCTAGTACATGTTGGAAATGATAAACCATTATACTATTTATAGTGGCATTTATACAGCACCAACCTATGTTGTAGCGCTTTCAAAAATGATAAGGGGGGGTGTTAACAAATGATTGTTCAACTTGACAGCCAGATCTCCTCCACAATAAATTGGATTTGAAGTTGGACACTTACAAGAAGTGACAGAATCTGCCTGTGCTTTCCTGGGATATAGGTACTTTAATTGCTGTGCATTAATTTAGAGCATGTTTTATTGCATACAGGTATTGTGTAAATGTAAAAAGAGTTCTACTTAATAGTCTAGCTTTAAACCAGGAGAAGCTTCTCTGTGGACTGTCAGACAATGGATAATGTAAAAGCAGAAGGGACGGGGCTGAAAAAAGTGCATGTTGTATGTAAGCAGAAAACCTCTCCTCCTTTTCTGCTTAAGTGCAAGTGGTGACACATGGCTGTTGAATGTAGGAGCCAAAAAGACAATAGGATTTTGCCATGTATACCTATACAACTTTACGTAAAAAATAAACCATACAAACAAATGATCATTTTTAGAAACTGAGTTCCACCAAGCCTTGTTCTAATGATTTCAAGATATGTTTAAATAAAATGGGTTATGACCATATAACACAAATTTATGGAGTCACCAATTACAATGCAATGAATTTCACAGTTCAAGATAAGGTTACAACCCAAACCTAGCAGGAAACTGTATTGTCCACAGGGAAACTAATTAAAAGGGAACATCCATTCTGACAATACCCCTTCTTTCATAATGCACCTTCTGTTCACATGGAATACAGATGATGAAACACAATACAAAAAGAACAAAAAAATGGGCTGTCCCAAATTTTACGCTGTTACAAGATAATGTTTTAAAAATGGCCCATACAGTCTTGCATTGTATTAGCCCAGGCCCAGCAGATGAATCAACCTGACTAGTCCCCACAAAAATATGTGGAAATATCTGATATGTACCTCTCTGAAAGCTTATAATGAAATAATGTATTGAATGTAACAATCTCAAATCCATCAGTGTTTATTTAAAGTTGTCCTTCATAACCCCTATTGACTAAATATCTACTCTACTTATAGGAAAAAAAAAATCAAAACTGACTGGGCATAGGTATAAAAAGGTCCAAGGAAGATTTATTGGATAGAATTGAGCAACGTTTTAGCTCTGTGTGAGCCTTTATCAAGCCTTGATAAAGATTCACAACAGCCGAAATGTTGGTGGATTCTATTCCATAAATGTGCCCTGGACTTTATACCTGTGCCCAGTTCGTTTTGATTTTTTTCCCCGAAGAGTTTGGTTCTCTCTGGATTTTTTTTAAACTATTACATGTACCTACCCTATTTACTTTCTACTCAACTTATAGATGCTGGAAATGTTTTTTTTTTTCCCCCAAGGTCAGTTGTCAATGCCACAATTTTTTTTTAAACTTTCTAGGGTTTAAACCATGAGAAGTTTATTAGTAACACAGAAATCACATGTACGAGAAATGACACCAATGCTTACTGATTTCCCAATTTCCAATAAAAATAAAGGCAAGTATGCAATGTGAGCTGATGAATAACAGCTTTGTATTCAACAAATGAAAAGCAGAGTGTGCAAATATTTTTTTTTTACTACTGGAGACATAATCATTAAAATGGTAGATAAGGAACAAAAATGTATACAGAAAAATGTATCTTTCCCAAATCTGAACGCAAGAGTGGAATGTCTGCTTAATATTGCTCTATAATCTGCTCCAAGGTTCACCAACTCGATTATCAGATACAACCACAAGTACAAACGTAAAAGGGTGGCCATCTCATATCTAGGATAAAAATAAGTAGCTAATGCCTAAAAAGATTGCAAAAAAGTTTAGAAAATAAAAATGTTTTAGCATAGTCTGTGTATAATATATATATATATATATATATATATATATATATATATATATATATATATATATATTTATTTGTGCTCGGAATTTAATTGGTTATGGAATATGTTCAATGATGCAGTGTTGGCTGAGGTGTGCCGTATAAATCCAGTGATGCAGATGTAAAAAACAGATAAAATTTGTAATACCTTTTTTATTGGATTAAAACATTTTTTTAATGACAAGCTTTTGGGAGACTTGAGAAAGGGAGGTTCTCCCGAAAGCTTGTCATTAAATAAAATAAATATACACACACACACACATATATATATATATATATATATACACAGAAAATGTACAGTGTCCACTAATATTGGCACCCTTGGTAAATATGAGCAAAAAAAGGCTGTGAAAAATTGTCTTTATTTGTTAACCTTTTAATTTTTTGTTCACAAAATACACAAAAATACTCTCGCTCTCATGGATATCAAACATTTGGGAAAAAAAAAAAAAATTAAAAAATGAAATGACCTTAAGGACAGAGCTTCAAAAGCTTGTCTTTCACTTAATGACAACAGCATTTTTTTAATTTTTTGCAGTGTGCGTTCAAACCCCCCAAATTATGCTCAGCTAGGTCTTCTGAGTAAAAAGACACCCCCAATGAATGTCTTTGGCACTATTTCGTGAAGCTACCAGAAGTTTTTACCAGACTTTGAATTTTGACGCTGGGACTATGTGCAATTTCCAAGCATCTTCGCAGGTTTTAAATTCAAACTACCCCACAAAGGCCTACCATTTCTTAAAGTAGACACCCCAGGGTGTTTTAAAAGGTATATTTTGAACCTTAGCATGGGATCATATTTCCTCTAGCTTGAACCAGATATAGTGGTAATAAGCGTTTTTTCTACCTTTTTGACATACAAAGTGAGTTTGCACAGTATATTTTGCAAACCTCATGTGTGCTACGACTGTATAATACTTCATATGTTGCTCAGCTATGTCGGCTGAGTACAGCAATACCCCCGTATGTACCTTTGTCAGGTATGTGTGGACATCGGAGGAGCACATTTGGGACACAGCCATTCCAGTTTTTTTCAAACTTTGAATTTTTATGCTGTGCCTATGTCCCATTTTAGAGTATATTACCAGGCTATATAATCCAAATACCCCATAAAGCCATACCATTTCTTAAAGAAGACATCCCAGGGTATTTCAAAAGGCATATTTTGAACCTTAGCGTGGGATCATTTTTCCGCTAGCTTGTACCAAGTGTAGTGGTAATAAGCATTTTTTCTGCCTTTTTGACATACAAAGTGAGTTTGTGCAGCATATTTTGCAAACCTTATGTGTGCTATGACTGTATAATACTTCATATGTTGCTCAGCTATGTCGGCTGAGTACAGCAATACCCCCGTATGTACCTTTGCCAGGTATATGTGGATGTTGAAGGGGCGCATTTGAGACGCAGCCAGTTTTTTTTCTAACTTTGAAGTTTTACGCTGTGTCCATGTTCCAATTTGGAGTAGTATAGACGGTTGGTTATTGAAACTTCCCCACAAACACATATTATTTATTAAAGAATACACTCTGAGGTAATTCAAAAGGCATATTTTGAACCTTGGCGTGGGACAATTTTTTCTTTAGTTTGTTCCAGGTGTAGTGGTAGTGAGCGTTTTTAAAATGTATTTTTTTTACTTTTTTTACTTTTTTACTTTTAAAAACTAGTTTTTAAACTTTTGTTTTGCTTATTAGTTTTTTTTAAAACTTTCCTAAACTTTCTTAAAACTTTTTTACAGATTTAACATTTTTTCTAAGCTTTTTTTTTTTACCGTTAACCCCTAACTAGCAGTAAGCAGCACTAACCGTAAATTCCCCATTTTCCCATAACTCCCACCCACCCCAGGTAGCAAAATATATAGTTATAAAATATTTAAATTAATTGTAGTCAGTGATCAATTGGCAGGGAAGGGGTTAACTTTTTTATTAAAATGGGTAAAGGGGGGGTGGGACTTTAAATTAACTTTTTTTTTTTTACAGCAGGGGGCAGGATCAGCACTGTTCCGGCTCCCTGCACTTCACACAGAACCAGGAAGTGCAGGGAGCCGGAAGGTAAGTATACAGAGCACATGTGCTCGCTCTGACCGCAAGTCAGAACATGTGCTGGGCAGCACTATCGGGTGCTCTCGGTCTGCCTCTAATGCAGAGGCATACCGGAGCACCATTAACCCTGCGATCGCGGCGATCTGGGGTTAATTTTACCGCGTGACGGACGAAGTCCGTCACTCGTCACTAAGGATCTCCCCTATGTGACGGACCTTGTCCGTCCATCGGAGTTAAGGGGTTAAATATGCATGCAGCACAATTATTGGCACCCCTATGAATTCATATGAGAAAAATATATTTGAAGAATATTCCAAATGATATTTTACCTTTTTTAGTACACCTAGGAGACTAGGAACAGAACATTGTTACATCCATGACCTCTTGTTTCACAGCTGTATAATATGGCGGTAACAGGTATTTAGGCATTTATCGTAGTCATCTAAGACTAAGACCAAAGAATATAGATGTAATCTGTGGCAAAAGGTTGTTGAGCTTCACAAAATGGGAAGTGGCCATAAGAAAACAGCAAAAGCACTAAAAATATCAATTCCCACCATCGTGGCATTACTTAACAAGTTATATTGTCTCAACCACTATGAAAAGGATGGTTAGAGACACCAAAAAAATCTCTAAGGAGCACAGCTGGAGAATTGCAGAAGCTAGTCAGAAAATCTCCAAAACTACAATCCAACATCAGCTATATCACCACTAGTTGTTTGGAAGGGTATCAAGAAAAAACAAAAACAAAAAAAAAAACACTACTCTCATCCAAAAACAAACTCACTGTGGGAACTTCAAATGGGATCGTCTCTATGGTCCGATGAAACCAAAATAGAGCTTTTTGGCAATAAACACACAGAGGTAGCCATATGGAAAAGTACCTCATGCCCACTGTTAAATATGGTGGTGGCTCTTTACGGTTTTCTGCCAGAGGAAATTTTGTTTGGATACATGGCATCATGGACTTTATCAAATATCAACAGATATTAAATGAACACCTTAATGTCTTTGCCAGAAATCTTAAAATGGGCTATGGTTTGATCGTCCAGCAGGACAACGATCCAAAACATACATCACAATCAACACAAAAATGGTTTACTGTGGTGAACTGAAGAGGAGAGTCCACCAGCGTTGACCTCGAAATTTGAATTATCTGGAGAGTTTCTTTATGGAGAAACAGTCTCCGATCCGTTACCATGTATTCTCCAACCTCATCAAGCATTATAGGAGAAGACTCAGAGCTGTTATATTGGCAAAGTGAGGTAGCACAAAGAACCTATGGCATGCATATATTTAAAAAAAGATTACTGTTTTAATTTTTTTTAATAAACCTGTTTTGTGTTTCCAACTGTTTAATATCAATGAGAGCAGAGTATCTTTCTCCATTTTTTGCACAAAGGATCAAAAGGTTAAACGATAAAGACAATTTTTCATAGCCTTTGCTATACTTTGCTATATTTACCAAGGGTGCCAATATTAGTGGAGGGCACTGTATACACAAATTATCATTGTTTCCACCTATATCCAGATACAAACCGTAATGTGCCGTGCAGACCAGATCCAAGTTTGCTCAGTCCTCTTCCCACAGAGTTAGTTGTGTACAAGTAAAGCCCATCTGATGCTAGGCAGCGGCCCAAGTCTGCATCTGCAATATCAAGAACATACTTTTGCAACAAAGATGTAATCTTTTCTGTGCTCTACATGAGGTCTGAATTGCAATCACTAAGAAAATTGTACATTAATATGTTAATATTGTAAATTAAACAGAAACTGACAAAGTATGAAGCAAGTTACCACATACATAAAAGTTAAAGGACCACTATAGTGCCAGGAAAACACTCGTTTTCCTGGCACTATAGTGTCCTGAGGGTGCCCCACCCTCAGGGACCCCCTCCCGCCCGGCTCTGGAAAGGGGAAAAGGGGTAAAACTTACCTTTTTTCCAGCGCTGGGCGGGGAGCTCTCCTCCTCCGATCCTCCTTCTCTCCTCCCCGTCGGCTGAATGCGCGCGCATTCAGCCGGTCGCATAGGAAAGCATTATCAATGCTTTCCTATGGACGCTGGCGTGCTCTCACTGTGAATATCACAGTGAGAAGCACGCAAGCGCCTCTAGCGGCTGTCAATGAGACAGGGCCCAGAGAAAAGCTATCTCCAAACCAGGGCAGAGGATCAGACGTCTCCCCCGCCTCAAATACGTGCACAAGCCTTAGAGAAGCCTAGCATGGGCAATGCCTACCAGATCCAATGAAATGCATGCCAAACACTCCACAATGTGTTTCTCAGGAGAATTAAGGTTTTCGTACAAACATAAAATGGCTTTGTCAATTATTATGCCTAGTGAGAGGTTCTCCCACCACATGCAACTACCTCCATTGGCTGTCAGGTCCCGCCCCATAATCCTGGCTTTTGTTTTTTTTTTACATTTCTTTAAACAAATTACTTTCTTGTGTGTGTAGAGATGGAACAACCTAGTAACATTTGCGCACGCACGCACGCACGCACACGTTGCTCAGTGTTGTCAGCACAAGGTTTGCTTTGGATGGGTAATGAGGAAGTAAATCTGTGTGGCAAAAGGGAAGCTGGGCATTGGTTTTTTGGTTTTTTTTTTGCCAAACTGCTCAAAAACAGATAGGAAAAAAAAAGGGGGGGGGGACAACACCCAAACACTAATAACACCATACCCAGTAGAATAAGCTGTGGTGGTTGTTGTGAGAAGAGCCTCCTTCTTAAAGGGAAATATATGTCAATATGCTGGGAATGTCCCATTCAGGATATAACATTGAACATAGTTTTCCACTCATAGCTTACCTTTATTCTCATTGTTTGCACTGCTAGTGCCATCAGGAGCTGGAAGCATATCCTCAAAACCCCAGGATACAATGTGTTTGCTTCCCAGTAAACAAGAGGGAGATCCTGGCCCTCCTTCCAGAAGCAGCAATCTAAGAACAATAAGTATTCAGAGTTACAAAACAGAATGTGTTCATTAGTCAAACAAGAACATAGCCATGTGAATTTAGACTGTCTTCTTTGCACACAAAATCTCAGTAGATCTCCCAACTGTAAACCTTTACACATGACATTCAGACAGCTACTGCATACTATAGAGTAACTGCTAGCACACTAGCCTGGGGTCTGAGAAAGCTCTTCCAAGCTATGATATTCATAAATCTACCAGAACAGTTTTACGACCAAAATGTATTAAGATTTGTTCTCTAACTTTAAGGAACAGACATAGAGTAAGCATTGCTTTCGTCTGCCCGTGGGATTTATGCTAGATGCATCAAGCAGTGAAAGAGAACTAGATTATTGACAAGGCCCAATGTTCTTCATCTGATGTATGGTACAGCTTGTTCCAGCGAACAGAGATGAACACAGTGCAGCAGCCTGGCAAATCAGCACACAGGAGGGAGAGGAGTGTGCTTTGTTCAAAAGCTAACAGAGCAGAAATTATTAGACAGCCATATTTAACTCTTTCACTGCCTATGAGACTTGAAAACACCACTACCTTAAAAAAACACTATAGTGTTAGGAATGCAAAGCTGTTAACCCCTCAGTTAAAAGGGTTACAAACCTTTTAAAAAACCTGATGCCAATATTCCAACGCAAAGTCTTACTCCAATGTCTGGTAGACCGCCACTAGTGGTAGTCTTAACCCTGCAATCTAAACTTTGGAGTTTCTCTGAAACTTAGCAGGATTGAGGGGAAGGGACAGTACACACAGACCACTTCGGTTAGATGAAGTCATCTGGATGCTTGTAGTGCGTGTCTCTTTTAAGGAATGTTAATTTAAAAAAACAGGATCTTCATTGGTGTTGTAAATAATAACAGCGCAAGTATTACACAGATAAACCAAGAGGCATTAAAAAATTAAGTCTCTTTTCTCTCGGGAATGAGGTGCAATAGGTGTTCATAAACTAGAAGCAACAATAGCCAGAAGCCAACTGTTCATTTCTAACTTCCACTTGAATTGATGATTAAATATCAGACACCTCTGTGCACAAGAAATAAATAAAACAAACACAAATAAAAAAAAAAAAAGAAAACAACCTATAATTCACCTAATCAAGTGTACTGTAGAATGTGTGAAAAATAAAACTCTAATCAAGGATAGTCACTGCATAATTACATCAGACAGCTTGTACATCTTGGCTTGCAATGTTTTGCTGGACACAAACCAATTCTATGTGATTTAGCACTGCATATGAAAAACTGCTAGACTATTACATACAATGTACATACTTCCAATAATAATGAAGAAGAAACGCTCATAAGGATATTCTACGGTTAATTAAAGGAGTTCCTGTAGCAGTTTAATTATACATACTGCTAGGAAGCTCTTATCATACTCCATCAAACAGCATGGTCAATTTTGGTTGATTTGGCAATAATTTGCTCCTTTATAAGACTCTCTCTTTATGTAATTTGCTTTGCTTTTTTTTTGTTGTTGGTTATTTGTCATTAATTCTTTCACTACCAAACACTTTTTGATTGAATAAAATGTTAGCATATCATTTAAAGAAAAATATGTAAATTTACACTTGTTTTAATTTTTCACTTATTTATTATTTACAAAAAAGAAAATATACATTTTGGAAATTAAAAGCTCTAGACGTTATACAGTGTGCAATACCTTGCAATATTTCACACAGGGTCTGAAATGTGCTAAAAATATATAAATAAAAATGGGCCGATAATAGCGTATAGGTATATGCAAGGACCCTGAAAGCATTACTACCAGAACAGCTTACTAAAATTGCAACACAATGGAGAAAGAATGTCTATGCATTTGAGCATAATGCGTACATACCGTAAAATCATATATTTCTAAAACAAAGTTACTTAAAACTGCTACAGATATCTTTATCATTCTCTGGAATGCTAATGTAATGTGGACAGTGAAATGGTAGAATCCATTCACTCCTCCCTCTTCATGACAGTATGAATACTATCACCCAGTGAAACTTCTTGTATTGTTTGAAATCTGGGGGTGAGCTTACATTTTTAGCAACTTTATATTCATTATATCAGTGGCTTCTGGCAAAGAAATGTGTTCTTCTACGAGCTGGTAATCATAACAAGGGTATATTCATAAGGGTGAGTGAGGCTTTACGGACTAGATTTTTTTATGCAACAAAGCACATGAAAATTAAAATGTTTATACTCAATTTTCGTATTAAAGTTAAACAGGTAAAAAAAAAAAAAAAAACCTGTACAAAATGTAAAATTAATAAAACCACAAAGAAACATTATGAGCATTCCAAATATAATGATATTTACTATAGATAAAGATTGCATTTTTCCTACCAAACATGTATGTCAGACTTAATAGATGGTCTGGGGAAAATTGTAACTGCGATATATTTTATCAGTTACAATTTTCCCCAGACCATCTATTAAGGAACAGTATATAAATAATCAGGGAGAATAAGATTAATGTTTTTTTTTTGTTTTTTTTGTGCATGGTTTGACAGTATGATATACATTGCCACAACAGCAAACATAATCACATCAATAACAGATTTATACATATGTGGCATTGAAGTGAGAGCACATTTTTAAAAACATTTTTAAATGTAGTAAGGCAATCTAGTGGTATATGTCATGCAAGTATCAACATTAGTTGATTTGTCCTTTAAGCATTGTCGTCAATTAAGTTAAGCTAGAAACAGGCTTGAACAGTGATAACCATAAATTTACACAACTATGCGTAGACACTTTATGCTGTAAGTGGTTTGGTTAGTAGGCATGGAAAACATAGGCTCGCAACATACTATAGGTACAGGAACATTCTGGGTGCTGGCCGGCAATGTCCATCTGCGGAGTTGGGTTGCGGTAGGGTCACCCTGCGTCGGTAATATATGCAAACTTAAAAAATGAAATAGCACAAGGTAACATTAGTTCAGGTATATCAAATATATCAGAGGGGTGCCCAGTAGGTAAGACCTGGTCGACGGTGTCTGCAGGAGAAAGTCCCAGCATGCAAGTATATATAGCTTGCGTGTCGGTCTTCCAGCCTGCCCGCGCCCGGCGGTGAAGGGCTGGTGTATCCCCAGTGTGGCCTATTCAGCCGATACCCCGCTTGTGCATGGGTGTTGCAGTTGATGAAGGTGTCTGGCTGGGAGCCGCTATGGTCGGCTTCATGCAGGGTGTTACAGTCCCTTGAGTAAGTGATATCTGGGGTGCTGTGGGTGCTCCTTGGTCGGTCCCGTCCCGACCGGCTGTTATGGTGGGGCTGGGCATGCTCGGATCCTCCAGCTCGGGTTGTAGCGGGGAGCACTTCCCTGTGTCCTCTGGTCCCTATCCCACACGTGGGGGGACCGTTGGCCCTCCGGAGCCTCACTCTCCTGATGCCCCTTTTGGTGTGTGGACGGTGGGTCGGATTTTCGTCCGGTAGGCTCCCCTGCCCAGAAGGAGATTTGTTGCTCCGAGCCGTTAAGTGGGATCGCTGTCTGGCTTTTTGGGGCGGACGGGAGTGTTTGCTTTGCTGTGCGTCGGCCATTTTGGGCCCTCCTCGTGGTCGCAGTGAGGGGTGAGTTTCCCGATTGATCTCGGCTTGAGTGCGTAGGCGCCATGCCAGCCTCCGCCAGAATGCTGCAATAATTTTGTTTAGCCGTTCTGTGTAGTCAGCTGGGTTAGTGAGGCTTGTTTTTGGCTCCTTTGTGCTCCCTCCGTGTTGCTTGGGCGCCATCTTCGCCTCAGTGTCAGGGGCATTCCGGAGCCGTTGCGTGTCTGGCTGTAGTGTGGGGTTAGTCGCCCCCGGCAAGGACTGGGATAACCCCCACCGGTCCAGAGGGGGGAGTTGCAGGGCCCTGTCGATTGTTTGCTTGCGAGGGTGTCCTGTGTCGGGGGATCGGCCGCCTCCCCCAAGCTGCAGGTCCCGCTCCACGGTAGGCCTCATGGCCGGTCCATTTATGTTTATGTGGGTTCGATGCGGGTCGGGTATCATTGTGTGCCCAGTGTGATTCTGTATTGTTCTCTGGACTCCGTTTGCTGCTAGCACCAGTAGTTCGTGCAGAATTGGTGTTTTTGTGCCCTCTATTGCAGGAGCTCCCAGAAAGCACGACCGGCCATTTTGGCTGTCAGGCCCCGCCCCCATAAGATTAATGTTTGAGAATCAAGGAGATGAGACTGCTTTCATAGGGCCCTGAAAAGTCCCTAACCAGAACCTAGTCAGCTATATGTTTCACTTTTTTCCCGACAATAATAATAAAAAAATAAAAATACATGTGAAATACTCCAGACATTATCACTGATTTGTCTGCCATTTTTCAAGTCTCATGTGTCACAAGCGCTGTTACGGTCGATTACAATTTTGCAGCTTTCTTTACATTTTTAAAAATTGTTTCCAATGTGTTTGACTGAGATAAATCTTCGGCACTGAAAAAGAACTTGTATACAAAATAAAGAAATCAGAGACATTGAGATTTTGTTCACATGGCAAAAAAAAAAAAAAAAGTGGTCCGAGAGATAGGGATTTTGAGAGCAGGGAAATACAGTGTAAATAAAGTTGCAAATTTCATGCTGATAAAAAGGAACCAACTGCATGGAATGTTATCAGATTATCACAAGTATCTTACAGATCAGCCTGCTCCATACAAATTCAGCATAAAACAGATGCAGTTAACCAGGAGAGATTTACACTCAAGGACACAATTATGCGGATCAATAATACATTGAAACAATATGCTCAGCTGCAGACTGGTAGGCTATTACCCAGCACCTAATGCTACTGTAGATTATATTCTACACATACTCCCATGACATACAATGGATAGAAAAAGTATGGGAAGGCTTACCTATATAATACATCTGCCACAGGCAATGACCCTAAATCAGTCTGTTTCTGAAGCAAGTGTACAGTGTGAACAAATGTTTTCAGTGATCCCCTGTAAAAATAAACACACAGAACTTTAAAAATTAATAAATAATTAAAAAGGACTGCAATGGATTAAAATCTACCTTTTCGCTTCTTTTATAAAGTAAGGTTGTGTTTTACAATCAAAAATGTGTTTAAAAAAATGTTTGTTTTAAAATGCGAGTGATTTATTAAATTGGTTCTGTTTGTTTTTTATTCTATATTGGAATGATGCAACTCTGTTTATTTCACATGCTTTCTAAAGTAATCTTATCTCCCCTTAATCTCTCAGCACATATGGGTGAATACATTCAAGCAACAGCTAACCAGGGACATAGAACTACTGTATGAGAACTTGTTTTTCTCTTCGTTGGATAAAAACTGCAATATTTATATCAGCGGCTAAGGCATTTTATGAACACACCTAGAATGTGTGTGTAGATGGGGTGCATGTGTCAGTCTGCTTATCTGTAACTATAACCTTTGCAATGCTTTGAACTTCCATTCAGACCTGGACAGCAGGAGCTATTAGGGATCTAAAGGAACAGAATTTCAATTTTCTTTCTTAATATTCAAAGTCATTGTGCTTCATTGCGTCAACAAGGTTAAAAAAAAAAAATATCACACTCAAATTTAGCATTTTTATTAGGGTTCAACCGAATACCGATATTCGGTATTTTCGGCAATATCAGTATCGGCCAATTCAGATACCGATATTGCCGATAATATATAACAGGACCGCCAGGCTCATTACAAGCCCGGCGGTCCTGGCAGCAAGCGTTTACTCACCTCCCAGCAGCTCCTCAGTGTAAGTCTCACGAGACCCGCGGCCATCAGAGCGTTGCCACCGATTACCATGGCAACGCTCCACGTGGCACACTGACTGCGAGATTACACTGGGGAGATGGAGGAGCTGCTGGGAGGTGAATAAACGCTTGCTGCCTGCCCCCAGCTCAGCCAATGCCACTGGACCACCAGGTACTGCTATATCGCCCTCCCTGGCCAGGCAATAAGCAGGGAGGGGGGACAACAAAAATAAATAATTAAATATATGTAAAAAAGAAATTTTAACAAAAAATGCTCCCTCACACACACACACTCCATTATATACACATACTATACAAACACACTCCATTATATACACATACACAAATACACTATGTATATAATGCAGTGTGTTTGTATAGTGTATGTATATAATGCAGTGTGTTTGTATAGTGTGTGTATATAATGCAGTGTGTTTGTATAGTGTGTGTATACTAGAAAAGCTACAATTTCTGGGGAAATTGTGTGAAATGTTCTTGCCTCCACCAGTAGTCTACAACGGAGTGGGCGGAGTAACTGTTATCATTTATATAGCACATTTAACCCCTTAAGGACGGAGCCAAATGTACACGTTGTGAACAAAACAAAATGTAAACAAAACCTGGCATTTGCGCTACATGTCTGTCCAACCATAATTCACCTCTTTCATAGTAAATGCACTCACCCTTATTATATATCATTTTATTCAGGGGAAACAGGGCTTTCATTTAATATCAAATATTTAGCTATGAAACATAATTTAATATGAAAAAAATGGGAGAAAATAAGAAATTGTTATTTTTTTAGTTCTACATGACATTTTAACTGTCATTGTCATAATACTGTTTGCTTTTACTGCAATAAAATACACATATTTGTACTCAGCAAAGTCTCACGTGCAAAACAGTACCCCCTATGTACAGGTTTTATGGTGTTTTGGGAAGTTACAGGGTCAAATACAGCACATTACATTTGAAATTGAAATTCGCCAGATTGGTTACATTGCCTTTGAGACTGTATAGTAGCCCAGGAATTAAATTTACACCCATAATGGCATACCATTTGCAATAGTAGACAACCCAAGGTATTGCAAATGGGGTATGTCCAGTCTTTTTTAGTAGCCATTTGGTCACAAACACTGGCCAAAGTTAGCGTTAGTATTTGTTTGTGTGTGAAAAATGCAAAAAACGCCAATTTTGGCCAGTGTTTGTGACTAAGTGGCTACTAAAAAAGACTGGACATACCCTGTTTGCAATACCTTGGGTTGTCTACTATTGCAAATGGTATGCCATCATAGGGGTAATTTTCATTCTTGGGCTACCATAGGGTCTCAAAGGCAACGTAACCAATCTGGCGAATTTTAATGTGAAAAAAATGAAACACAAGCCTTATATTTGACGCTGTAACTTTTGAAAACACCATAAAACCTGTACATGAGGGGTACTGTTGTACTCGGGAGACTTCGCTGAACACAAATATTTGTGTTTCAAAACAGTAAAAAGTATTGCAGCAATAATATCGTCCGTGTAAGTGCTGTTTGTGCGTGAAAAATGCAAAAAATTTCACTTTTACTGGCGATATCATCGTTGTAATACATTTTACGGTTTTGAAACACTAATATTTGTGTTCAGCGAAGTCTCCCGAGTAAAACAGTACCCCCCATTTACAGGTTTTATGGTGTCTTGGAAAGTTATAGGGTTAAATATAGTGCTAGCAAATTAAATTCCCTATACTTTCGGCATGGGTTGTCAGGCAGGTCCCGCTAATTGTAATTAATTAGGATACCTAATTATGTAAAAATATTACATAAATATATGTGTAGAATTAATATATGTATATATATACATATGTGTATATATACATATATATATATAATTTTTTAAAATATTTTTATTTATATATAGGTGTATATATTTAGTGATATATATGTATATATTTATGTATATAGATATATATATTATTTCGTTCTACGTGTATTTTGATATAAATATATATATATTAATATCACAATACAGTTAGAACGAAATAACAAACATCTATATATTTTTTAATTATTTATTTTTCATTATTTTTTTTATTTTTTTTACGTATTTACATATTTTATATATATATATATATAAATATATATATATAACAATATATATATATATTTAATCAGTATTAGTCTACGTGTAATTTGATAGTAATATATATATAAATAATTATATATATTAATATTTAAATACACTTCGTGTATGTGTAAATGTGTGTGTGTGTGTGTGTGTGTATATAATATATATGATCTAAGTAATATTTTATTTGTAACTGTAATTTTTTTTTTTTTAACTAATATTTTATTTTTATTACAGGACAGGGGGCAGAGACAGTGTCAGCCAGTGATTTCACATCACTGGCTGACACACAGGATCAGTGATCACAGTGACTGCCTGTCACTGTGATCACCTCCTGCAGATTGGGTAATTGACCACAGGGGGGAGTGCCTGGGTGGTACAAGCACTCCCCCCTACCAATCTGCAGGGGGATCATTGCGCCTGTTACACGTGTCAGCCATTAGGCTGACACATGTAACACTGATCGCAGTGACAGCCTGTCACTGCGATCAGAGACTGCAGATCGCGGTCACCGGCCACAGGGGGGTTGCATGGGGGGCCAGGCATCCCCCCGACCGCGATCTGCAGCGGGCGATTAGCGCCGGCCACGTGGGCGGCCATTATAGCGAGGACGTACTATTACGCCCACCGACGTTTAGAGACGGCTCCTGCAGGGCATAATAGTACGCCCTCCGGAGTTAAGGGGTTAATTGCAACGTTGTTGCACAGTTACATTAAACCATACATTTATAAAAACATTAGCAGGTGTTCAAAAGGCCCTGTCTATGACATCACTTGCTAATGCAACCTGGCACAAGTCAGAGTATTTTGGCGGTTGCCATCTTCAAACGGTCGTATTGTTTAGTGTGTGTATATAATGCAGTGTCTTTGTATAGTGTGTGTATATAATGCAGTGTGTTTGTATAGTGTGTGTATATAATGCAGTGTGTTTGTGTAGTGTGTTTATATAATGCAGTGTGTGTGTAGTGTGTTTATATACAAAGTGTGTTTGTGTAGTGTGTGTATATAATGCAGTGTGTTTATATAATGCACACTACACAAACACACTGCATTATATACACACACACACACACACACACTACACAAACACACTTTGCATTTAGTATATACAGCATTCACTTTATGCACACTACCCACACACTACACAAACACTGCTTTCATTATATACACACTAGATCCACTACACACACACTAGACAAATACACACTGCATCCACTACACACACTCTACACAAACAGCTCCCCTGTCTAAACACACTGCATCCACTACACGTGGCATGTATATTTTGTGCATTTACCTTTAGAAATAGGTTTTATTTTCCAAAATGGTAACTGTACAGAATATCGGCAAATTATATCGGCTATCGGCCTGA
This sequence comes from Pelobates cultripes, assembly GCA_933207985.1. Classification (NCBI taxonomy): domain Eukaryota; kingdom Metazoa; phylum Chordata; class Amphibia; order Anura; family Pelobatidae; genus Pelobates; species Pelobates cultripes. Next base: position 225,077,510 of record OW240916.1, read on the forward strand.
AAGTTCACAGAATATCGGTATCGGCTCTAAAAAATAAATATCGGTCGATTCCTAATTTTTATGGAGTAGACTAAAACAACGCATTCCGTGCAATAATCCACTGTCTTTGCTTTTAGAAAGATTTTTTTTTTTTTTTTTTACAGTCCAACAATAAAAATACAATACATTTATTTTAGACTAAGCTAACAAAAATCATTAAATGGACTCCTCGAGACATACTATCAACTTCAACTTGTTGACCAAATGACAGGCCAGCCTTGGGAAATTACAGGCTTTACATACCTGGCACATGCCAAAGCAACGAGGGCAGCAGCAGAATTTTCTTTTTGTTTGAATGAGATTTGTTGGCCCAAATTTGAGGTGTCTTCCAGCCAAGAGCAGAGCAAAGACTCTATTCCATTTAAACAGTCAGCTGGTTCTTTAGTCAAGCTTAAAGGCTGGCAATCCCTAAGGCAATTCAATAGCACCTCAGCAGTTATGTTACAAAGAGAAGGATCTGTTTTGCTTTGAGATTGAATGAGGGGGAATACCAGCAAAAGCCCCATGCGCGATGTAAATGGAGCTTGTTCTGGCTGTTGTAGCAGACCCTGCCGTTTGAGCAAGGATATGGTTTCTTCATCAGACCCATCTCGCTCATGTTGCTCTTCAAGAGCCAGTTGGCGTTGTGCATTCCACAATCCTCGCAGGGCATTCAGACGATATTCAAGCAAACGAGCATAAGCATTGCTCTGGTTTCCACATACAGCTCGCAAACGCTCAGCTAGCTCTGTAGGGTTCTTAGTCTCGAATGTTAAAATCTAAAAGGAAAAAAAAAAAATAAAGTTAAATTTTTATATATATATATTTTTATCCAATACCATTTAATTTGTCAATCAACTATCATACACGTGTTACTTATTTGAGATAATATTCTGTGTCAAGGGTGTTAATAAGGGTTGGGGAAGGCTAACCTTGAAGGAGCCTTGAGTAGGGACCTGAAAAAGCCTTGTGTCTAATTTAGGACTCTTTCAATGTTAGTAACAAGTTGCCTGTAATAATGAGAGAAGCCACCTTAAAATATAATTTGTGACAGCGCACTTTCATACACCATATTTGGAGTCAATTATACAGCACAATGTAGTGGCAGCGGCAGGTTTAATGCTGAAAGCTTGGTGTTAATGTGGGTGCAAGGCAGATACAGCAGGGTGTGTGGTTTATACACTATAGGTTTATATAAAACTGAAAATATCACTCCAAGGTTTGCTATCATTTGATTCCTAGACCATTTTAGAATTAGAGCTGGATTAAAGGAACAATCCACTGCCCAAAAACAAAATAAATTTTAAAATAATCACAGTTTAGTAGATACACCAAATGGTATATCTAAATTCAAATTGCAAAAGCTGCAGTTCTCTTGTCTATAGCCTTTACAAGACTTATCTAGACTAGACTTTCTGTCTAATCACAACAATTGTCTGAATCTTGAGTTTGGCTCCAGTGAACGAAACAAACCAGAACGTAACAGGACTTGTGGTCTGCTTGAAGGCTGTGGGTGTGTAACAAGGTTCATTCAAAAAAGGTCTAATTTGTATTGAAACTGGACTTTCTGCAAATTGATAAACAAGAGGACACATTCTTCACACAAAGTATTTCAGCAAGATAAAGGGGTTTGGGGGTTCAGAGTGTCCCTTAATACTCAGAGCCCTATGTCCCCTCCTAGATCCATGGACTCCCTTTCTGTGAGTGGTGTTGACTGTGTTTTGTGTGTGTATAATGGATGAATGATGTGTATGTGGAGGATGCGGAGAGCTGTATAGGAGGTGTGGCTGAATGTGTTTGTGTGTCTAGCATTATGTACCTGTGTATGTGCCTGAAAATGTGTCTGCATTGCTGACTGAGTTTGTCTGCGTCTGCTATTGTGTACACGTGCATGTACCTGAGAGTGTGTGTGTCTCTTGAAATGTGTGCTAGAGCACCCTTGTGTGTAAATGTGTGTCCCTGTGCATTTGTATGTCTATATCTGGGAGCATATGTGTGGGGTAGTTCCTTGTATTGTATTTTGTGTAACAAGGCTACTTGCGTGCTAAGTTTATGGAAAGGCAGTGTTTCATGTTTGGGAGTGAAGTATGACCATGACTACCTTCAGGGGGTAACAGTCAAAGGGCAAGTAAGGGGGTGACTTCAGCAGCATTAGGGGAGGTGAGAGTGACTGGGTTAGGGGGTAGGTGTGACATAAGTGCGACAGGGTGAATTATCTCACTCATCAGAGTCACTCTGGACATCAGTGTTGTACTCTCACATATGTGCGAGAGTACAGCACTAATGTGGACTGCTGGCGGAATATTAAAGGCAGTGCCGGTGGTGGACAGCATCAAGTAAAACTTATCTCAGCTTGAACCCCCAGGACACTAATTAAGTGATGTCATCATCAAAATTTGCAAAGTTATTAGACACAGCGACGCAATAACAACGTAAACAAAACTACAAGAACTATTTTTAGGGGAAATGTTGCTAGCCCATACTTCCCAAGACTGGGAGGTATGGATGTGAGAGGAGTGGTAGGCCGACCACAAAAGGCAACAGTGATGAAGGGGTGGATCTACCTGGAAAAGTGGTGGGCAGCCTGAAAATTGACAATTTGGACCTAGCAAGTGTGCATGTCTCACTGACCGACAGTTGCTCTGACTGGCCCCACTCAATGTTTACAATGGGCCCTAAGATCCCTTTTGGAGTACACTTCCCTGGTGTACCTATAAGCAGAACAATAGAGCAAACATGGTACAAATGGACAAAATTCAGGACTGTTTAGCCAAATCCAAGCCTATTAGCAGTATCTGCAGCACAGTGCAAGAATCTGCAATAAAAAATTATATGAATATACAACACACGCAAACCCAAAAAACTAATACAGGAAAACCTTTTACCTTGCATGCTGTGGTTACAGAAGTATTAAAGGACCACTAAAGGCATCCAGACCACTTCATCTTAATAAGGCAATATGGGTGCAATGGCCCTTTAGGTTAAACCATGCAATGTAAAAGTTTCAATTTCAAGGTTAAACACACCTCTAGTGCCGGTCTTCCTGACAGCCACTAGAGGTGCTTCCGTTGTGAGAACCAGGTCAATTTCCCAATCAAATACTACTGCTAGACAGAATTTGACTAGCACAACATGGCAATTTGCAGTGTATGCGCATCAGCCTCCAATTGCTTCCCTGAGGAAAAGTAATGGATTGGCTGAGATCACCAATCTTAATGTTCTCAGCCATGGAGGGTAGAGTGGCTGTGACAAGGGTAGAAATGTAAATAAAACTCATCAAATAAGTTGTACAAAGCTTAAATATTAGACTCTTCTCAGTGTCAGGAGGGTCTCCGAATCACATGGCAGGATCAATGCCTACAGTAACCAGTTTATTGAAAAGAGTTACCTGGGCCATGATGATTACGATGTACTTGATCTAATGTATGGGGGCCAATGTGGGTCCCATCTCAGGGGGTTAAACACTGTTCTTCGTGAGCCATCACTGCAATAGCTATACACATCGTGTAGTCAGTTTCTTTAGCATATTATTTCACTATCAAACCTTTCAAACCATTTCCTCTATAACTGGTATGGCAAGCATCTAAGATGTCAATGCATGGTTTTATGTTTACTGTGAATATTCTACTTTGTATTCAACAAAATGTAATGAAGAATTCACAGTGTCAGTGTGTTCTACCATGCGGAAGACGTGCTCCCTGTTACAAGGGGGAATGGGACAACACCCAGCCTTACTAGAACTGTCCCGGCTGCAGCCGTTATTGTCATTAAACATGCATGTGACCATAGTAGATCAGCATAGATCACATCATTTTAACAAAACAGACAATAACGTAGTTTAAAAGCCTAAGTCAGGCTTCCCCAAACTCCGGCCCTCCAGGTGTTGCTGAACTACAACTCCCATGATTCTATGAATGAAATAGGCTGAGAATCATGGGAGTTGTAGTTCAGCAACATCTGGAGGGCCGGAGTTTGAATGCATCTCTATGAATGCACCTCCTTGTTGATGTGAGCCAATCCAACGCTTTCACTAAATGGCTTTTTTTTTTTTACACTGTAGGGTTAAAAAGACAGGATCACTGCACCCACAGCACTTCACCAAGATGAAGTGATCTAGTGACTTTAGTGGACCTTGGAAAAAAATAAAAAAAATAAAAAAGGGAACAATTGGCAAAGCTATATTTTTGCAATTAAAATACAATGTTGCATTTCTGCTGTTATAATGAATGTAAATAGATCAGACAATGATTGGATTGGCAGGATCTCTGACTGTAAAATTCTTAAGAGTAAAACAAAGTTAATTAACTGTCATACAAAATGTAATTGCTGTGTGAAAATCACCACAGTATGCATTTTATACCCAACTCAAAAACTAGCGAAAGCAGAAAAATAAAATCAATCTGACAATCCCAATTATTCTTCATTTTTTGTTTTTAACTATGCTTAAAATTGCAAAATACAAGATCGTCACTCTAGGTACATTAGATGCATGGATATATCTGGCTCACCATACAAAAAAAAAAATAAAATAAAAAAAATACATTTATAAAATTATTTCGTTTTATTTACATTATACAAGATGAATTTCTTGGTGGGAGGCAGGAAAACATAAAAATCTCTGGCAACCATGGTTCAGCCCAATTAAACTCTCTCCTTCAACATGAATTTCTGAAAGTCTAGCTTGGAGTGATGCAGAACACAACAGATGTCATTGGTAAAAATGCACAAAACTCTATGTCCCTTGTGGCATTACATTTAAAAAAAAAAAAAAAATTTAAAATACACATTTTCAAAAAAAGACAATAAATAAGAACCACTTATACTAGTGAATAAAAGCGCTTGGTGGCCTAAAACAAATTCTGACTTAGGTGGAGAATAAAATCCATAAGAAACGATTGCGAAAGATATTCAGAGATTTTATCCATTACTGATGTAATGCATTGCAAAATGTTGATGGGGTCATAAAGAAAGCCTGCAGATGAAAAAAAAAAAAAAAATTCATGCTTCAACATTCGTTGAAAAGAAAAAAAAATTAGGTAAATGGATTTTGTCAATGGTAGTTTCTGAGTATCTTGAAGCAAATCAGTCATCTTAAGAGCTTTTAATTAAATTAAATATTTGTACCTAAATGAGTCCATAGTTTGAACTGCTTTTTACACAACAAAGATACACTGAATGTCCTCAACTCTAACTACCTCTTGAGAAACATGGTCTATAAAAGAAATGTGCAAAAGTCACTACAGTTACAAAAACCCTTCTGGGCCTGACATACATTGAGGCAGTTTTACTTCCTATTTTGCTATCCAAACTCATCCAGCTTGTGTTGTGTGGGTCCCTAGCTATCTCCAAGGTGAGGCTGCACACAGTTGTGGTAAGCTGATCAGAAAAACACTATGATTAGCATGGCTGCTACCAACTTATGTAGCATTTCTAGTTAAAGGAAAACTATAGGCATTCAGAATTCAGACCACTTCAGCTCATTGAAGTGGTCTTGGTACAGTGTCCCTGTCCTCCTTAGTCATGCAAAGTAAATCACTGTAGTTTTTGAGAAACTGCCATGTTTACATTGCAGCTCTAAGTCTGCCTCTATTGGCTGTCTACCAGACAGGCACTAGAGGTGCTTCCTGGATGTTAACGAACTTTTGTTCCGGTAACGGACGCTGGACATCCTCATGATCTGCAGGAGGACATCCAGTGCCAGCTATTTCTCCATAGGAAAGCATTGATTCAATGCTTTCCTATAGGTGGCATTCACGGCACATGCGCATTAGCACCCACTTGAGGGACGTCGCAGAAGGGGAAGTGTGCTGAACTTGCAGGATTATGAACTTTAAAGTCGACTTTTTTTTTTTTAAGAGAGAGTTAGATAGGTGGATACATAATTAAATGGTGGTGTTTCAAGTTTCGAGTATTGCTTTAAAGCGGCATGGTCATTCCCTCCCCAACCCTCACAGAAAAATTAGTTTTTCATAAAGATATAATCTTTATGAAACCCTTATTTTGACTGTGTTGGAATTGGCTGTGTCTATGGAGGATTGCACGGTCTTGCAGGATCCAACATAGATCTCAGTTCTGAGAAGCTGCGTAAGAACCATGGTAGCACCCATAAGGGACAGATTCAGGTAAGTATTCACACCTTTACCTGCCCCCCACAGCGATGTCACATCAGGAGACTTTGCGAATTTGGGGAGACACTAGGCACCAAAACAATGACCGCTCTATCAAACTTTTGAGAGGCTTGTCTGCTGAACAAAGAATAGAAAGAAAAGAAGATCTGCATTATCCATCTAAACTTGAGACAGCAATGATAGGTTGAGAGATATTATTGTATAAAAAAATAACAAAGATACTTGTGTAGGCGCTTCCAAAAGTGAATAAAGACTCAATGGGTGTTTAAAAAAAAAGGTGTATTCCCTTACCACCTACAATACAATAACAAAGATAAAACAAACTACACCCACAGTGTGTACACAATATACCAAATTATTGGACAGCTGGAATGTATATCACATCTGTAAGAGAAAAGCAAACATACGGTGTTTTCGGTAAAACAAAATAGTCTAAAAAAAATTTAACAGAGAATCAAACTCACAAAAGTAGAGCCGTACTCGGCTACATACACATCTCTCTCTCTCTCTTTTATATAGACCAACAATGAAATTCAAGCCAGGAACATGGGATGATTCAAGAAAGATGGATATGTCGTTTTAAAAATGTATTCAATTTAATAAATTCAAAAAGTAAAAATAAAGAATAAAAGGAACTATAAGGTATACAAAAGTATCAATATGAAGCGATAATGTATAAAAGAAAAAAAATACATAGAGAGAGAGAGAAAGAAATACAAAAAATAAAAAACAATGCTAATATGGCTAAATATAGCAGTGTTAAACTACTATAAAACAAATACTGCCAGAAAGTTCCTACAGTCAGTAGGCAAACACGTTTCAGCCCAGATAGGGCCTTCTACAGGGCACTATTATTTTATGCCTTCACATGATCTTAATAACAAGTGCGAGTAAAAGCATATTTATTGGACCTACTAACATTATGTGTACTTTCAGAGCTGCACTATGAGTGTGGGGTGTCGGGAATGTTGTCCAGCATTTTCACATAAAGCATTATAACTGCACTAAGTGCTGTTTCAAGCCTTTCAATATCCAATAAAAACCCTTGCTGACTTAAAGGAAAGCATTTAGCGGAGAAAAATCTATAAAGTATAATTAGGGATTATTCTAGCCCTAGTGACTGAATAAACTACATTTTATTAACGGCAGGAGGCGAATATTTGCTTATCTTTCTTTACTGAACCTCCCAGCAGCAAAGAAATAGTTAACAATAGTGTAAAACAATTCAACCAATCACAGAGTATAACCGTATTATATGATGTCATCAAGCTCCTCCCAAATCCTCTTTCTTGCTGTAGCCGACGATATCCGAGTATCAACCATGTAAACCATAACTATGAACTGTGGATTAATTTGAGGTCCTGATGTAGTCAACCATGTAAACTTTTAACGGGATTGATGGATCCATATATCACAAGCGTTGCGGTTCTTCATACTAAAGGGAAGTAGAGAAAAACCATAAGAGTATAGGTTCTCATACTAGTTGAATGCAAGTTTATGGCATGCATACTAGGAACAACAATTTCAATACATTTCATGTAAAATGATGTTAAGTATATCAAACTCCTGGTTAGAGTGTTGTGGTGTAAACCTATGACAGATGATGTGTGAATGTGTCTGAAACAGTTCGACTCGGAGAAAAATATATAGTAACCTACCTTAGGGCGGGTAGAAATGATAATGAAAACAAAGAAGGGAGGGAAAATATTTGCCTCCTGTCGTTAATAAAATTTAGGATTATTCAGTCACTAGGGCTAGAATAATCCCTAATTTTATGTCAAGACAGGAGGCTTCATATTTGCTGTTTTAATGCTCCTATATGATAGAAGATGCAGCATGTGGCATAGGTTTGAAGTAGAATGTATGAAAGGTAGACTCCCTGGACCAATCCGCAGACGACAAAATGTCTGAGAGGGAGCTACCCGCACGAAAGGCTGAGGATGCGGCTGCTCCTCTGACTAAATGCACACCAAAAGAGGAGTCAATGTCTGCTTGGGCTAGTATCCATCTGATCCACTACGCGATGGTGGGAGCGGACACCGGTGTGGTCAGGACATGAGAAGGGGTCCTGTAGGGGGAAGCAGAGAGGTTGTGGCAACTATATAGTGCCTTACGCTGAGCGCCACACAGAGTGACTGTCTATTCGGGAAGTAATGGTAGAATACAGCAGAGGAATTAGTCTTTGTTCGCCTAGTGATGTGAAATTTAACGCCTTCCGGCGAGAAAACTACAGCGTGGAAATCAAATGCTCGAATGTTGGGTGACCCTACGGAAGGATACCAGACATAGGAGTAAGGCCAGTTTGGCAGAGAGTTGACGTAACGTCAAATTCTCATTAGAGGGCCAGGATTCTAAAAGGGAGAAAACCTGATTGACATCCCAGAAATTGGAATAATTAGGAAGAGGGGGTCTGGCTAGCCTGATCCCTCGTAAAAGTCTACAAACCAAAGGGTGTTTTCTTATTGATGCATTGTCAATAGGGTTGTGGGCCGCAGAAATAGCTGATCTAAAAACATTAATTGATCTATAGGACTTGCCTTGATAAAAGAGGGTAGACAGAAAATTTAGAATTATCGTCAGAGGTACTGAAAAGGGATCGGTATCCCTTTCCAAACACCAGCTGACCCATGTCCGCCATGCAGCGAGGTAAGCTCATCTAGTGCCTGGGGCCCAGGGGTCCCATAGGAGAGCCTGAGCTGTCTCCGAAAGTCCAGAGACATTCCAGGATCCCCTGAAATGGTCCAAGCTACAAGCTGGAGCCGCCCTTGAAGGGCGAGTGGGTGACAGTGCCCTGCTGGATTCCTGAGGATGTCGGGGAATCGAGGTTGGACAATTCACAGACAGTTCTAGCAGGGTTGGAAACCAAGTCTGGGCTCTCCATAGCGGAGTGACAATAACTATCGTCACTACTAGGGCTTTGACCCGGTAAAGGGTGCGCTGGATCATGGAGAAAGGCGGGAACGCATAAGCTCCTGTCTCCGGCCAAGGGTGTAGAAAGGCATCGACTGCCCAGGACTGGGGATCTGTAAGCCAGCTGATAAAGGCCTCAGTCTGGCGATTCAGCCGAGATGCAAACAGGTCCAGTGTGAGGGGCCCGCGAAGACAATGAATTTGATAGAACAAGCGGGGATCCAATTGCCAGTCGCTTACATCCCTTCAATGGCAAGAGAACCAATCTGCAACTAGGTTGTCCGTGCCCGGAAGATATTCTGCTCTGATGGATAAATTCTGCTCTAGGCAGAATTGGTAGAGTTCCTAGGTAAGGTCGGACAGTAGTTTGGATCAGGAACCTCCTAACCGATTCACATAACGCACTGCAAAGACGTTGTCCACGCGCAGTACTAATGAACAATTGAAACAATCTTTTGCGAAACTGCGAATTGCAAAAGATCCTGCAATCAATTCTAGGCAATTGATGTGCAGTGCTTGTTCGGAGGGGGACCATAGTACCCCGGTGGACCTTTCGGCACACGTGGCGGCCCATCCCAGGAGACTGGCATCGGATTCCAGAATGAAGTCTGTCTGCGATCGGAAAATGGCTTTGCCATTCCAGGCTTCCATGTTGTGAAGCCACCAGTGAAGTTCTATCCATATTTCTTCTGTTAGATGGATGTACTGATCGTAGGAGGTGGAACGGTGTAGGTAGTATGTCTTGAGCCGTTGCATGGCTCGGTAATGTAAAGGTCCCGGGTAAATGGCTTGGATAGAGGCGGACAGTAGGCCTATGGTATGGGCCAGATCGTGTAGGCGAATCTGGTGGGTTGATAATAGTTTTGACTTTTGCGGAAGGTAGTTCCAAAATCGCCTGTACGGAATCTATCAGAAATCCGAGAAACTGAACCTTCTGAGAAGGTTTCAGGGCCTATTTCTGAAAATCGATTACAAAACCTAGGTTTTGTAGCAAGGCCGTCGTCATGTCCGCGTGTTGGCGTAAAAGGTCTGAGACTTGATGTCGTCCAAATATATAATGGACCGAATCCCCTGTGATCGGAGTAACGCCATCACTGGTTTCATCAGTTTTGTGAAACACCATGGTGCGAAGCAAAGACCGAACGGGAGGCATGTGAACTGCCAGATTTCCTCTTGCCAGGGAAATTGAAGAAAGGCTTGATGGTTGCGAGCAACAGGGACTGTGAGATATGCGTCTTTGAGATCGAATCTGGAGAACCAATCTCCCACGCAAAGGAGGTCCCTGAGCAGATGGATGCCCTTCATCTTGAAATGACGATACCTGACAAAGTGATTCAGGTCTTTCAAATTGATAATTGGACGTAGGTCTCCAGTTTTTTTGTGGACCAGGAAAATGTTGCTGAGAAAGGTATGTGGGAACAGGGATTTTTCTATCGCCCCTTTTTTTAGTAGTTTGTGCAATTCTGTTTGCAGTGTCAGGTTGTCTGATGCAGACATCTGTAGTGGTGTAGGTGGTTTGTCCTGGAAGGAGGGGGAAAGGAAATCTATTTTGAACCCTTGGACTGTGTGTAGGACCTATAGATCCTGTGAAAGCAATTCCCACTGTTGGAAAAAATGGGTTAGTCGTCCTGCTATAGGTACATTTAAAAAAAGGAAGGTTTATTACCTGGAGCAGCGCGTCCGCGTAAGGAGGCAGATCCACGTCCCCAGATAGATCCTCTATGGGTGAATAACTGCCTGTGGTAGGGTTTGGGTTGTCCCGGGTGCCAATAATTTTCTGAAGGGAAAGGCCTGTAGCCTGTGAAGGCAACTCTGCTGTTCGTTCGGCCTCTATAACATCCAGCTCTCGCAGAAAAACGACCTGACTGAGAACGAAAAACCCTGCACAAGGAGGATTGGGCCTTAGTTAGGCTAGTGAATACCGCTACATGTTTGGAGAGATCCCTCATAAAACGAGTCTCCAAACAGTAATCCATTGGCCTCTCGTCCCAGTTCTCGGGAGCTCAGATCGGCTAATTTAGCATCCAGCTTGTATAGTGTCTCCCTGCATCTCTCAGTGGATATAGCCCCATTTGAGTTGCCCAGGAAACATAAGGCTCTCTGGGCCCATTCTCTGACTGTGTTTGGGTCAAACTCCCCACTAGTTATGGCTTCGTCAGCTAGTATGAAAATTTGAATGATTGGGCCAGCGATGTCCAGGAGTTTATCCTGGGCTGTCTTAAGACCCTGCTCAATGCCCTTGCGGGGATCTTTCCCCGTCTTAGTGAGAAGGTCACAAATAGTGGGTCAAACTCTGGAGTTAGAGCCACCTTGTTTGGAATGGTTGGTCGAGGGCACTTGGCTCTGAGTTTTGGCCTGATTTCTTTTTCAAGTGGCTTACGTAACCACATCTTGCAGAAGCTAGAAATATGATCCGGTGGGGCCCATTCGGCCGACCGTGGATGCCTAACGACCCTGGGGTCGAAAAAAGGGACACCCGAAGCATCCAGAAGGATGTCTGAGTCGGGTCCCTTCTGCATAGGTACTTTTGCATCTGTGTCCTTTTGTATAATGAATGTCTCCTTGACAAAATCCGATGGGGTATCCCCTAGCGTATGCGCCGAGGGGTCATCATCAGAATAGCCAAGGTAATATTCTTCAACACCGTCGCCCGTGTGGGATGTAGAACCCTCTAAGGGATCAGAGATAACATGGGCGGGGCGAGTGACAGTCAATTTTAGGGACTTGGCAGGAGCCTTACCCTTGCCCGCAGACCTACTATCCCCTCTCCAAGGGCACTTACGTGTGTCCTCCTGATCCGAGGGCTGAGAGTCCTCGGAGTCAAAAAGCAAACGTGCGTTAGGATTGACTTCAGCAGAAGTCTTCTCATGGAAGGCTGCTAACGCCTTGGGGATGGATTCGGCAATGGTTGAGACCAGCCAAGCTCTAAGTTCTTGGGAGATTGCGGGCTCAGTATTATCAGACATGGTAGGTCTTTAGATTGGTCTGACAAATAGTCAAGTGTTAAGAAAACAGATATTGAATGGGGTTCACCCAACTGTGTTAAGTAAAATTTATAAATGCGGGTCACCCATATTATTTTGCATAGTTTAATATGTAAAGGGTGGTACACAATATTCAGTGGGATTGACCACTAAAAATACACAAGTGGGTTGTACCACTATAACAACAGAAAGTGGGGTTCACCACTCAATTTAGACAGGTGGTTATGTCTTATAATATAATTCAAGTTTGGGATCACTTTGCGTTTCTTTATTTGCAGGAGTGGGGTTCACCCACTGTAATAGTGGTGTTAAGACACCTGTTATAGACTGATTATTAGGAGTGAATAAAAGGTGGGGGTCACCCACAACACAACACTCATTGAACAAAGTGACAGAGAAAAAAAGGTGGGGGTCACCCACAAGGCCTTCCTTTATTTAATAGGAAAAACATAGCACGTATTTCGATATAAAGCCTGTCAAGAAAAACAGATAGGCAAAATGAATAACTGAAAACAGGGTGTTAGCACTTTAAGGGTGCTTTGAGCAACAAAGAAGAAGGGTTGATCGCACCGATAACAAAATAAACCGGCCGCCGCCAGCAAAAGGGCAGGAGGAAGCGCGTCTGGTAAGTGCAGATGCGGGAGGGCGGGGAGCCCGAAAGGGCGTGAAAAAACTGAGCCGTGGACTCCTGGGAACTGGAGTCCGCGGCACTGGCAGGAAAGCTGACAGATGAGCCGCGGTCTCCATAGAATCGTGGGGGAAAAAAACACGGCCACTATATAAACGCAGGAAACAAACTAGTATCAAAGAATCACGAAAGCAAACCTCCGGCGATTTAAAGGCAAGCGAACGAAATAAAAACTTAAATTATCTAGAAAACACAAGTGTAACATACATGTTGTGGAAAAATGTGTGTAACAAGAGTTCTTTGATGAAGTAAAAGGTGTTGAGAAAATTAGATGAGCATGAATGCTGGGTTTACCAGAGAAAAAGTTTATTTAAAATGATAGACGAATGTATGATGCTAGAAAATTACAATTTAATAAGGACATTTATTCAAATATTGCATTAAAGGCAAAACCATATAGCAATATAATTGGAATAGACTCACCTGGGAGGCAAGCAGCAAAGAAAGAGGATTTGGGAGGAACATGATGACATCATATAATACTGTTATACACTCTGATTGGTTGAATTGTTTTACACTATTGTTAACTATTTCTTTGCTGCTGGGACGTTCAGTAAAGAAAGATAAGCAAATATGAATTCTCCTGTCTTGCCATAAAATTTCCTGAACAGTCATGAGGCTGAAAATGTGCATGATGCTTTGCAGCATAAAATGACATTGGTAAATTAGTCATTTGTATCCCTTTATAAAATCTGTAGAAGGAATATTTGGAAACAACAAAAGAAAATGTATAAAATATCACTAACAATCCAGCAAAACATTAAAGGGATATTCTGGGTACTAAATACATCGGATACATTTTTGCCTCAAAAATAAAAATAAAATAGTAAAGTAAATAAAAAAGTAGTAATCACAGAGAAATCAACAATGTATTAGACTCATGATTTCCCTATGATAAACATTTAAATTGTGTACTGCATGATTACAATTGTGTTTCCCAAAAACATATTTCCATTTAATTTTTTTTAGACATTCTTAGCAATTGTTGCTATGTCATCAGCATAGCGGTAATGGATACAGATGGTTCATATGCATCATCATGCTAGAAATTCAGCTGCTCTGTTCATTCCCAGCAGTATGATATAGACACCAAGTTAAATACCATGGAAGGAAAGAACAGAATGACATTAACACACTTATAGAAACAACCAACTCCTCACATTACCTATATGAAAGGAAGTCCATTGTGAAGGTAAGAAAACTAAAACCAAAATGTAACTTTAAAAAGTTAGTCACTTAAAAGGATACTGTAGTGCCAGAAATACAAAGCTGTATTCCTGGCACCACCGATCCCTCAGCCTCCCCCTTCCTTTGTGCCCCCTCCTACCAGGTAAATCATGGGTTAAAAACCCTTTATTTACTTACCAATGTCCCTCGGCGGTGAGTCGAAGCTCTGCCCCCTCCCTCCGTCCTGCGACGAGTGTGTTCTGATGCGCATGAGCGGCAAATGCTGCGTGCACATTAGACCTCCCATAGGAAAGTATTGAATCAATGCTTTCCTACAGGGGAAAATCTGACACTGGATGTCCTCATGCAGAGCATAAGGATGTCCAGCGTCAGATAACTGACCAAAAGTCTGTTCCGATTCCGGAAGCTGTCTGGTGGAAGTGGTCTGGGTGCCTACAGTGTCCCTTTAAGCTGTTCTCTAACCAAAAAGCGTTAAATTCCAAATAATTCAAAAAATGTATAAATCCCCTTAATATCAAAGTGGATTGCAGTCAAACAATCCATTATATCTATCAATTTTACTTTAAAACTTTAACAAATCAGTCATGTGTATTTGCATGTTGGAGTTACAATGATGTCAGCCACTACCAAAATCTGTACTTTCTTTTTTTTCCCATAAATAGATTAAGGCTACAGACAAGAGATTTCTGAAAGTTAGCAATGAGAATGGAATTCAGGTCCAGTTCTAGTGTGAGCGTACACATATTATTGCAAAGAGATCATTTAAGTCCATCAACATTCCCAAATAACTTGTCCTTTATTAGACATTAAAACTTGTAGCAGAGTTGTTACAATTTCGAAACGAACAAGAGAAATGGCCCATTAAACAATAAATGCATTCCAGAGAAACAAAAAAAAAATGTTCCACGCCATTCTCACTTAAAGGGACACTCCACTGTCCAAATAAAACAAATATATATCCTAAATGAAAATTTGCATGAAAGTTATTTACATGTATTCTCCTCTCCCCCAACTCCCGTCAAAAATTAATAAAAAAGAAAATTTTTTTAAAAAGTTAAACTTACCTTATTTCCATCGCTGAGCGGGTCCATTGGTGATGACCCGCCCCCAATCAGCCTCCTAGAAGACATCATCAGAATTGGATTGGCTAAAATCAGCAAGGAGGTGGGATGAGGGCGTTGTCAAACGCTGTTTAATCAATGCATCTCTAAGAGGAAAATTCAGCGTCTCTGCTGAATGGCTGTGCTGCCTACCGTGCAGCACCTCCAGTGGCCATCTGAAGAGTGGCCACTGGAGGTAGATTATATTCAGGTAATGATTATACTCAAAAGAACAACTACATTAATTATACTCACCAGAACAACTACAATAAGCAGTCGCTGTTGTGGTGACTATAGTCTCCCTTTAATATAATAAATTACACTTCGAGTGATGTGGTTGTGATTAACACCTTTACTGAGCATCCCTGGCATTGCCTTCATATATCACATTCCTCCAGGATACTAAAGCTAGCTTATCTAAAGGAATATTTAGATAATTGGAGATAATTGGGAAGTAATCCAATTATCTCCAAGGACAGAGTCAAAACTCCATTAAGCACATGGCAGTTAAAAGGCAGTAAAATACAATAAAATACACAAGGTTACATTATTACATAAAATACAGACATGCAACATATCCCCAGATAGCTTAGGTCTGAGCGCACATTATTACCGATTGGCTCTCAGACCACACACATACAGTTCAATTGCCATGGAGCCAAAGTCTTTTATTACACGAATAGGCTCCATGGCATAGCTATCTGGGTTAAATGAGTTCATTCAGTAAATCCGAGAATCTACCGAACGCCAGAGCAGAAACTCATGAATAGACCTTTCTGCATAGGAAAATAAAGTATTTAAATGCCGATCCACAGTCAAAAGGCAGCAGGCAGGCAACCAGGCTCCTCCAATGCACAGTGGCGAGATTGGTCTTGTCACATTGGTATATAGGTATTTGCCAACAAACAAATTGTATAGAATATATGCAATTCTTAATGTGTATCTACATAACAAAAATCAATATCCAGCTTTGGCCAAAGTGATGCAGTTCCATAAACTTTACAAGAAACACATTCTGATATTAAGTGACCTGAACCTAAAATTAGATTTAAACATTTACTGAAACGCTGGCCATTAAACGGTATCCGTCACGCCCCAAACAACTTATGCTCATTAGACTGAACATGAGATTTTATCTATAAGTTATGCTAACAAATGTATACATTGCATAGCATCTCCTGTGGTTACTCTAGGTCACGGGTGTCAAACACAAGGCCCGCGGGCCAAATCCGGCCCGCCAGACCTCGTCATGTGGCCCTTGTAGCCGCCGCCGGCCGCCAGCCCAGTGGCGGATCTGGGGGGGGGCAATGGGGCAATTGACCCCCCCCCGCCCCCCTGAGAATACCGACGGTCTCCCTCTCCTGCCAGCCCAGCAATGTGCCTGCGGACCGGAGGGGAGATCACAGATCTCCCTCCCCGGTCCGCAGGCACAGTGCTGACAGCCGGCGGGGGAAGGAGGGATAGAGGACACGGAGCTCAGGCTGCAGCTCCTCCGGGTCCTCTTCTCGCGGGAGTTGGAGCGTTGCCGCGGTTACCACGGCAACGCTCCAAATCTCGCGAGAGTGAACTCTAGCCCTGGAGCGTGGGCTAGAGTTCCCTCTCCCCACTGGGACCACCAAGGAAATGTACCCCCTCCCCCCAGTAAAGGTAGGAAGGGAGGGGGGACATAAATATATATTTTAATTAAAATTATATAATATATAAAAGCCCCCCTACCCTTATATCACACACACACACACACACACTCTACACACACGTACTGCCCCCCATACACACGTATTGCCCCCCATACACACGTACAGCCCATGTAATAATTGAATGCAGTGACAATAATTTATGATAATAAAGAGTGGACACATAGTCCTACAGATACAACCGGCCCTTTGAGGGTGACCAAACTGCTGATGCGGCCCCCGATGAATTTGAGTTTGACACCCCTGCTCTAGGTGGAGAGCAGATGGACTGCTTGTGAGAGAATCTGTGCCAAATAACTGATTGACAGGTCAGAGGAAAAAAAAAACCAACCTTTTTTTTTTTTAATATAAATAGGTTTTTCACCGAATCTATACATTTGTTTGAAAAACGTATGAATGGTTCTGGCACTTGGAGAGTCCTTTTAAGCCCAAAGTTCATAAAATCACATTTCAATCTAAAAGGATTTATTCACAGAACCAGGAGTTGTGGATAACTGACAACTTTACTCTTAATTTAGACAAATATAGAGTAGGAAAAATAAATTAATAAAAATCTAACGTAGCCTAAAATGTGCAACACCCATATCAATGCCCCTCAATTTATACGTAGTTTAGTGAATAAACCCGGAATGCATGTTTGGGTTTTTGTTTCTATTTTTTTACTACAAGCAAAGTAATACTTGTAGAAGGCGCCTGGTTATAGTGCTGCAGTCTAAAATGGTCACATTTACTATTCCAGAGGTCACCAAAAAGGCGTTAAAAGAATTTTACAATATTGGCTCTCGGACCAACTCTCTTTAAAGAAGACACAAATAACACAAAGTGTTCAAGAAAAGAAAGTTAAAATCAGCTTAATTTCCAGAGATTGTGTGAATAGCAAGTGCACATGCAGGTAGAGATTTCTGTAGTTTAGTGGTTGTTAAACCTTCATGACTTGGTCACAGATTTAGTGGACAACACTAGTTTGAGCACTTATTCAATTCTAAAATTCAGTAGATTGTGTCACCACTGTTCTGAGAAGGCAGTGCTGTAACAGTAAACAATTCATTTTAGGTAATGACCTGAAAAACTGAAATATGTGTTGTGCTTGTTCCAACCAGTGAGGACTTCATGACTTAGCATGGGGACCTGCTTTGGACTATACAATGCGCTGGCACCAGCAAAGTACAGATTAAAAGATAAACATCTGCTCCTTCAAGCTCAGCATGACCTGAATGGCTTTAAAAGGACCTAAAGTCACCCAGACCACTTCTTCTCAATAAAGTGATCTGGGTGCATGGGTCCTGTCATTTTAACCGTGCAATGTTTTAAACCAGAGTTAAAGGATCACTATATAGTGTCAGGAAAACAAATCTGTTTTCCTGACACTATAGTACCCTGAGGGTGCCCCCACCCTCAGGGTCCCCCTCCCGTGGTGCTGAAGGGGTTAAAACCCCTTCAGTTACTCACCTTCTTCCACCGCCGGGCTTGCTTACCTCTCCTCCCCCGCCATCAGCTCCCCCATCTGACGTCAGCGCAGCGGAATGCGCATGCGCGGCAGTGCCGCGGACGCATTCAATGTGTCCATAGGAAAGCATTTTTCAATGCTTTCCTATGGACGTTCTGCGTGATGGAGGCATAATATGCCTCCAGCGTCACAGATGCGCCTCTAGTAGCAGTCCGGAAGACAGCCACTAGAGGCTGGCTTAACCCCAGATGTAAACATAGTTTCTCTGAAACTGCTATGTTTACAGCAGGCAGGGTTAAACCATAGAGGGACCTGGCACCCAGTCCACTTCGTTAAGCTGAAGTGGTCTGGGTGACTATAGTGTCCCTTTAAATACATTTCTGGTGGCGGACTACCCCACAGCTACTAAAAGCACTTCCCCTCAAGAACCAAATGAAACTCAGTCCTGCAATCACATTTCATTTTTAGCAGCAAAGTGGGGTGGACAATTTTCAAAGCGATAAAAGCAGATAGAACCCATAGTATGTATGTAGCTAATCTCAATGGGAAATTTTTTTATATTATTATATATATATATATATATATATATATATATATATATATATATATATATATATATATATATATATATATATATATATATATATATATATATATTCGTTTCATTTTTTCCCATTGAATTTAGCTACATTGTGATTAACGGTTTCAGATTCAGATTTTCAGTCCATCAAAATAGTTTACAATTTTTTAGTGATCAAAATTTTTATTTTTTTTAAATAAATTGGCAAAGGGAGGATCTCAAACACAAATGGGCCAAAAAGAATTACATTCTTTATCTTCTAGAGATTTGAACAGTGATTTTCAACTGTGTCATTTCTTATACACTGATCACCCACAATGTTAAAATCAGACAGGTGAAGTGAATAACAAACAATTACCATGGCAACTGCTGATATATTAGAAAAGATCTGCGAGACTTTGGCAAGGGCCAAATAGTGATGGCTGGAGGATAGAGCATCTTCAAAATGGCAAGTCTTGAGGGGTGTTCCCAGTATGCAGTGGTTAGTACCTACCAAAAGTGGTCAAGTGAGGACAACCAGTGAACCGGCATCAGGATCTTGGGTGCCCAAGGCTCATTGATGCATGTAAGGAGCAAAAACTATGTTCGATCATACACAAGAATTACTGTAGCTCAAATTGCTGAAAAACTGTCCATTATGGAAAGATGTCAGAACATACAGTGCATCGCAGTTGGCTGCGTATGAGGCTGCATAGCCACAGACAAGTAAGAATACCTATGGTGACCCATGTCCCCTGCCGAAAGCACCTTTTATGGGGACGTTCGCATCAGAACTGGACCATGGAGCAATAGAAGAAGGTTGCCTGGTCTGATGAATAACATTCTTTTAGATGTTATTCATCAGAGCTGTTTTGGCAGCACAAGGACGACCTAAACGTGGCTGATCAGTGTAGATAAAGATTAAAGGGACACTATAGTCACCAGTGCAACTACATGTATTCCTGACCCTGTAGTATTAAAGGACCACTCTAGGCACCCAGACCACTTCAGCTTAATGAAGTGGTCTGGGTGCCAGGTCCTTCTAGGGTTAACCCATTTTTTCATAATTATAGCAGTTTCAGAGAAACTGCTATGTTTATGAATGGGTTAAGCCTTCCCCCTAATCCTCTAGTGGCTGTCTCATTGACAGCCACTAGAAGCGCTTGCGTGCTTCTCACTGTGATTTTCACAGTGAGAGCACGCAAGCGTCCATAGGAAAGCATTGTAAATGCTTTCCTATGCGACAGGCTGAATGCGCGCGCAGCTCTTGCCGCGCGTGCGCATTCAGCCCAGGAGGAGGAGAGGAGGCAGAGAGCTCCCCGCCCAGCGCTGGAAAAAGGTAAGTTTTAACCCCTTTCCCCTTTCCAGAGCCGGGCGGGAGGGGGTCCCTGAGGGTGGGGGCACCCTCAGAGCACTATAGTGCCAGGAAAACGAGTATGTTTTCCTGGCACTATAGTGGTCCTTTAACACGACCATCTAGCCCCCCTGGGGCCCTCATGCCTCCATAAATATAGTAAAAATCTTACTGTATTCAAGCCAGAAGCTGTAAATCTGCAAGCTGTTAGACTCAAGAAAAACAAAGCAGTCTGCTGACATGTGATAGCCTGATCCAATCACAGTGCTTCCCCATAGGATTGGCTGAGACTGACAATGAGGCAGATCAGGGGCAGAGTCAGCGTGATTCAAACACAGCCCTGGCCAGTCAGCATCTCCTCATAGAGATGAATTGAATCAATGAATCTCTATGAGGAAAGTTCAGTGTCTGCATGCAGTGGGAGGAGATACTGAATCACAGGATGCTCGGGCACAGCAGATCTGAGTGGATGGAGGCATATTATGCCTCCATCAACTCCGAAGTCCCTCTGGTTCACTCTGAGTGACTGCAACTGGAGGTGTTCCTAGCTTACAATGTAAAGACTGTATTTTCTCAGTGTTTACATGAGAAAGTGTTTACATGAGAAAGGCTGCAGGGAGCTATAGTTCTCACCTGAATAACCTCATTAAGCTGAAGTTGTTCAGGTAACTATAGTGTCCCTTTAATGAATTCATTATTTATTTGTGCCTGTTCAATAACAAATTATTACTACTATTGTCATTCATAAAGCGCCAACATATTCTGCAGCACTTTACAATATTAGAAAGGGGAAAATTTAAAGGAAGCAATTACAAAATCTTACAAGAACAATATGTTGATGTGGACCCTGCTTTAAATCATACAATCTAAAATTAATACAACAAATACAAAAATTAAAAGGTTTAAAGTATGTGCTACTATCACTTTGTGTACGTTACCCAACCACACACAAAACACAGTGAATCAAACAAGTTAAAAATAGTGGTGAGAGCACACTTGATAAGTATATGTATAAAAATACATAGTTACCATATAAAATTGCAGTGAAAACACACTCAAGAAGTAGAAGTATAAAACACACGTGCAATTTTTACCATAAACTTGATTTAAAAAAAACCTTAAATATAAAAATAAATGTGCTGACAACTCTGCCATGATATTGTATACCAATGTAAAGCTTGTACTCGCTGTTGTGGCGCTACAAGCCTGTTTGTAAACGTATGCACAAGAAAAAGAATTTTAAAAAAAGATTTTTTCAAAAAAAACCTTAAATATAAAAACAGATAATAGATCATAGTGTAATGTATATACAAGAATATAAACACAAAATGGTCCCACGCACATTTTGCTGAGCCACTTAATAGTAGGCTCAGACTTTCAGCACCTCTGATGGTAAATATTGCTGAGATTAGGTAGGTAGGATTCCCACAAGGTACTGGATTCTTAAACTCCAACACTTAAATTTGTTAAAACAAATAAAGGGTTACAGAAAATAACCAAGAAAAATCTAACAAAAAAAAAAAAAAAATTGTATAAAAACTCCACTACTCAACAGCACTAATGCATTTCAACAACCTAAAATAGATTATTTTAAAATTAAAAGATTTTTATGCGTAAGGATTACATTTTCTTTATTTAATAAGTACAAATGACTAATTAAGAATTATTTAAAACATTTTATTTTTATTTAAAATTTATCATTTTTATTAGGGGTGTAACATCATAGTATCACTTAGTAAAAAACATTATGTTGTAGCCATAAGAGTAGGTACAGTAACAGATTTTGAAGAATAACATAACCATTCACATAGGCATTCAAAAGGTACTTCAGGATGTCGTTTACGCGTTGCTACTAGAAGCTATTCACTCTGTAACTGCTGTGGGAGGTGGTAGAGAGGTTTGAGCTTAGCACCCGGTAGGTGTAGGGAGTAATGAGTGTGTAGGGATATTGTGGAAGAGGACTGCCGAGTGTGTAGGGATATTGTGGAAGAGGACTGCCGAGTGTGTAGGGATATTGTGGAAGAGGACTGCCGAGTGTGCATGGTAAGTGCCGGAGTTGAGCTCTAAACCTTTATTCTCCAGGACCTCGGAGCAGTCTGCCAGTGAGGCTCTGCGCTGATACACACGTTGTGGGGTTAGGTCCACTACCAATCGTCTCAGGTTTTTAGGGCTTGCCAACGTAGCTACGGCCCTTAGTTTTTTGAGAGGGGATTGGAGGTGTGTAGTAGGAGGTGGAGAGGACATTAAACTGGGGATATTGGGGGGGTTGAGATGCTCTTCATTGCACGTACTTCAGAGGTTAGTTTTCGTCACCCTGGTGTCATCACCATCCCACCATTTGGACCAGGTGCGGTTATAGTGCAGTTGGGTACCGCTGATCGTGTGTGACATTTCCTCATACGGTTGAGTAAGGCTCACTTTGGCAAGCTCCGACTGTATATCTGGTGCCAGGATGGATTTCGATAGGGCGGCTATGCATTGCTTTGCAGCTAGTGTGATGTGGGTGATTAGTGATGCTTCGTGAGCTGTAATACCTTCTGGTAACATATGGAGCAGGTAATGTTCAGGGGTAGGTGGCGGGATTTTCCCTACATTGGATTTTATCAGGTCTTGGATTCGTTGCCAGTATTGGCTGAGTGCAGGGCAGTACCAGAATATGTGACTTAGAATGCCTTCCTGTTGGTTGCATCGCCAGCACTTCGCTTGAGTGCCAGGGTATATTTGGGCCAACCTTTGGGGCGTATAGTACCACCTTAGCCACATCCTGTAGGCTGCTTCCACATGGTCTATACAATGTGTAGCCCTTTTTACTAGTGTCATGGCCCCCACCCACCTGTGCGGCTCAAACGTACCATTCAGCTCCCTTTCCCATTGTAACATAGGATTGTATTGTCGGTCTGTCTAAGTCTAGTAGGCGGTGATAACACAAGGATAGCGGTTTTGTTTTTTTTTGGCCCAGACATAACATATCAAATTGGTTGTGGGGTTGCGTGAGTGTTATTTTTTTGACGTCCCCTACGATATGCTTTATACAGAGGTATGTGAAGATTTCGCTGTTAGGGAGAAGGTATTTCCTCTGCAGATCGGGGAATGGTAATAGCCCCTCAATTCTCAGGAGGTGTGATATTCTGGTCACCCCTTTTTCTATCCATCCCTGCAGGGAAGGGTCATGAGTGCGGTGCTGGAGACTAGTCAGTGGGGCGAGAGCTAATCAGTTCCCGCTAATCAGTTTTGGGGCCCATCTAGACCACAACTGAAGTGACCCTCTCGTTGTCGTGAGGGTTTTGGAATGGCGGGGTTGGGCCTTGGCGGGGATCCACAGTAGATCACCGAGGGAATGTGGTGCGCTGAACGCGCTTTCCAGGTGATACCACATTGTGCAGTCTAAGGAGGTCAGGAGGCGTGCCATCTGGGAAAGATTTGTCGCTAGGTAGTATTTAGTAATGTGGGGTACTCCTACGCCACCCCCTCCCATGATCATGCTGATGTTTGCTAGAGATACCCTTAGTGTTTTTTTTTTTCCAGATATGCGCATTAAGGAGGCTTTGGAATGCCCTGAGGGTGTACTTAGGAAGGCTAATCGGGAGGGCTCTGAAAAGGAATAGAATCTGTGGGAGGATGACCATTTTGATGGCATTAATGCGCCCTAGCCAGGATGTGTTTGTTGCCCCAGCTCTCCAACTGTTGCTCTATGTCCACCATTAATTTCCCATGATTATGATTTATGAGTTTGTGTTTTGAGGGCGTTAATTGTGTGCCTAAATAGGGTGTCCTTCCTCCATTCGAAGGGGTAAAGTGTTTTTAGAGACTCAAGTTGGGATCTGGGCAGGTTCATGGACAGCACCTGGGTCTTTGCCACATTGTTTTTATAGTAAGAGACCCGGCCGTAGTCTTGTAATAGGTGTAATAGAGTTGGGAGGGAATCAGAGGGGTTGGTGAGAAAGAGGAGGATGTCATCTGCAAACACTGCTAGTTTTTGTTGGCCAATTGGGGAGGGGATGCCCACAATGTTAGGGTCTGCCTTGATTAGCGGATTAGGGGCTCTAGTGGAAGGATAAAAATGAGGGGCGAAAGTGGGCAGCCCTGCCGAGTGCCGTTCGTCAGAGCAAAGCGTCTAGAGATGAATCCGGAGCTCATGACTGTGGCTTGAGGGGAAGAGTATAGGGATAGGAGTCCAGTCAAGAATTTGGGTGGGAAGTTAAGCCTGCGGAGGACCTCCCCAATGGAGCCTGTCGAAGGCCTTTTCCACGTCCAATGCTATCATAAGTCCCTGTGAGCTGTCCGCGTTCATGAGTTCCATTATGTCTAGGGCCCGTCTGGTGTTGCTCTCTACCTGGCGTCCGGGAACAAAATCAGACTGCTCAGGTGAGACGAGTTGACATAGTAGGGGGCGGATTCTATTCGCCAGGACCTTGGCGAATAACTTGGTGTCGGCATTATGAAGCGAAATCGGGCAGTAGTTCGCGCAGGAGTCTGTGGGTTTGCCTGGTTTGGGAAGCGTGACAATTGTGGCTTCTAACATTTCTGGGGGCATGTTGCCCGTGTCTAAAATGTGGTTGAATAGTGCCATGAGTTGGGGCAGTAGTAGGGCCTCAAAAAACCCTATAGTAGTGAGTGGAGTAGCCATCCGGGCCTGGGGCCTTGTGTCTCGGGGTGTCACGTAATGCCCTAGATATCTCGGTGGGTAGGATCAGGTTTGTCAGTGCTGTGGCCTGTTCGGTGGAGAGCTGGGGAAGGTGTATCCCCTCCAGGAAGGTGGTGATGTTCTCAGGGGTGGGTTGGTGCTGGGTGGGATCCCCGGAGAGGTTGTATAGTTTTGCATAAAAGGCAGCGAATTCGTCTACAATCGCTTTGGGGTTCATAACTATAGTTCCATGACCATCCCTGACATAGGGGATTTTTACCTGGGAGATTCTTTCCTTAAGCTGGGAGGCCAGTAGTTTACCTACCCTGTTCCCCTGCCGGTAATAGGTGGTTTTCATTTTTCTGATGGCCCGTTCCACTTGTTGCATTTGTAGTGCTTCTAATGTGGTCCTAATTTTGTGAACCTTTAGTCTATGAGGTTCAGTGGGTGAGGCTTTGTGTTGTATTTCGGCCAGTTTTAGATCTTTCAGTAAGGAGTCACTTTTTTCAGAGAGTTGGCGCTTCAATTTCGCCCCCATTTGTATGAGTGCGCCTCGCGTGACTGTGTTTATGGCCTAGCCATGTCGTGGTGATGTTTGTGTCAGTGAATTGATTGTCCAGAAAGTAGAGTGTTAGGGATCTCCTGGTCTCAGAGGCCCTCTCAGGATTGTCTATGAGGGACTCATTGAGTCTCCACTGGCCCCGCCCTCGGACTGGGTGCAGTGTGGTGAATGATGATATGAGGGGGGGAGCATGGTCCGAACAAGTTATCGGGGCAATATCGAACTCCGCTAGGGTATCCAGGGCTTTAGCATCTACCAGGCACATGTCTATGCGGGAGTACTGGTCATGGACCCTAGAGTAAAAGGTATAGTCCCTAGAGGCTGGGTAAAGTGCCCGTCAAGTATCATGTAGGCCATGGAAGTGGAGGAGTGCCGACAGTTTTTCTCCCAGGAGTGAGGATCTTGGGTGGGAGCCTGAGGCCCCTGACCTATCTAGCTATAGTCATTAGGAGGCCCACTAGAATCAGGAGCCTACCATCAGCCTACCATCAGGGCTTTTGTATTCCCTTTCACATTGGAAGTGCCAGTCAGAGTGAAACATTATGCTAACTCCCCTTGTCTTGTTAGGTGCTAGGGCGTGATACGCTAATGGATAGGAGGTGGACGAAAATCTTGGGGGGTTCTTAGTCGAAAAATGGGTTTCCTGTATACATGCTAAGGCATGCAGGGTCCTTAGTTGGGACAAGGCCAGCCTGCGTTTTTGCTGAGTATTTAGGCCATGGGCATTCAGGGATACGAAGAGAAATTCGTTGGGGGGGGCGGGGTCATTGCAGAAGGGGTAGGGCGGCTCTAGGGCACATCTAGGTGGGTGTGGGTGTCCCCGTGGATTCTGCGCAATAAGACTTAGTGAGGTTTTTAGTGGGCACCTCAGTTCGTATTTTGTGGTAGGAAGGGAGCATCTCAAGGGTGGCTCTGGGGCATGGGATATAACAACTTACAACAATTGTAACAGAAATAGATAACAAACAAAGTATATACAAAGCAAATAGCTATAAAGCATTATGTGGAGGACACCACTGCCGAGCGTGCACCCTCTACTGCTCTGAGAGTGGGCTACAGCGGCGGGTGGTGTCCCGAGAGAGTTTCGGGGGGGTGGGGTGGGGGGGTTCACCAACATTCGGTGGGGCCTTTACACCTTTCATGGCCCAACCACATATAAGGGATGAGAAAGAGTCCCTGTGAGCTGTCCGCGTTCATGAGTTCCATTATGTCTAGGGCCCGTCTGGTGTTGCTCTCTACCTGGCGTCCGGGAACAAAATCAGACTGCTCAGGTGAGACGAGTTGACATAGTAGGGGGCGGATTCTATTCGCCAGGACCTTGGCGAATAACTTGGTGTCGGCATTAAGGGCTCTTGCCCTTGCAAGTCTCTCCTTCGGACACGTTTCTGGCTCACCAGTGGGGCAATAAGTCCGATGCATGGAATGGTGGGAGAGATAGTGTCACTTTGGCTGGGCTTATTAGTGCGAGGGTGTAAAGTGTACTCACGTGCAGGTGAAAAAAACCTTTTTTGTCACCACAGTCCCATAGCATGGAAATCGGTCTTTGGGAGTGTCATGCCAAAAGCATGAGTTGGTGTTTGATGTGTGTTTATATATGTTAAGAGTTGTTTTTTTTTGTAAACCTTGGGATGACGTTTATTATGGTCTTTGATCTTGCACCAGGCCTAGACCATAAAACATCTAGATAGCCATCACCAGAGCTGGACACAAGGAATTTCATAGAGTGGGCAATAGACTGCCAGACCAGCCCCCTCTGATCCCCCCCAGGGGTCTGCCCACTGAGAAACAACTAGTTTAGATATATGAGGGTGTTGGACTATCCAGGGAAGTCAGTTATTCATTTTTCTTTTGTCAGTAACTTCTAGGAGACCTATACCATCTAAGACTCCCACAAGAATTCTATATGGGGTAAATATATGTAAGGAATTTCTTGTGTTTTCTCCTATTTTATTTTATGTACTGTTTTGCAATTTGTTATCTGTATGTCATTTATTTCTGTATTTTGTACTCAGCACTGTGAATCCTTTTTGTCAGATTAAATGTTTACTTAATCAGCTTGTGTCTCTGTTCTCTATGAGCTTCACTCTCCAGAGGAAAGCTCAGGTAAACACGTTACCAAAAAGGGTTAACTATATATGTTTTATCAGTAAAAGTAGAACGGTGATACTATAATTCTCCTGTGTGTGGGATAACCTAAGACACCCGGGTTTAAACGTCTTGGTGGTGGCAGTCAAGTGTACTAAGGGAGTTAGTGTAGAAGTGATTGCAGGGGTTAATTGAGTGGTTAACCCTGTCACTTCCACACTCTCCCCACTGTCTCGGCTGGGCCTATAGCCCACGCACGTGACAGGGAGATTCAGCTGAAACTCGCCTGAGTAGGCAATAACGGTAGCTTCAACTCCTTGGTGGCGTCATTTGCTAGGTTTTTGTCCAGCTTGTGGCCACTTTCCGCAGTGGGGTCGGAGAGGTGGTCGCGTTGTCGTCGGGGAACAATCCCCATGATTAGAGTGTCTCCATTCCTGGGGCGGCTCTTCAACTTTGGTGAGAGATCCATTCCGCCATATCAAGAGTTTTGTGGGAAAGTCCCATCTGTAGGGCACTTTGTGACGTTGATGAAGTCCCGTCTCCTGGACATCGTCGTCGGAAACAGGTCAGCATATAGGGATTTCTCCTCGTAGTTGGGTGGCATCTCGGAGGCTTTCCTTTGCGCTGTAATAGTGTAATCTAGTCACTATGTCTCTTGGGACATCTTGTGCGAGGTTGTTGGGTTTTGGTACTCTGTGCGCCCAATCAAGGCGTAGATCTGCTGTCTCCAGGGCAGGTTGAATTGCCTGAAAGAGCTGCAGTAGGTAGGACGGCAGTTCTTCGTATGTCATCTTTTCCGGCACTCTACGCACGCGGATGTTGTTACGGCGGGAACGGTCCTCCATTTTTTCCGTCAGGCGCCTGTTATCTTTTTCTAATTTCTGCAATTTTTCTACTATTGTGTCGTTTGTTTGACACAGTTCGTCTGTTTTTTTCCTCCAGTAAGTTTACTCATGTCCCCACTTCCAGGAGGTCTTTGCGCATGTCTGAGACCGCTGTTTGAAAGTCGGTTCTCAAAGGAGGTACGTAGCTCATGGAGCTGCCAATTTCTTCTCCGACACAAAGAGGTCACCCATAGCGGCTTGCCTCGAGTCATTATCAGATCCTGCATCAGATGTGTGCGTAGGTGAGTGGGAGCCGCCACCCTCTTGGTCGGAACGAAGCTGGTCTTTCTTCCCTTGCTCGTTGGGCTTTTGGAGGTGTCATGTTGGGGTTGGGGGGTGTTCCCCCTTACCTCTGGTATCTTTTTTAGAGTGGTGTAGGCTGTTTGCCGCTTTTTTTAGTCGTTGTTTAGGCCTATCGATCACGAAGCTCTCACAGCATGCGACCGCTCCGTTGGACCGGAAGTCCCGCCCCCATTTTACATTTACTCAATTATCTATATCCACCGCATCATAAAAGAAATGGAATGTTAGTCATGGTACATAAAGAATTAAGAATTATGTAAAGAATTAACCATCACGTGCATTATATACATACACTTCACAGAATATCCCTCTTAGGGCAAAAGAATATTGGATATATATATATATCTCCTCTATGAAAATAAAAATCCATATTGCATACTGTTACTTTATCCAAAAGAGTCTCAATAAGATCATTATGCATGAAAATTACAAACATCGCTCTTATGACAATAAAGCAGTCAGAGTTTCTGCTTGTGGTTCCGATCACGTAGTGTATATGTAGACCTGCCTCTAGTGTAGTGTTTCACCCAATCACATATGCTGTATCTGATGCGTTTCATGTATGCGTTCTAATATGGCTGCAGCTCATCCCAGGTTAGACTATTTCACCGGCTCAGAGCACACGAGCCTGCTGAGTAAAAAGCGGGGAGTACTTTAATTTTATTTTTGTTTTTTTTTCAAATGTCAAATGTTTAAAACAGAAGGAAACAGGGAGCACAGGGATTGAGAGAGGAAATACTGAAACTTACCCTGAACACCAATGTAAGTTTTGCACAGGATAGTGTATAAATCACGCATGCAAATGGTTCACAGGCACAAAATTGCAAATATTTGTAGATGTTTCAAGCAGAAACATTGTACACAGATTACTGTTGCCATTACCACTTCTAAAAAATTATTAACAGTCACGGTGAATGTGGCTTGGCAATTGTGACGGAGCTCCTGGCACCCCGACCGGGTACCTCCGGCAATCGCCGCTTCCTAGTAATCCTTGAGTACCATAAGCACCGCACTGGACACCATAACCAAAGTGAACCCCACAAACCGCAGCTTGGTTGGGGTCTCGCCGTTCTCCACCCACCCTGGCCCAAGACCAGGATCAGCTTCCATTGGATAGACCTCTCCTAGTCCAGAGAGTGAAGCAGGCTGCTCTTACAAGAGCAATGTTGTGATCCAAGGGAGTATAGTGATTATAGCAATCCATAGAATGAATATAGCTCTTCAATACCCCAAACACGAGCCTAGACTTCATGAAGGGTAAAACGAATCTCTTTAATAGCAGCCACAACTAGCCTTACATGCAGGTCCCCGGGCAAGAGGCACTCCCCCCTGGACCTGAGAGTAGACTAGAGTAAAAACATATACATGATTACATTGGCTCTCAGGACACTCCCATACAAAATAGGTCAATCCATCCACTATACCTGGGAGATAATTGAGTCAGTCACTGTATTAAACTCAATTATCTCCAGGCACAGAAAACATACAATTTTACAAAACCCCAAAGATGCCTTTAAACACACAAAATCCCCACAAAAAAAGTTACATCCCCTGATAGCCCTGATCTGGGTGACCAACATATCCAAACATCACCCGGATCGGTTCAGGGCTTCAGGAATTTCCTGGAAGACATAATGACCGACCCCCGCATGGTCCCATGCCCAAAACAGTTTCAGAGAATCAGGGTTTAAAAAAACCGAACAAACTACCTAACAGTCAATGTTCTTACCCTGGAGCTTGTTCCCCTTGTTCGTGGGAACGTTTCCACCGAACAGCGCCTTTCTAAGTGTTGTAGAACCGAACACAGGCGATGCTGGAAGTCCAGTGGTGTTCAGGAGTTTCTGTGTCTGTTTTCAGTTCCATGAGATTCATGCCCAAACACAGCTGCCTGCTTTAATGCGAACAAAATGGCCGCCACTTTGTGGTTGTCCATAGCAATTGCGGCCACCCAGACGAATACACTGCAGTGGAAATTGCTACAGTAAATAGCAATTAGGCTTAACAAGTTCCAGGGTGGTCTCCGGTTCGTGCGGCTGTTTGGTTCCCAAACCAAATATAAAATCCCACGAACCAAGTCTGTTCACATAGGTTTTTTTTTTGGGTTTTTTTGGGGGGGGGGGGTTTAAGGGCTCATAGTCTTTTGGTAAGAGTCTGGCCAGCAGGCCCCTCCAAGCACCCGTGATGAGGTTCAGTTCGTCACAGCAATTTCGGGTGTTAATAAAGTGTTTATTTTTATTTTATTAGACTATTTGAATTATTGAATGTTTATATTCTCTCCCTGACGTTTATTAGAGATTATTAGCCTAAGAGGAGATTACAAGTTTTGTTATTTTATCAGCACTACTTAAATTGGAGGAATTGGACCACATTGATAGTATGCAGTTTAAATATTGATTCTTTTGAGATTGGTATCACCTATTGTGATTTAACATGTATATTTAAATTGATAATGCACTTTGTGAAGCATGGGTCACAAATAGATTATTTTTTGTATGGATACACGTTGTGCAGCACTGACCCAGGAAGCGCCTCTAGTGGCCATCTGAGTGACTGCCACTGGAGGTGTTACTAGACAGTAATGTAAACTGACTTTTCCCTGGAAATTTATTTATGAAATATTTTACCAGGATGGATGCATTGAGATTTCTCTAGTTTGTAAGTATGTCCTGGGTCCACAAAACATTGCATTGTTACAATATTACAAAAATACAATATACAAACAGTATATATATATTATATATACACACACACACATAATAAATATATTTAACCATGACAGATGCATTCTGTGCTGAGGTATATAGCCATAGATCTCTTAAAAGATTTCAGATTGAATGAAGATTTGACTGTGTCCTTGTGGTTATTCCATAATTGATTTATAAAATATTTTACCAGGAAAGATACACTGAGATTTCTCTCGTTTTCAAGTATGTCCTGGGTCCACAAAACATTGCATTGTTATATTAGGGTACAATAAAATACAAAAACAATATCAATACACAATATATACACACACAAAACATAACATAGAGCAGGTAGGAAATATATAATCAACCATGACATGTGCATTCTGTTTTGAGGTATGTAGAGAGGGATCTCTTAAAAGGACTCTAGGCTTAGGGAAGATTTTAAATTGTGTGGGAGGTTGTTCCACAATTGCGGCGCTCTGTAGGAGGAGGAGGTTCGGCCGCTTTCTTTTTGTATTGAGGTAGACTAAATAAAGTGCTGGTACTGGATCCGAGGTTATAGGACGTGGGGAGGAAAGCATTCTGCTCAGGTAGGGTGGGAGTTTCCCAGAAAAGCTCTTAAAAACAAGGCTGGAAAGTTGAAGGGTGCGTCTGGATTCCAGCGACAGCCAGTTTAGTTCTTTTAGCATGTCCTAATGGTGGGTCCTGTAATTACATTGTAGCACAAAGCAGCAGAGCGAATTATACAATGTACTAAGTTTATTAAGGTGGGTTTGCGGTGCAGGTGTATATACACTACATCCCCATAATCAATGATTGGCATCAGCATTTGCTGTACAATCTTTTCCTTTACTGTAGGGCTTAGGTAGGATTTGTTTCTGTACAGCGCACCTAGTTTTGGATAAAGTTTAGATGCAAGTTTTTCTATGTGGAGGCCAAAAGATAGATTGGGGTCTAACATCATACCCGTGTATTTGAAAGAGTGGACTGCGGTCAGTGTGCTATTTGATTTTGTTTTGATGGACAGGTGGGAATTGTGTAATTTAGGTACAGTTCCAAAGATCATTGTGACAGTTTTGTCAGTGTTTAGGAAGAGTTTGTTTTTTGCGATCCACTTTTCTACCTCTGTGAACCTCTGTGAACCTCTGTCTTGGAGCACAGCCTCAAGCTGCGGTAGATTGGATTTGTTGCATAGATTACTGTGTTGTTTGCGTACATGTGTACATTTGAGGATTTACAGACATTAGGCAGATCATTTATAAATAATGTAAATAGTAGGACACCACACAGGGGAACACCACACGTGATTGGGAGAGGGAGGGAGTCGCTGTCAGAAATGGACAAATATTGCGAGCGATCCAATACATACGATCAAAACTAGGTTAACGAACAATCACCAATACCTGAGTTTTTGAGTTTGTGCAGTAGAATGTCGAAGGCTACCGTGTCAAAGGCCTTGGCAAAATCAAGGAAAATAGCTCCAGTTAGGTTCCCTTGTCCCATGCCAGTTTGGATGTCATTGCAAACTTTTAAGAGGGCAGTTGTAGTGGAGTGATTCTGGCGAAAGCCCGATTGATCAGGGGTCAGATAGTTTGATTGTTGGTAATACTCACATAGTTGTGTATGGACACATTTTTCTAAGATTTTTTACAATACCGGGAGCAAGGATATTGGGCACTTTTATGGATGGGCACTACTCTCGCAGTCTTCCAAAGTTTGGGTATGTATCCAGACACCAAGGATTCGTTAATTAGGGTTGCGACGGGTTTAGCAATTGCCGGCGCACTGAGCTTCAACAGCATTGCATAATTGCGGTGTTTATATGAAAATGGCTGCAGAGACTGACTATACTGACCAGAACAACTACATTAAACTGTAGTTGTTCTGGTGACTATAATGTCCCTTTAAGGCATTTTTTCTTTTTTAAAACACTTTGAGGAATTCATTTTATTGACGCTCTCCACTGATAGTTTACCTTTTTTTGTTTTTTTCCCCCCTTTTGATTTTCAATAGGTCTGTTTCTTTTTCTCCCAACATTTATCATCCATTTTTTCTAAAGATTTTTCTGCAGTAAGCTTGACAGGCATCATGTTTACATACATATTTGTTCGCTGTCATTCTGCAATTTAATACAAATATTCCTATTAAGGCACTACTGATACTAAATTGCACATGTCATACACAAAATGACAAGTTAATATTTCACAAGAAATAGCACTTTATCTATACAAGCATGTGATTTACATACAAGATTTTTTAAAAGGGACATATTTCAAGCCTGGGGGGAAAAAAAAAAAGCAGGATTATAGATGCACATAAAATTCAACACATTGGGCAAAAAAAGAGATGAAATCCAGTGTGCTTCACATAATTTAGCACTCAAAGTATATCGCTACTACTCCTTTATACTACCAAGCATTTTCTAGTGAGCTAACAAAACTAATGTTCCTTTTGGGTTTTGTCTCTTTTCTAAGAAAAGGCAGCATTTACATTGCTGCCTAATTTCACAACTAGTCCACTTATAAAGCTATCAGAGGGACTTCCTGCACTTTTTTCACTGTCTCCACTGTCTGAAGAAGTCGGAAGCACATTACCGGACCACCAGAAAACAGCAAAGCCCGGCAGGGACTCAGGTAAAGATGAAAACCAATGTCAATGAGTTTGCCCCATTACTGAAAATCAGTCCATGGTACTCCTAAATGCCATTGAATCAATACTCATAAAGTAATGAGTGCACAGCATTAGTAAGTTGTTTATTTCAATATGCCTCAGACCTCTGGAAAAAACAACTAAATTAAATTATATAAAAGGATATGCATGGTCATCTAATGATCCATGCATGTACAACAGAAACAAAACATGTATATAAAAAGGTGATCAGCATGTGATAGTCCAAAAAAAAGGAACACTTTCATTCACCTTGTTGTGGCACATGAAGTGTTAAAGTGGTGCTCTAAGAACTATAACAAATACAGCAGGCTGCAGTGGTTATGGTGCTTACAATGCCCTTTGAATGTCAACTAACAACTCTTACTTGCATGCAGGATCTCCCAATAGTAAACTTTAATTAGAGATATGTGAAGGAGGAAAGAATATCACAAAAGTGTAGAATTCTTTAAAACAACACTCTAATATTACAAATAAATAAAGTTACCGTGCTCCTTTAAACATTTTGATTTAGAACCTGCTGATGCTAGTTTATGTATTTGTAGCGGTTGCAGGAACTTTGAAACTCAGTACCTGTTTTGTTAAAAATGTTGTTTATTATATTTAAAATTGTCTCCATATATTTAGTATATTAGATTTTATATTTTCTAGTTCTACAATGCTTCCATATTCTGCATTTAGCCAATGACCACAGCATGAATAGTAATTATCATTCTGCTCTACTAGGCTGTCTTTATCTCCTGGCTCCGACTCAGTATGTATTGGTGTTGGGCATTATGCCAAGGAACCTCATTGCAAGGACTCTTATGAATATTCATTACTTTATAAATAGGAAGTGTTTGTAATATTTATATGAGCAAACGTATAAGAGGGGACAAAAAGTATATATATAAAAAAAAATATTACACTATAAAAAATTTTTTTTAGAAATTTTTTTTTTTTAGTGAAATTGTAGCAATGTCAAAAGTAGTACCAATAATTACTAGATAAGAAGTCAACTATTTTAAAAGTATTTAACAATAATTTATATTACAGTGGGTCCTCGGTTTACGAATTTAATGCGTTCTCCGGGACGTTTCGTATTGCGAAAAATTCGTAACCCGAAACACGGTTTCCCATAGGAATGCATTGAAAACAAATTTAATGCGTTCCGGAGGTGAGAAAAAAGTCAAATAAAGTATTTTATCTGTTTAAAACTCTTTATAAAGTGCACTTTAAAGGCATAAATACTGTACAGGGACATGATTAATCAAGAAATAACATTTCAAACATCCAACTTTATGTTTTAAAACATCACACATCATCTTTTAAAACATGGCAGACTGTTGGTAACATGGTACAGTAAACTTTAACTGTACATAAATCACACGTCAACAGGGAAAACATCAAAAAATTTTACCACTTTTTGGAAGATGAGGACGACGAGGGGAATTGGGCAGCACTAACACAAGCAGGTTCCTCTTCATGTCTGGCGCCTTTTAATCATCCCTTTAATCAGAAGGGGGACATGATGTCTGTGTCAAAACTTCTCACAAGTCTGTGGGCTAGAGCCTTATCTGGGTGGTGCTGCTGTACAAAAGTCTGTAGGTTTACCCACATTTGGCATGCCTCTGAGTTCCGTGGAAGAGAGCTGTTCCTCACTCATTTCCTCCTCAAATGCGGTCTGCTCCTCCATCGCCTCCTTCTGCAATTCCACCAGCTACTCGGTTGTTAGGTCACGGTCGTGTTCCTCCACCAGCTCGAAGACATCCTCCTCAGTCACCTACAGGCCCATGGTCCTCCCCAAGGAAACAATTTCCTCCAACACTGTTGACTCTGGTGCAGGTGCAGAAGCACTGGAGGCAGGTTTCACAACACAGTCTGGCCACAGGTTGCGTCAAGCAGAATTTAGGTTTGTCTGGCTGACCCCGGCACAGGCAATGGTGATAATCTGAC
Organism: Pelobates cultripes; assembly: GCA_933207985.1. Taxonomy (NCBI): domain Eukaryota; kingdom Metazoa; phylum Chordata; class Amphibia; order Anura; family Pelobatidae; genus Pelobates; species Pelobates cultripes. The sequence goes on from OW240916.1 coordinate 225,113,327, forward strand.
AGTTCACAATGTCAAAATGCTCGGTCCAAAATTCATGGAGGGTGAGGCTTGAGTGATCTGTCATATCAAAGCATCGCCGGATAAGCTCCCTTGTGTAGAGTTTAAAATTGGAGATGACCTGCTGGTCCGTTGGCAGGAGTAGTAGGGTGGTGTTAGGCAGAAGGAACATGACCTTGATGAAATTAAAGTCCTCCAGCAAGTCTTCCTCGAGGCCTGGAGGATGGGCAGGAGCATTGTCCATGAGCAGCATGGCCTTGAGTGGCAGGTTATCGTCCACAAGGTACTTCTTCACAGCAGGACCAAAAACCGCATTGACCCACTTCACAAACAAGAGGCGTGTGACCCAAGCCTTTGGGTTAGACTGCCACAACACTCAACTGCTCTTTGTTCACCTTGTGTTTCTTGAAGGCCCATGGGTTCTCTGAATGTTAGACAAGCAGGGGCTTGATCTTAAGGTCCCCACTGGCGTTGGCGCAGAACAGGAGGGTGAGACGGTCCTTCATCGGCTTGTGGCCAGGCAGTGAGGTCTCCTTTTCTGTAATGAAGGTACGCTTTGGCATCCTCTTCCAGAAGAGTCCAGTCTCGTCGCAGTTGAAGACCTGCTGAGGAAGGTAGCCCTCTGAAACTATGACCTTCAGGAACTCCGTAGCAAATTCCTCAGCTGCAGCAACATCGGAACTTGCAGCCTCTCCATGCCTGACCACACTGTGGATGCCAGATCTTGCCTTGAACCTTTCGAACCACCCACTGCTGGCCTTGAAGCCTTCTGCATCTGCTGACATTCCTGACTGTTTGAGGAGGTCAGCGTGCAAGGCCTTGGCTTTTTCGCAGATGATTGCCTTGGTCACCGAGTCCCCTGCACGCTGCTTCTGTTCAATCCAGAGCAGGAGCAACTTCTCGACCTCCTCCAGAACAGGTGGCCGTTGCTTGGAGACCCTGGTGACTCCCTTGGCTGCATCTCTCCCAGTTATCTTCTCTTTCATTTTTAGGATTGTACCAATTGTGGATGCACTTCTTCCATACTCTTTGGCAAGGTCAGTCAATCGCATTCCTCCTTAATGCTCTCGGATTATTTCTTTCTTGTCCTCAAGCAGAATCATCTCCTTCTTCCTCTTCCCAGCTTCTGCTGCTTTCTTGGGTGCCATGAAACCACCGTCACGAAGTATGCAAAAAAAATAAAAATAAAAAATATGCTTTACACCCACATGAGCTGGCATGGAAACCACAGAAAAAGCCATGCACGGCACATGAGCTGTAACAGGCATGCACAGCACATGAACTGGCATGGAAAACAACCCCACATTGCAAAAAACACAGTACAGTACTGTGACAGGCGTGCACAGCACATGAGCTGTGACAGGCGTGCACAGCACATGAGCTGTGACAGGCGTGCACAGCACATGAGCTGTGACAGGCGTGCACAGCACATGAGCTGTGACAGGCGTGCACAGCACATGAGCTTTGACAGGCGTGCACAGCACATGAGCTTTGACAGGCGTGCACAGCACATGAGCTTTGACAGGCGTGCACAGCACATGAGCTTTGACAGGCGTGCACAGCACATGAGCTGGAAAGCAACCCCACAATGCAAAACACACAGTAACAGGCATGGAAATCCCCCCACAATGCAGAACACACAGTAAAAGGCATGCAAACAACTAAGCTCAGCTCCCTACCTTACCACCTCTTGAGATGCACCAAAAAGGCTCCACAACATGCTGCAAATGACTCCAAAAAGCTCCACAACATGCTGCAAATGACTCCAAAACCTCTCCAACACCTCCACATTCACGTGCTACCCAGACTCCAGTATGCAGGGGGCGGAGCTATAAACCGGGACACTTGTTTCGTATTGCGAAAAAAATTCGTAAACAGAGGCATTTTTTTTTTTTTTTTACGAATTCTCATTCGTAAACTGAATTTTTCGTTTACCGAGGCGTTCGTTAACCGAGGTTCCACTGTATATCATTCTACAGTGTGTTCTTGCCAAACAAATAATGGGGGGGGGGGGGTTTGAAGCAACAACAACACACAAAGGCTTGTTGTAACTATATTCCTGTGGTTTTGGAATAAAATCCCTACGTACAGAATATTGGTACAAGTCAAACTGGAACGGATGAACCAGGAGTCAATGAAATACAGAGTATCAGGTAGTAATGCTCAAAAACCTTGAAGATATATAGAACTAGGACTGGATGATTCCAGTTAATGGTGTTGTATTCAGAAGGCTATTTGTGAGTAGTGAATGCACCTCTTGTGTAAGTTCATTACTGAAAATGGCCATACTGGTTCTTTTGTATGCTGAAAAGCCTGTATGTGTATGTATGAATGGCCGATGCACGGACAAGACAATACCACATGCATATGACGATATCACTAACTCGGAGGACGTAAACATTAGCAAGATTTGTTATCTGTTTCAAACAGGCCTGCTCCTTCATTGCAACTTCAAAACAAAGTGAACAGTACATTTTACAGAGCAGAAGACAACACAAGCAAACACATAATACTCACTTTAAGCACAATTATTGCAGTTATTAACATTTCAAAAGACAAAATACTTTAATTTCTGTTTTAATTATAGAAGGATTAATGTGAGTAAATATTGTTTTGCTTGTAACAAGGATCCAGACTTGCAGATGACCTGCACAAGTGTTTAGAAACAAGGCAAGATTGGGCATGAGGAAGAAACGGGCACAAGTACTAAATATAAGGTTAGGCTGCTTAATGTACATAGAGAATTTTAGGTGATCATGACTGACCATAAAGTAGCAGGAGAACAATCTGAAGAATTGTGCAATTGGATCACTTTATTTTTATGTGAAAAGATTAGAATTCAGAAAGGATATTTGAGAAGTCCACCTGCCTGAGTAAAAGGTGTATAAGGTATGGGTAGGCAGCATTCACTGTGTTTTGAGAAAAACTGACAAACCACGGAGAGTGAGTAAAGCTTGAAACTGTAGCTCATGATTAATTTTAACAGACCAATTGGGTCTATATGCCAGCCATAAATGGATTTGCCAATTTATTATTATAGCAGAGACAGTTGTTGGGAGGACTAACCTGGCAATACAAAACAAGTCATGGTTTTGCCAGTATCCCCATCTGGCCCAATGTTGCTTTGAGAACTGATTATGCATTGTGCAAAAGTCTGTACTCAATATTTCTGTAGAAGAAAGACAAAAATGACAAAATGTCACAGCAGACCTTTATCTTATTCAAATGAATTGTATTGGAAAAGTACACAAAAAAAAAAAAAAAAAAAAACTGAAATTCAGTTCGTCCATTAATGTAGATAATGCCTGAAACCTGTGCAGACAATCCACTAAAATAAAACTGTGGTCAGCATTGGCATATTTGGAAATTAACGTCCTAACCCAGGTTATAAAGAAGTATGTGAATTTTAATAAAATTAAACTGTAATATGTATTTTATGGTGTATCAAAAGTGAAATTCCAAGCACTATAGCAACTCAACCTTTCAAACAGCCGGTGGGATAGTTGGTGGGTCCATGTCCTGCTTTTAGCGATATCAGAGAATCATCCCTCCAAAAAGCAGATTGTTTAATGCACTCACTCCACACAAACAGCAGAGAGACCAACAAGCAACCTTTAGGAGTAGACCTGAACCTTTTTAGGAGAGACTCACTCTATATCACTAGCATGCACTACACATTACAAATTCATAGATAAACAATCACAGTTACAGATTTCAATGCATACTTTTAAGTTTGAAAATCTATTTTTAATATTGTTTGTTACAATGTATTTTTTTAGGCAGATGGTGGGCTACCATTATAATACAAAACAGGGCTATTCACTAAAGTGAGAATTCAAAGTTAATTTCAAATTTAAGGCCAAAATAGCTAAATTGGAATGATTATCTAAGCTATGCTTTCAGTTTGGCTACTTTGGCTTAAAAATTTTCTTCAATTCACTTTGAATTTTCACTTTAGTGAATGGCCCTTTTGGACACCTTTTTGGTACCTTTTGAATCATTAAAAGGGACACTGTAGGCACCCAAACCACTTCAGCTAGTTGAAGTAGTCTGGGTGTTGTGTCCCTTTTGCACTTAGTGCTGCAATGTAAAACATTGCATATGCAGAGAACTGCAATTTTTACATTGCAGCTCTAAGTCTGCCCTCTGTGACTGTCTAACAGACAGCCACTGGGGGTGCTTCCGGATTCGTAACAGACTTTTGGTCCATTATCTGATGCTGGACGTCCTCACGGACCTACAGCGTTAGATTTTCCCCATAGGAAAGCATTGAATAATTGCTGGGCATGCGCATTAGGTCTCTGAGCTTGGGCGGAGCCTGACCCAGTGCCATGAGACATCGGCCCTGGATTCAGTTAAGTAGCTGAAGGGATTCTTGAGTGCCCGGAAAATGGGTTTGTTTTCCTGGCACTGAAAAATCCCTTTAACAATTCCTTAACCATTAAACAACACTCAGAGATTTGTATGTAAATATTTCTTGATTAAAGATCAACATTATTGGGATAAATTAATCTCTTAAAGTTTCAATTGGAGAAACCTTGAAACAACCCAAAGACTATAGCAGCTTACAAGTGTACAGTGAATAAACATTGCTGTAGATTTCTAATTTACAAATGGTGACGAAGCTTTGTCCTTCAGCAAAATAAATGAGCAGGAATTATTCACTTCAATATGTTATTAGGCAAGAATACCAGGTGTTGGGAGGTGATCTTTAAATAGAGATCAATTAGCATCCAAAACTATGCAGCTTGGGGAGAGGAGAGCATATAATATATGGAATAGTACAAAAGTGTTAATTTTCCTGAACACACCCAGAGAATTCTGTAAACAAATACATTGGTGAGAAATAAGTGAATTCTTGGAATCTTTATTATTTGCTGCATTATTCTCACCTAAAAATACTGTGTATTTTACATACTAATACCAAATAAATGAAAACAAATAACACAAAAAAGGTTTTTAATTTAATTTATTGAGCACATCACTCATATACTTGCCACGCGTAACAACCAATAAAATTGAGATACAGACTACTGACTTCTACCATAACAACTTTTGTCAGTCTGCTGACATGTGGTAGCCTGATCCAATCACAATGCTTCCCTATAGGATTGGCTGAGACTTACAAAGAGGCAGATCAGGGGCAGAGCCAGCATAATTCAAACACAGCCCTGGCCAATCAGCATCTCCTCATAGAAATGAAATGAATCTCTATGAGGAAAGTTCAGTGTCTGCATGCAGAGGGAGGAGATACTGAATCGCAGGATGCTGCTCACAGTGCTGCCCTGTGCTCTGCTGACAGCAGATCTGAGTGGATGATGGCATATTATGCCTCCATCAACTCCGAAGTCTCTCTGGTTCACTCTGAGTGCCTGCAACTGGAGGTGTTCCTAGCTTTCAATGTAAACACTGTATTTTCTCAGTGTTTACAGGATAACGTGTTTCCATGAGAAAGGCTGTAGGGAGCTATAGTTCTCACCTGAACAACCTCATAAGGCTGAAGTTGTTCAGGTGACTATAGTGTCCCTTTAATACAGAAAGGTGGGGTTTTTTTTGTTTTTTTTTTTTAAATCTTGTAATGCCAGGGCTGGGGGGGGTGAGGGTTGCTGAGGGAATTATAGTGTAAGGAATACTACTTAGTATTCCTTACACTGTATAATCCCTTATGTGTTTTCATAAATTTTGCTTGGTCTTATTTGCATTCACTGCCTCAAGAAAGGTATTATAGGCTGTATCTCACTGATGAGGACCAAATAAGAATGAAACGTTCATCCTAGGTTCCTGTGGAGAGGACTGGTAGTCATTTTGGTGATACATATTATATACTTCCAATGTGAAGGCAAAAGTAACTAACTGAACAGAAGATTCTGAATCTGTGCCCATTGTCAATTTATATTGTAACTTTGGTGGTCACCATAAAAAGCTGCTCTTCACAATTTGTTTTCTAGCTCTGGGCCTTCTGTTTCTAGGAAACGCCACAAAAATTTAAATAAATGTCATCCTTCATTGCCAACCCACTGAGCTGTGGCCAAACTATGAAAAATCCCTGAATATCAACACTATTGACTATACTTTGTGCACAGCACCCCAATATCCTTCCATTAAATCTGGGAACCCTGAATTCAAGTTCATCCACATTCTAACCATTTATGTTACTGTGATTCATTGCCTCATCTCGCATATCTTATTTGTTTTCTTCTCCCCATGTTCTCTTTCCTATGCTTCATGCCCGCATTTTCCAATTTTCTCCTGTTGTCCCTTCAAATTAACTTTAGCTGCAGAACAACAAGTGTAAACATGTGCAGAAGTCTAAAGATTTCTGTTTTTTAGTTACCTTGTCCCTTATCACTTGGACTCACATAAACAGTCTAAATGAAATCTACTGACATCAGTCTAAAAATTTCATGGAAAGTTTTAAGGTAATCAGGTCTGCAAATGCTTTTAACGCTACATAAGAGAGATGCTTAGTTCTTGCACTTTATGGTCAACCCTATAGGATCATTTCTTTTTACAATGTGTGTCAGTCTGTTTCTACTTCTCCCTATTAATCCCATGTTTGTTGTTGTTACTGTATACAGATCTAACTTTTGTTATGCTTTAACTTCAAGAAAAATCTAAACAAAGAATTCTAGTGAATCATGTCCCAAATAAAAATAGGATTATGAAAAAGGTTCTCATCACTGACTAGAAACGATGCTTTGGATACAGTATTCATCCCTTTACCAATACCTAGGTTTATCACAGATTAGCTAGATGGACCAGTGTTGCATGTTTAGGGGCAACTCCATCAGGATCTAGACTTCTATAATTACAAACTGGGAGATATCATGGCAATGGCAGAGTATGGGGAGGGAAAACAGAACTATTACGGATGGTACGCAGCATTTTTATGTACAATGTTATGACTCATTCACTACCCCCTGCAAAATGTGAATTTGAAGTTCCCTTTCTACAAAACAACTGGCAAACACTGGAGTAGAAAAATGACTGTAGTGGTATGTGGAAATATCTAACAAAATTAATACATCAGAAACAATAAAAAACTCAAACAAGAGTTTAACCTTCACATTCAAGTACCACACTGTAAAATCAGAGTGAGATTTTAAAAGGGACAACTTTTAAGCCATGAGCAAGTGCCTCTTCATCCTGTGAAAGAGAGGAAACCCTGAAACTCATATGAGGTCCAACCCTGAACAGAATTACATTTCTTGTATGTGACACATTAATGGTGTTTCCAGCAAGGATGACAGACACTCACGTTTGTATTTAATTATGTAAAAGGAATATAGTAAAAGGCTGGGTTTTCTATGTAGGTAAATCCCGAAAGCCGATTACTAACATTTTACAAGCTATTGTTGTGATTTGATGACTTCTATTTTTGATCTTTTATAATAAGTGTTCTTGCCAGCTTTTAAAAGTGTATGACTACATCCAAAACTCTTCATCAGATTTGACTGGATGTAACCAAAAAGCAAACGGTTCATGTTTAGTGTTAGAAAACCTAAAATTACATTTAGTTTAAAACCTGTCTAAAAAGGGCTTCAGTTGTAAAGGGATTCCTTGAAAAGGACACTGTAGGCATTGTAGCAGATTCATTTAATTGAAGTGGTTTAAGTACTCTGGTACCATCCTACCATTAAAGGACCACTCTAGGCATCCAGACCACTTCAGCTTAATGAGGTGGTCTAAGTGCCTGGTCCAGCTAGGGTTAACCCATTTTTTCATAAACATAGCAGTTTCAGAGAAACTGCTATGTTTATGAATGGGTTAAGCCTTCCCCTATTTCCTCTAGCGGTTGTCTCATTGACAGCCGCTAGAGGCGCTTGCGTGCTTCTCACTGTAAAAATCACAGTGAGAGAACGCAAGCGTCCATAGGAAAGCATTGATAATGCTTTCCTATGTGACTGGCTGAATGCGCGCGCAGTTCTTGCCGCGCGTGCGCATTCAGCCGACGGGGTGGATCGGAGGAGGAGAGCTCTCCGCCCAGCGCTGGAAAAAGGTAAGTTTTAACCCCTTTACCCCTTCCAGAGCCGGGTGGGAGGGGGCACCCTCAGGGCACTATAGTGCCAGGAAAACGAGTATGTTTTCCTGGTACTATAGTGGTCCTTTAAGCATTAAACTATTTTTTTATTGTTTTAATGCATCCACAACACTCCGCAGCAACCCATCCCCTGTGTGTGCCATAGCTAATGAGGTATCATTAACATGAGCAGCAATGGGCTCTGTGATTGGTTAAGGTTCTCAGCTGACTGCTTTCAGCCTATCACAGCAAAAAATAGCCATCATGAACTGGAAGTAGTGCATAATATTTGCCTTACCCATTTGTCCAGTAAGGGCTGGGTTTTAAAGCATCTCAGTTACTTTGCAGTTTTTGCTTTTAAAATTAATCTTTTTATGGCACTCTATATCTACTTAGTATAGTAGGTTGCTCAACTTTTTTTGTTGTCCAAAGTTGGACAATATTGCTAAAGTGGAAATTCCTTTTCTGCTTTAGAAATATCAGTATCACCAAAGACCAGAAAGAACACAGGCTCACAGGGACCTAGATAAGTGTCAAACCATTAAAAATGGTATGGCACCAGAGGACTTCTGGCACATCACCACTACAGTGTGCTGCAGTGGTTATGGTGCTTAAAGTGCACATTCATTTGATCACCTAGTCTGCATAGAAATTGTTTTTTTTCTCCCTGTAATATGGATGAATAATTTGGCAGCAATTTAAAGATAAACTGTAAGTGATTTCTAGCAAAATGGTCTAGTTGTATGGTGTAACAGATGCTGTGAACAAGAGCAGCAGTGATCCCATACTTTTAAGTATTATTTTAAGGCTATTACGGCAACAAAGCCAAAGTCTGTGGCTTTCTCATTAAAGGAACCTAGCACCTCTCATTTCCGAGAGAGAGGAGTCTCGTGTTATGAAAACATTTTGTTAAAAGTATGGGGACTAAATGATTATCTTCTGGAAAGTTGTATGGGGCTTAATGAACAGGACTCTGGGTATGACATGTAGGTTTCATGCTATTCACTAAAATGTGAATTGTGTGAAATTCAAAATTAATTTAAAATACTAGGCCAAAATAGATTAAAATGAAAACATTTACAACTTGGAGATGTTATTTCAATTCCAGCATTGTGGCCTAAAACTTTAATTTCACTTAGAATTTCCCTGAATTCACACTTTAGTGAATAACCATACGCATAGGCTTGGTCTGCAATATGTTTGGAATTTAATCTGTAGGGTTCTTGGGGTCAGAAAAAAATAGGTAGCAGGAGTTGTTCAGTAAAGGCAACCCTTATGAGTGTACATCGTGTGCAGTCCCATACAAGATCAAATAAATTGCATGGAATTTTTTTCGTGACTTGTCTTGTGCTTGTTTTTCCATTGTCTTGAGTTTTTCCCTTTGATTATATGTCTTTGAGAGCGTTTTCTTAAAGGACCACTCTAGCTTAATGAAGTGGTCTGGGTGCCATGTCCTTCTAGGGTTAACCCATTCTTTAATAAACATAGCAGTGTCAGAGAAACTGCTATGTTTACAAATGGGTTAAGCCTTCCCCCAAATCCTCTAGTGGTTGTCTCATTGACAGCCGCTAGAGGCGCTTGCGTGCTTCTCACTGTGATTTTCACAGTGAGAGCACGCAAGCGTCCATAGGAAAGCATTGTAAATGCTTTCCTATGTGACCGGCTGAATGCGTGCGCAGCTCTTGCCGCGCATGCGCATTCAGCCGACGGGGAGGAACGGAGGAGGAGAGCTCCCCGCCCAGCGCTGGAAAAAGGTACGTTTTTACCCCTTTCCCCCTTCCAGAGCCCGGCGGGAGTATGTTTTCCTGGCACTATAGTGGACCTTTAAGTGCCCTAGTGTGTCAGAGTATTTGACATTCTCTGTGTACATCTGTAAGTGATTCTATGTGGGTCTGAGAGGTGTGTGAATGTTTGTGTTTAAGAGTGTCTGTGTTTACAAGAGTGTAAACAACAAAAATAATCTCATACGCACACACCAGCCTCTCTCTATTGCTTAGACTGATGCCTCCCATTAGCCCTAGCTGTTATAGGCCAAGAGTGTCTGCCTAATTGTCCTCCCATCGCTGGTATGGATTGATATAGCAGAGTTACACTTTGTTTTAGCCACACCCTCATACATCCTCACTGACCGTTATACTGTAGGAAGGTGCTAGGAGGCTCAAAGCACCAAAACCACCTTAATTAAATTAGGTGGTATAGGGAACCTTAAACCCTTAAGGACACATGACATGTGTGACATGTCATGATTCCCTTTTTTTCCAGAAGTTTGGTCCTTAAGGGGGTTCAATGAAGTGGTCTGGGTGCCAGGTCCCCTAAGTTTTAACCCTTCAGATGTAAACATAGCAGTATCAAGCACTGCAATAGGATTTGTAGACAATATGCTGAGTTACAAAAATTGAAAACTTTATGTCAAAAAAAATAGGCAACGATAACTAATTTGGAAACATTATCCAAGTCAACCATAGACACAGCTAAATATGTTATTCAGATTTCCAAGGGATATTAAAACATTTTCCAACACTGATTTTAGTATTTCTTACATTGTAAATTATTCAAATCAGTGCACAATAAAAATAAAATTAGTAGAAAAAAAAAAACGCAACAGAAGTCTTGCTTTTTTAATTAATAGGTAACTAAAGTTCGCATTGCCTCTTAACACACTGCAGACCATGAAAGTATAGCTGCAGTAATTTTACATTCACATTCAATAAATAAGTAGCATTGTGTACTGGTCTAAAGTCAGGTCTAATCAATTCGCCATCAGACTATGAACAGTGATTTAATAAAAAAAATAAAAATAATAATAATGTAAAAATAAATATATATATTTTTTTTTTAAAAACTTAATGCTTGATTTTAGAAAACTTGTAACGGTTTATATTTCTGCATTCTTCTATCATTGGCCTTCAAAATAGCCCTGATAAATCACATTAGTGTAGATTTGTACTTCGCTACAAATCCATTTAAGTGTAATGAGATATGATTCAATCAATATAACAAGTATGCTGATAGTTTAATTTTCCTATCCTAAATGCCCTATACTAATGGATTTAAGCTGATCTTAACCTTAATATGGCTAGGAAACATTCCCCCTTCTCCCCCCCAGGTAAAATAATTTACAGAACAAAGATCAAAACAGAAAAGCACATTTCGGCAGTAGAGAGAAATAACACCACTATCTGAGGAGATGCGTAGCATTATTTGAGATTGAGGAAGATGATCATGTGTGCCCAATGTGGGAGAATAAAATGAGGAGTTGCACCTGCCTGGCTAAGCAAAATTACAGTTCAATACAAAGGCCTAAACTGTTGTGAAATTCCATGTGTACTGAGCCTGGACATTGGCTCAACCAGCCACAGCATCTCTGTGACATGGGCAGGGGGGTAGGGCTTTGGTGGAGGGTGTGGGAAATGAATTACCACCTATGTAATGAATCGACAAAATATATATAACACAGGGCCTGGTTAGAAAACAGATTAGGGCAAATGCAAAAAGGAGTTTTATTCTAACACACAGATTATAAACAAAGTTCGAATCTCTGCTATAATAGTATAGCATACATGTTTACGTTCTACAGGGACAGATGCATGCCCATCAAGCAAAGCTCTTCTGATATTATATCAAATGTATCCTTACCACACCTTAATTTGTACACAAATTAAAAGAAAATTGTGTGCATATACATACTATTTAAAAGGCATGTGGAACATATATTATAAATGAGAACACTGCTAGATTAGTAAACTATATTGCAAAAGGTTAAAGTGTAACCATTAACATATGGACCTCAGTTTACTGTGTGTAAAACAGCAGAATAAAAAAAATAAAAATTAAAAATAATCTCTTAATATCAGATTTGTGTGTTCTACATAGACAAAAAAAATAAAAAAATGAAAAACTGGAATCATGTAGAACATGTGTTTTACATATAGCAAGTGAAACTTGAATTTAATTTTAATTGTAATATCATGCCACAGAGTTTTCAGCATTAAGCTGCAGGGACAGTGAACTGAATAGAGTGATTTGCATTGTAACTGTGTCTGATCAGGTTACGTTATTTCATGCCTTGGTCATAAAGAATAAAGAGGGACATTCAGCCCTCCAGAGAAAAAGCTCATCTGTCAGAATTTGGTCCACTGAGTACACATTCTGTGGTGCACAGAAATACGACGCTTATATCTACCAGAAAGATTAAATGCGTTACATGGCAGCAATATTTTATTAAAATAGGTTGTGTTATAGACAACTACGGTCAAAAAATATACAAGCTTATTTTATTTTTGTTTAAAGTATGGTGGTAACAAAGAGTGAAATACTTCACCACTGAATTTAGTAAATTCCCAAATATACAGCCACACTCACTATATCTACAGATCACAAGGCAAATTGTGTATGTATGTATATCAATGCATGCTTGCATATTTGCATGTGAATGATGCCCATGAACTGTGCCTCATCTTTCCTGGCACAATACGTTTGTGGATTAAATCCATCATCTGAGTGTCATTCTGCCTAGCATAGTATGTATGTTGTGTATCCTGCCTATGATCTGGGTGTCATCCTCTCTGCTAAAGTGTGCTTGTGTCTGGTAGTGTGCATTTAATACCATGACTGGAGTTCTGCTCCCTGGCACAGTGTGTATGATGCCTGTGATCTGGGTGTCACCCTCACTGGTACAGTGTATGTGCATCATGCCTGCACAGTGTATCATACCTGATACTGTGTATGATGTGCAATATATCTGACACTATATGTGTCATGCCTGAAACTGTGTGTGTGTTTGTGCTGCCTGGCACAATGTGTGTGTATCATATCTGACACTATTTGCATATATCATGCATGCCACAGAGTGAGTGAGTGAGTGAGTGAGTGAGTGAGTGAGTGAGTGAGTGTGTGTGTGTGTGTGTGTGTGTGAGAGATATATCTGACATTATATGAATGTATCATGCCTGGCAAGGTGAGTGTGTGTGTCATACCTGTGTGGGTTTGTGATGCCTACCACAGTGTGTGTATCATACCTAAAACCTGGTAGCCATCCTCCCTGGCACAGTGTGTGTGTGTGTGCCATCCATATCATGGTCGCCATCCTCCCTAGCACAATTTGTGTACCATGCCCGTCTCCTGGTAGCCATTCTCCCTGGCACAGTGTGTGTGTGAGATACCATCCTCCCTGGCACAGTGTGTGTGTGTGTGTGTGTGTGATACCATCCTCCCTGGCACAGTGTGTGTGATACCATCCTCCCTGGCACAGTGTGTGTGTGTCACCATCCTCCCTGGCACAGTGTGTGTGTGTGTCGTACCATCCTCCCTGGCACAGTGTGTGTGTGTGTGTCGTACCATCCTCCCTGGCACAGTGTGTGTGTGTGTGATACCATCCTCCCTGACACAGTGTGTGTGTGTGTGTGTGATACCATCCTCCCTGACACAGTGTGTGTGTGATACCATCCTCCCTGACACAGTGTGTGTGTGTGTGTGTGATACCATCCTCCCTGGCACAGTGTGTGTGATACCATCCTCCCTGGCACAGTGTGTGTGTGTCACCATCCTCCCTGGCACAGTGTGTGTGGTACCATCCTCCCTGGCACAGTGTGTGTGGTACCATCCTCCCTGGCACAGTGTGTGTGTCGTACCATCCTCCCTGGCACAGTGTGTGTGTGTCATACCAGCCTCCCTGGCACAGTGTGTGTGTGTGTGTGTGATACCATCCTCCCTGGCACAGTGTGTGTGTGATACCATCCTCCCTGACACAGTGTGTGTGTGATACCATCCTCCCTGACACAGTGTGTGTGTGTGATACCATCCTCCCTGGCACAGTGTGTGTGTGTGATACCATCCTCCTGGCACAGTGTGTGTGTGTGTGGGATACCATCCCCGGCACAGTGCGTGTGTGGATACTCATCCTCCCCCTGGGCACAGTGTGTGTGTGTGTGTGATACCATCCTCCTGCGCACAGTGTGTGTGTGTGTGTGATAATTCATCCCTCCCTGGCACAGTGTGTGTGTGTGTGTGTGTGGATACCATCCTCCCTGGCACAGTGCGTGTGTGTGTGTGTGTGTGTGTGTGTGTGTGTGTGTGTGTGTGTGTGTGGATACCATTCCCCTGGCATTGCGTGTGTGTGTGTGTGTGTGAGATACCATCCTCCCTGGCACAGTGTGTGTGTGTGGTGGTGGTGTGTGTGTGTGTGAGATACCATCCTCCCTGGCACAGTGTGTGTGTGTGTGATACCATCCCTCCCTGGCACAGTGTGTGTGTGTGGATACCATCCTCCCTGGCACAGTGTGTGATACCATCCTCCCTGGCACAGTGTGTGTGTGTGTGTGTGTGTGTGATACCATCCCTCCCCTGACACAGTGCGTGTGCGTGTGTGATACTCATCCCTCCTGACACAGTGTGTGTGGGATACCATCCCTCCCTGGCACAGTGTGTGTGATACCATCCTCCCTGGCACAGTGTGTGTGCGGATACCATCCTCCCTGGCACAGTGTGTGTGATACCATCCTCCCTGGCACAGTGTGTGTGATACCATCCTCCCTGGCACAGTGTGTGTGTGTGTGTGATACCATCCTCCCTGGCACAGTGTGTGTGTGTGATACCATCCTCCCTGACACAGTGTGTGTGTGTGATACCATCCTCCCTGACACAGTGTGTGTGTGTCACCATCCTCCCTGGCACAGTGTGTGTGTCGTACCATCCTCCCTGGCACAGTGTGTGTGTCGTACCATCCTCCCTGGCACAGTGTGTGTGTCGTACCATCCTCCCTGGCACAGTGTGTGTGTGTCGTACCATCCTCCCTGGCACAGTGTGTGTGTGTGATACCATCCTCCCTGACACAGTGTGTGTGTGATACCATCCTCCCTGACACAGTGTGTGTGATACCATCCTCCCTGGCACAGTGTGTGTGATACCATCCTCCCTGGCACAGTGTGTGTGATACCATCCTCCCTGGCACAGTGTGTGTGTGTCACCATCCTCCCTGGCACAGTGTTTGTGATACCATCCTCCCTGGCAGTGTGTGTGTCGTACCATCCTCCCTGGCACAGTGTGTGTGTGTCGTACCATCCTCCCTGGCACAGTGTGTGTGTGTCGTACCATCCTCCCTGGCACAGTGTGTGTGTGTGTGTGTGTGTCACCATCCTCCCTGGCACAGTGTGTGTGTGGTACCATCCTCCCTGGCACAGTGTGTGTGTGGTACCATCCTCCCTGGCACAGTGTGTGTGTGATACCATCCTCCCTGGCACAGTGTGTGTGTCATACCATCCTCCCCTGGCACAGTGTGTGGTGTGTCATACACCATCTCTGGCACAGTGTGGTGTGTGATACCATCCTCCCTGGCACAGTGTGTGTGACCACCATCCTCCCTGGCACAGTGTGTGTGATACCATCCTCCCCTGGCACAGTGTGTGTGACCACCATCCTCCCTGGCACAGTGTGTGTGTGATGCCATCCTCCCTGGCACCAGTGTGGGTCCTTACCAATCACCCTGGCACAGTGTGTGTCATACCATCTCCCTGGCACGTGTGTACCATCCTCCCCTGGCACAGTGTGTGTCATACCATCCTCCCCTGGCACAGTGTGTGTGTGTGTGCCACCATCCTCCCTGGCTGGTGTGTGTGTGATACCATCCTCCCCTGGCACAGTGTGTGTGTGATACCATCCTCCCTGGCACAGTGTGTGTGTGGTACCATCCTCCCCTGGCACGGTGTGTGTGATACCATTCTCCCTGGCACAGTGTGTGTGTGTGATACCATCCTCCCTGGCCTTTTGGTGTGTGTGTGATACTCATCCTCCCTGGCACAGTGTGTGTGTGATACCATCCTCCCTGGCACAGTGTGTGTCATACCATCCTCCCTGGCACAGTGTGTGTGTGTCATACCATCCTCCCTGGCACAGTGTGTGTGTGTCATACCATCCTCCCTGGCACAGTGTGTGTGTCATACCATCCTCCCTGGCACAGTGTGTGTGTGTGATACCATCCTCCCTGGCACAGTGTGTGTGTGTGATACCATCCTCCCTGGCACAGTGTGTGTGTGGTACCATCCTCCCTGGCACAGTGTGTGTGATACCATCCTCCCTGGCACAGTGTGTGTGTGTGATACCATCCTCCCTGGCACAGTGTGTGTGTGATACCATCCTCCCTGGCAGAGTGTGTGTGTCATACCATCCTCCCTGGCACAGTGTGTGTGTGTGATACCATCCTCCCTGGCACAGTGTGTGTGTGATACCATCCTCCCTGGCACAGTGTGTGTGTGATACCATCCTCCCTGGCACAGTGTGTGTGTGATACCATCCTCCCTGGCACAGTGTGTGTGTGATACCATCCTCCCTGGCACAGTGTGTGTGTGATACCATCCTCCCTGGCACAGTGTGTGTGTGGTACCATCCTCCCTGGCACAGTGTGTGTGATACCATTCTCCCTGGCACAGTGTGTGTGTGTGATACCATCCTCCCTGGCACAGTGTGTGTGTGATACCATCCTCCCTGGCACAGTGTGTGTGTGATACCATCCTCCCTGGCACAGTGTGTGTGTGATACCATCCTCCCTGGCAGAGTGTGTGTGATACCATCCTCCCTGGCACAGCATGAATGGCCTCACCTCTAGATCCGTGTCTCCGGCCTCGGTCACCCCGATTTCGCTCGGTAACTCGGCCAGGTCGGTGACCCGGATCAAGCCATCATGTAAGAAGATGGTCTCCTCCTTGACAGACAGCCACTGAGCAGAGTCCCCAGCCGCAGGCGCCGATCCCATGGTGTCCTCCTCAGCAGCCCCCGGGCCGCTCCCTCACCCTCCGCCTCTCACCATCACCCGGTAACCAACAACCATCACCCCACCGCCCTAAAACAGCGCTGCCAGGCCCGCTCTCTCCCCTTGCCCTCCGCAGCGAGCACTCAGTAACGATACCCGGGATGTCACGCGCTCTCCCCGCCTCCCCCAGTGAGCTCCAAGCCGGTGCACGGGACCGCAGTGCCAGAACTGTCAGCAAGACGCCATTTTGGCTGGAGGAGCGCACCCAGCATGCACCGCTCCGCCTATACCTGTCTGTGTGGCTGGGGCTGCACATGGGGAGTGCTGGGCATCAGGATCAGTAGGGATACAGGCATAGCACAGGGGTACAGAGACATAGCACAGGGTTACAGAGACATAGCACAGGGATACAGGCATAGCACAGGGGTACAGAGACATAGCACAGGGTTACAGAGACATAGCACAGGGTTACAGAGACATAGCACAGGGATACAGAGACATAGCACAGGGATACAGAGACATAGCACAGGGTTACAGAGACATAGCACAGGGTTACAGAGACATAGCACAGGGTTACAGAGACATCACAGGGTTACAGAGACATAGCACAGGGATACAGAGACATAGCACGGGGTTACAGGGCACTAGCACAGGGGGTACGAGGGCATAGCACAGGGATGCAGAGACAGCACAGGGTTACAGAGACATAGCACAGGGTTACAGAGACATCACAGGGTTACAGAGACATAGCACAGGGATACAGAGACATAGCACAGGGTTACAGAGACATAGCACAGGGGTACAGAGACATAGCACAGGGATACAGAGACATAGCACAGGGATACAGAGACATAGCACAGGGATACAGAGACATCACAGGGTTACAGAGACATAGCACAGGGTTACAGAGACATAGCACAGGGTTACAGAGACATAGCACAGGGTTACAGAGACATCACAGGGTTACAGAGACATAGCACAGGGATACAGAGACATAGCACAGGGATACAGAGACATCACAGGGATACAGAGACATAGCACAGGGATACAGGCATAGCACAGGGGTACAGAGACATCACAGGGATACAGGCATAGCACAGGGATACAGAGACATCACAGGGGATACAGACACATCACAGGGATACAGAGACATAGCACAGGGATACAGAGACATCACAGGGATACAGAGACATAGCACAGGGATACAGGCATAGCACAGGGATACAGCGACATAGCACAGGGATACAGAGACATCACAGGGATACAGAGACATAGCACAGGGATACAGACACATCACAGGGGTACAGAGACATAGCACAGGGATACAGAGACATAGCACAGGGATACAGACACATCACAGGGATACAGAGACATAGCACAGGGGATACAGAGACATCACAGGGATACAGAGACATAGCACAGGGATACAGACACATCACAGGGATACAGAGACATAGCACAGGGTTACAGAGACATAGCACAGGGGATACAGAGACATAGCACAGGGTTACTGAGACATAGCACAGGGGATACAGACATAGCACAGGGATACAGAGACATAGCACAGGGGATACAGACATAGCACAGGGGTACAGAGACATAGCACAGGGGTACAGAGACATAGCACAGGGATATACAGACATAGCACAGGGGTACAGAGACATAGCACAGGGATACAGAGACATAGCACAGGGGATACAGAGACATAGCACAGGGATACAGAGACATCACAGGGATACAGAGACATAGCACAGGGATACAGACACATCACAGGGATACAGAGACATAGCACAGGGTTACAGAGACATAGCACAGGGGATACAGAGACATAGCACAGGGTTACTGAGACATAGCACAGGGGATACAGACATAGCACAGGGATACAGAGACATAGCACAGGGGATACAGACATAGCACAGG
Organism: Pelobates cultripes; assembly: GCA_933207985.1. Classification (NCBI taxonomy): domain Eukaryota; kingdom Metazoa; phylum Chordata; class Amphibia; order Anura; family Pelobatidae; genus Pelobates; species Pelobates cultripes. Next base: position 225,132,007 of record OW240916.1, read on the forward strand.
GGTACAGAGACATAGCACAGGGGTACAGAGACATAGCACAGGGATACAGAGACATAGCACAGGGGATACAGACATAGCACAGGGATACAGAGACATAGCACAGGGGATACAGAGACATAGCACAGGGGATACAGACATAGCACAGGGGATACAGAGACATAGCACAGGGGATACAGACATAGCACAGGGATACAGAGACATAGCACAGGGATACAGGCATAGCACAGGGATACGGCGACACAGCACAGGGATACGGCGACACAGCACAGGGGATACGGCGACACAGCACAGGAATACGGCGACACAGCACAGGGGATACGGCGACACAGCACAGGGATACGGCAACATAGCACACAGATACGGGGACATAGCACAGGGGATACGGCGACATAGCACAGGGGATACAGGAACATAGCACAGGGGTACAGGGACCTAGTACAGGGATACAGGAACATAAAAGGGGTACAGGAACATAGCCCAGGGGATACAGGAACATAGCCCAGGGGATACAGGAACATAGCCCAGGGGATACAGGGACATAGCACAGGGGATACAAGGACATAGCACAGGGGTACAGGGACCTAGCACAGGGATACAGGAACATAGCACAAGGGATACAGGGACATAACAAAGGGAAACAGGGACGTAGCACAGGGATAAAGCAACATAGCACAGGGATACGGCGACACAGCACAGGGGATACGGTGACGTAACACAGGAATAAAGCGACATAGCACAGGGGATACAGGGACATAGCACAGGGATACAGGGACATAACACAGGGGATACGGCGACATAGCACAGGGGATACAGGGACATAGCACAGGGATACGGGAACATAAAAGGGGTACAGGAACATATCACAGGGGATACAGGGACATAACAAAGGGGTACAGGAATATAGCACATGGGATACAGGGACATAGCACAGGGGATACAGGGAAATAGCACAGGGGTACAGGGACCTAGCACAGGGATACAGGAACATAAAGGGGTACAGGAACATAGCACAGGGGATACAGGGACATAAAGGGATACAGGGATGTAGCACAGAGATACAGGGACGTAAATGGGATACAGCAACATAGCACAGTGGATACAGGGACATAGCACAGGGGTAGAGGAGCATAACAACAGGGTACATGAACATAAAGGGGAATAGGGACATAACAAAGGGGATACAGCGACATAGCACAGGGGATACAGCGACATAGCACAGGGGATACTGGGACATAGCACAGGGGTACAGGGACCTAGCACAGGGATACAGGAACATAGCACAGGGGATACAGGGACATAACAAAGGGATACAGGGACGTAGCACAGGGATACAGGGACATAAAGGGGATACAGCAACATAGCACAGTGGAGACAGTGACATAGCACAGGGGTAGAGGAACATAACAACGGGGTACATAAACATAAAGGGTAACAGAGATGTAGCACAGGGAAACGGACATAACAAAGGGGATACAGCAACATAGCACAGGGGTCCAGGGACCTAGCACAGGAATACAGGAACATAAAGGGGTACAGGAACATAGCACAGGGGATACAGGGATGTAGCACAGGCATACAGGGACATAACAAAGGAGATACAGCAACATAGCACAGTGGATACAGGGACATAGCACAGTGGTACATGAACATAACAAAGGGGTACAGGAACATAGCACAAGGATATAACAAAGGGGTACAGGAAAATAGCACAGGGATACAGGTACATAACACAGGGGATACAGGGACATAACAAAGGGGTACATGAATATACCACAGGGACATAACAAAGGGGTACATGAATATACCACGGCGATACACAGACATAGCTCGGTAGGATTCTGATACGGTCTAGTATTATTAGGGGAAATCACTATTAGGGAGACAATTAATGTATATGTGATGTATATCAAGTAATGTGTGAGTGTCATGTCTTCATAACACTGCATAACTGTGAGTGTGTAGATAGAGAAATATTTGTTATTGTTTGTTACAGTTGCGCTCAAAAGTTTGCATACCCTGGCAGAAATTTTGGCATTGAATTTGAAAATATGACTAATCATGCAAGAAAAAATATTTTATAGGGAGGTTGGTGATCATATGAAGCCATTTATTATCACATAGTTGTTTGGCTCCTTTTTAAATCATAATGATAACAGAAATCACCCAAATGGCCCTGAAAAAAGTTTATATACCCTTGAATGGTTGGCCTTATTACTGACACACAAGGTGACACACACAGGTTAAAATGGCAGTTAAATGTTAATTTCCCACATCTGTGGCTTTTTAAATTTCAATTAGTATCTGTGTGTAAATAGTCAATGAGTTTGTTAGCTCTCACGTGAATGAACTGATCAGGCTAGATACTCAGTCAAGGGGAGCAGAAAAGAACTGTCAAAAGACCTGCGTAAATGTAATAGAACTTTATTTTTTATTTTTATTATTGTTTATTTTTGCATTCCAATAGACAGTGATCACAAGCCAAACAAAAACAGTGCGTTTACAATAAGGTCACAACACACTCCTACAAAAGGTTGATAAGCATACAAAGAATCACAGCAATCAACAAGAGATCCCCAGACTGTTATCATAAGCACTTTGCATGTCCACAGCATGATTATATATTTTTGTAAAGTATAAGTAAAGTAAAAAGTGTAAAGGGCAGCAAGAACATTGAACCAAGCTTCTGATACCCCCCTGCCTCTGGTGCGCAATAGTCATCTAGTGGGCCTCTTTATCTATGCCGAAGATGCCTTCTAGGCGATACGCATATGTCCATTATCTATCATCTGCCTAGTGTATAGAAATCTGATGCGCTCTGAATAAAAGAGGGGAGGAAAGGGTTGTGAATGCCGTCAAGTGGAACCCATCAGGAACATGCGGAAACATCCCACGTAGGGCCCTTTTATGCCTCTTCCAGCCGGGGGACCCACCCACTCCCTATGGGTGTCGTACTGGGGGCAGGGTTCGGGATGGTAATAGAACTATATATAAGGATGGAAAAGGATATAAAAAGATATCCAAAGCCTTGAAAATGCCAGGTCCAGGTCAAATTGTGTATTACGTGCTGTAGTAGCTGCAAACTAGCACCTGGTGCTATCAACTTCAGCACGCAATGAGCACAGAGATCTGCCTCTCTCATTTGCAGGCAGCGCATCTTACGGTCGCTCCGTTGCTTCTCCTGTACTCTGAGTCAAGAGGATGGGGGGCGGAGCTGAGAGAAAGTCAAGGCAACCAGGAGCAGTCTAGAAGCCTGTGACCCATGGAGACATCAAATGAAGGCAAGAAAGGGACTTAATAGTGTGTGTGATTTAAAGAATGTGTATCAGCCTGCTTCAATCGGAGTGTGTGTGCTTTGGTCAGTGTGTCTGCTTGGGTCAGTGTGTATGTGTTTGCATAGGTCAATGTGTGTGTGTTAGCCTGCATCAGTCAGTGTGTGTGTGTCTACTTGGGGCAGTGTGTGTGTGTGTGTGTGTGTGTCTAATAGGGCCAGTATGTGTGTCAGTCTACATGAGTCTGTGTGTGTGTGTGTCGCTCTGCACTAGTCAATGAATTTGTATGGTAAGGTAATGTTTTATCTTGTGGGGTTAAACCTTCAGGACCATTGTGGAGCGAATGGGGCGGCAAAAATCCTTGCACCAGCCATGTGTCAGGTAGACCAAAAAATATTTCAACCACAACTGCCAGAAGAATTGTTCTGGATAAAAAGAAAAACCCACAGGTAACCTCAGAAGAAATACAGGCTCTGGGAAAAAGACAGTGTGGTTGTTTCAAGGATACTTGAACAAAAATAAGCGGAATATAACAGAACCTCGCCACAGGCTTTTGGAGGTGCCTGCTTGCGAGCCTCCTGCCAAAAGACTATGGTCAGCGACTGTAAAGACCCATATTTTCCCCCCCTGGTTCGCCACTTTCCATAAAACCGAATGCTAGCTCACTGGCGGCCATTCGCATGGACCAAAACCGCGAATAACCTTCAAGGATACTTAGTCGCAAATGCCCAGGAACTATTTTCGGCATGAAAACTTCGCGGTTCCTAGTTGGTCCCCCATTGGCACTTAGCCACGATTCTATGGAACTGTTTTGGGCATGGGACCATGCATGCGGTTGGCCAAAACTATGACTTACAGGAAATTCCTGAAGCCCTGAACCGATCTGGGTGATTTTTGGATATGTTGTTCACCCAGATCGGGCTATCAGGGGGTGTAATTTGTTGGGTGTTTGTTTTAAAGGTACTTTATAGTTTTATAAAATTGTGTGTTTTTTGTGTGTGGAGATAATTGAGTTAATACAGTACTTGACTCAATAATCTCCCAGGTACAGAGGAGGGATTGACCTAATTATGTGTGAGAGTGTCCTGGATCTGAGAGCCAATGTAATTGTGTATTTGTTTTTACTATGGTTTACTCTCAGGTTCAGGGGGGAGAGCCCCTTGCACGGGGACTGTCATAAAAGGCTAAGTGTGATCCCATTAAAGTTGAGATCACTTCACCCTCAACACACAGCCTCGACTCGTGATTGTAGGGAACAGCTATATCTGCTTCAGATTACTATACTGGCTATAATCACTAACTCTTGTAAGAGCTACACAGCTATACCTGCTATACTCTCTGGAGTAGGAGAGGTCCACCCACTGGAAGCTGGATCCTGGGCTTGGGTCCAGGGTGGATGGAGGACAGCAAGACCCCAGCCAAGCTGCAGCGGCTAAGGGGCTACAGTGCTTGGTGTCCGGTGCTCCAGGCTACTATGAAGCAGCGATTGGCGAAGGCACCCAGTCGGGGTGCCAGGTGGTCTGTCACAAGCTGCATGGTTGAATTGCCAGAAAGAAGCCTTTACTGTGCCAATGCCACAAAAAAGCCTGGTTACAATATGCCCAACAACACCTTGACACACCTCACAGCATGGTGGTGGCTCACTGATGTTTTGAGGGGTGAACTCTAAAGGCACGGGGGATCTTGTGAAAAAGATGAATGCAGCATGTTATCAGAAAATACTGTCAGACAATTTGCATTCTTTTTCAAGAAGGCTGCGCTCTTGGACTTTCCAGCATGGCAATGACCCTATGCACAAGGCCAAGTTGACCTTCCAGTGGTTACAGCAGGAAAGGGTGGAGGTTTTGGAATGGCCATCACAGTCTTGTGACCTTAATATCCATTGAGCCACCCTGGGGTGATCTTGTGCAGTTCATGCAAGAGGACCAAAGACTTTGCATGACCTGGAGGCATTTTGCCAAGATACACCAATGTAAAATTGCCAAACACTGTATGGATCCAAAGACTGTACTATGTCCTGTTGTAAAACGCTGTAAATCTTGCATATCTCGAATAAAAACTCAAAAAAGTATATACAAATCCTGCTCAAATTCCTCAATGAAATCTCAAAAACAGAAGCAGCTGGCCAGGCTGCCTGAGATTAGAGGATATACTGTGTGCAAAGGGAGTATAAAGTGTGTAGGGGATAGGGAATTTGGTGTGGGGTATGTATAGGGCATATGAAAGGGCTTAATTAGTAATCTCATTATTATATTTTAAATTAAATAAATATTAAACAAATAAATAAGTCCGCCCTCCCTGTTGTTATTTTGCAAGGTGAGGCCTTCTGATCCATGTTGGTCCATTGCAATGCTCTCATAAGTTCCAGGACTTGAAATGTCAGAGCTTTGAGTCCTGTGGCAATGCTCTGACACCAACTGCTGGCCCTCACAAGATTTACACATGATCTGCAATCAGCAGAAGAGCAGACCAAAGGGCAAAGGCTGACTCGCTCCCCCTGGTATTAAGTATTCACTGGGTTGTTGATCTTCCTACCAGTCCATTAAGGAATTATGAGATCTCTTCGGGCTTGTGCTGCTTTGCATGAACCAGCTGGAGAGATTCTTTTATCCAAAGGCCAATTGCTACTTCGGCCAAATGGCTATTTTGGATCTGGCTACAGAGCTGCATAGCTCCTAGCTTAGTACAAGTGCTCCTAACGATGCTGGAAGACTCAGGGGAATAAATTCATTCAATACCTGAAATGTAGAATTTCTGGATCATTAGCAGACTGTTTTTTTTATATTTCTAGTACAGAAGTGATATTCATAGACCTACCCATTTGCTGAGTGACATTCCTAGCAAGCATTTGTTTTCTCTCTCTTTTGTTTTAATTTTTTTTTTTATATATTAGTGCACTAACTCATTTGTTCCACTTCTAACGATACGCTACTCTTCCTAGGGCCATCCACCAGTCACCGGTCAGTGTGTGAGTGTCTGCATGTGTCAGTGAGTGTGTGTGAGTTTCATTTAAAAAAAAATCAACAATTTTAAATTGTGGTACTTTGTACCCACCCACCACAAACACTTGCTGAGATTTATTGGAATAAAACTGTGGTGGAATTTCAGTGAATGTAAATTTAGTTGGCCAAGATTTCCATGTGGCATATGCTTATGGATATAGAACTCCGATATATATGCTCAACCGCATTATTAGACTACAGGCAGTGGTTGAGATTATTACTAATGAGACAGCTCAAGCGCTTAATCTTCTAGCTAAGCAAAATACCAGGATGAGATCAGCCATCTATCAAAATAGATTAGCTTTAGATTATCTATTAGCAGTGGAAGGAGGTGTATGCGGAAAGTTTAACCTTAGCAACTGTTGTTTGCAGATAGATGATGAAGGTCAGGCAGTGGCTGAACTTACTAGTCACATGGTTAAACTTGCGCATGTACCGACTCAGGTCTGGAATGGGTATAATCCTAATAGTTGGTTTGGAAGCTGGTATGAGCAGCTTGGAGGAATTAAGGCGTTAGTAGGAGGAGTAGTGTTTATCATATTCTTATGTCTTTTTCTGCCCTGTCTAATTCTATTAGTGGTAAGGTCCCTACGTAGTATTATAGAGAGTACTATAGAGAGAAAGACAGCGGCTCATGTAATGGCTGTCTATAGATATGATCCCCTAGCCCAAAGAGAATATATTCAGGATGAGGAATGTTGAAGGAGTTTTTAAGATGCTTACAAGGTCTACTCTGGTTCAATGGCTACTTGAGAGATGTAGGTAAAACTGTGATTGGTGATGCATCTGGAATAATTTGTATCAGAGGTATCAAAGGGGGGAATGTGGTGGAATTTCGGTGAATGTAAATTTAGAAGGCCAAGATTTCCATGTGGCATATGTGTATGCTGTGTCAGTTAGTTAGCTACACGTAGCTAGGATACTGTCATCAATGTACTGAGCACGTACAGGAATGCAGGAACTGAAATTGCACTTATTTCCTTTGTCTTGGATGGGCCATGTGGTTTGACTAGATGTACAAGTCTATATTCTGCTCATTGATTGGTTAAAGGTATATGTGGGTGTAGCTATTAATGGGAGGAGTTATAGTGCTATATAAGGAATGTACACCATGTGTTGGTCTCTCAGATCTGTTTGGAACGTTAGTTCATCTGAGGCCCGATCGGTATGTTAACAGTGGCGTACACACCAGGGTCGCGACCCGGTGTGTACCCACTGGGCCAGCCTCTTCCCCTGCGGGGCCCAGGAGCCGACCACACCAGGAAGGCGGGTGGCCGGTCGGGCGCGCGCGCGAGGGAGCCCTCAGTGCTTCCTCTTCAGCTCCCTCGCGCACCGCACTGATACCGGAGCCGGAAGATGATGTCATCTTCCGGCGCCGGCATCCCTACGCGGCGCGCGAGGGAGCTGAAGAGGAAGCACTGAGTGCTCCCTCGCGCGCGCGCCCGACCGGCCACCCGCCCAGGAGCCCAGCAGCACCACTGGACCCCAGGGAATCCCCCCAGCACTCCAAAAGGTAAGGAGGCTGGGGGATTACATTTTAAAAAAACAAAAACAAAAAAACACGTGTGTTCGTGTTAGAGTGAGAGTGAGTGTGAGAGTGAGTGTTAGTGAGAGATGTCTGTTAGTGAGTGTGTGTTTGTCAATGAGAGTGTATGTTTTGTAAGTGAGTGTGTATGTATGTCTGTCGCTGAGTGTGTCTCTGTCAGTAAATGTGTGTGTCTGTTAGCTAGTGTGTATGCGTTTGTAAGTGTGTGTGTGTCTTCAGCACTTACCTTTCTCCAGCGCCGGACTCCCTTGGCGCTGGGGATCCCTCAGCCTCTCAGCTCCGAATGCGACCGCGCACGCATTCAAACCACCCATAGGAAAGCATTACTCAATGCTTTCCTATGGACGTTCAGTGTGCTCCTCTAGCGGCTGTCAGTGAGACAGCCACTAGAGGCTGGATTAACCCTCAGTGAAACATAGCAGTTTCTCTGAAACTGCTATGTTTTCAGCTGCAGGGTTAAAACTAGAAGGACCTGACACCCAGACAACTTCATTGAGCTGATGTGATCTGGGTGTCTGTAGTGGTCCTTTAAGTGTGTGTGCATCTGCATGCACTGGCGTACATACCGCGGTCGCAGGGGTCGCAGCCCTGTAATCCCTGCGACCAGCTGCCCACCGCCATGTGTTGCGGCCCGGCCCGCGCACGGGGGGGGGGCCCACGGATCAATTTTCGCACCGGGGCCCCATGGGTCATGTGTACACCACTGTATGTTAATAAAGACTTCTCACTTCCTGAAGATCTGCATCCATCTCTCTGTGTTTGGCTTCTGCTAGTTTACTCGGTAACAAAACTTCATAAGACAAGGCACCGACAGAGACTACTGACTTACATATATACTGAAACTGCACAAAAAACAAACAAAAAAACATACACATATGCTGGGGGGGTGGAGGAGGGGAGACAGACAGACACACACTCTCTCTCTCACTGTACATGTGTGTATGTATATATATATACATATATATATATATATATCCTGATTTTGCACACATATATTGACATAGAAGCACAAGGGAACTCTGAAATGCACACAAACATTTTTATTTTTTCAAAGCTACAAATATTAAAGTTGCTCAGTCATGTATGTGCGTTTCATAAAGATATCCTTTTTTTAATCTCTTTTCCACTGTGCTGAAATATCTTTTTTTCCCCAACACAATTAAAAGATATACATTGGGATATAAATATATGCACAAAATGACTTTGTCTCATGTAATTGCCAATCTGTAGCAAAAGACTGAGCTTCTTCTGTAATTTCCAACCAACTGTTAGTTGTGCTGTGCTACCAGGTTCTAGCTTAAAGTGACACTATAGTCACCAAAACAACTTTAGTTTAAAGGGACACTCCAGACCCCTAAGGCACCGAGCTTGCTGATTAGCTTTATGCATGAAGAAGTTGTCCTCTTTTTTCACTTTGCAAAATTTGCAGATTTCAATACAAATTGGCACTTTTATAAATTCAACTGGTTACACCCCACTGGTTTTCAATCAGACAACTGGTCCTTTTACTTCCTGGTTTGGTTACCCAGTGGAGCTACACTCAAGATGCAGCAATTGCTCAGAGCATCTGCCTTGCAAAGACTTCTCATTGAGCTGCATTGGGAAGTCTGTGATTGGACAGCCACAGAAAGTCTGGGTGAGGTTAGAAAGGGAGGGTTTGCAAGTATTTTATTATTCTACATACATTTACCTCTGTAGTGAACTCTTGTGCAAGTCTGAGCACATGGAACAACACTTATTGGTGTAATAATAACATTAAGATTTTCCCAGAACATTTGTTTGCGAGAACAAATATACTATGAGATATTGGTTCACGCAAACAAGTGTCTTTTTCAAAAGGACAATATAATTTTCTGGGAGTTATGCATTGTGATTTATTACATCTTGGCAGAATACAGCTTGCTCCTGGTATGTGTTTTTTTATGACTCCCTTTCTTGGGTCTTTCATCACTCTGTGTTGTTGCCTAACGCCAGGACTACTCTTTGCACTTATTCCCAATGGTCTGACGTAGTGCTGGAATCAAAGCCTATCAGATTGTTATTTACTGTCCTCCAGGACTCAAGCAACCCTCCCAGACCTCAGAGTCTTAGAAACAAAATAATTTGCATGCACTAGCATGTCTCGCTTTAGATAAAGCAATTAAAACCATAGGGATAAATGGGTCTACAAGTTGTTATGAAGACTTTATTTATTATTTTAATTTGTGGTTTTTATTGCAAAGTTTTCAAATACAAAATGTACAGTGAAGGGTATAGATAAAAATGGAAATTGGTTGGACAGATAAGGTGCACATATTCACAACTTTTACTCCATATGAGATATATTTCATCATTAATGTAGAATGTTGAAGGAACCATAATAAAACAGGAGCTGGGAGTGGAGGGTGAAAAAGGAGAGGCTCTCTGTTCAACTGAGGAATTTCAAATTACTGTTCAGAAAAGCAGAAACATTTACAAGCATATCAAACCATCATAAAAGTAGTATCTTGATTCTTGTTCTATATGCTCCGAAGGCACATTAGAAATATTGCAAAATGGTTGGTGGCCTTTAAACAATCCTTCATATAGTGGAGGTCATTATCCTATTGTCAGAAGGAAGGCATGTTTCGTATATGCATTATGCAGTATATGCAGTTCTGTGTATGACATTTCACCAAGAACAATATTGTACTTAAAATAATTCTCATCCTTGTAATTTATCTTAATGTGGTATGGCTGGGACAAGTCCCCCAATCTCAAGGAGAAAAATCATGTGATAGGTACTACAAGCTTGCCAAACCTGCTGTATGTGGAAGAACTGTCAGGCAAATCTCTCACCACACTTGTGGCACATATACCATTCCTCAAAAGTTTCTGGGCCCAATCTCTAGAGTTATAGTAGAGCCTTGCTAACATCACAGACACCATCATAAAAAATGTGACGGAGCCCAATGCTCAGGCTGAGTGCCTCCGTGTGTAATCTCTTCAAGCTACAGAAATTCACTCTTCAGTGATTAGAACTCATCCCCAAACACTAGATGACACATAGTGAATGGTAAAACAACAACAGTTTATTGTTACCAAACAGCTGTGTATATATAGGGACAATAGCAACAGGGGGTCATTAACTGAGACAGTCCTGGCACCTCTGTGTCTGGGATATAATCAAATTAAATCCTGCTAAATTTATTCAATTGCAGATAACAGGGCACCGTAATAATAAAATATTAAAAATCATAACTTATACATAACTCTCATACACATATTATACATTCCCAGACAGGTCTCGTTCCCCAAAGCAAGGTGCCCAAAAAATGCCTGGATCGGATGTGCCTAGCCCGATAAATCATTAAGTGAAGTTTGACCGAGCTGAGGCTACTGTCACGTATTCATCCGCTTAGAAAAATGTGATTAATGGAATTTACTGTTCAGACAGGAAAAGTTGTGCCGAACAATATTACTGTCCTGACGGGAAAAGTTGTGCCGAGCAGCAATCAAATCCACAGGAGGGTTTGTGCAGAGCAGCAATTATGCAAATGGGAACCTGGTAACTGCCTTTGGGGTCAAAGGCCGATTACAGCCTATCAGATCCAGATGAGGGTTATTTAGGCCCAGTTCTCATCCTGCTCAGTGCCCTGTCGTGGTTTCCCTTGCGGTTGTCCAAGAGCGCGTTATTGATTCTGGTAATTCTGGTTATTTGACTTTGGCATTGTTTTTGACTTCCCTGTTTTCTGGCATCCCAGACCCCTGGCGTTTCCTTATCGTTGTGTCTCTTTCTGTACCCCTTGACTTCGGCTATTCCTCACTATTCTTTGGTATGTTAGTCCAGCCATTCTAAGGACCGGTATACGTTACCTATCAGTCCTCTGTGTTACACAATTCTACGTGCTGGATCATACTGTAATCCTGACATTACGACATGGCCATAGATCCTGTAGAATTGTGTAAGCACATAGCTGCTTGCGAAAGGAAACTAGAGGAGAATGATCACCGCATGGATCAATTTGCCCAGTACCTCCGCCTATAGTATACAAGGCACCAACTATCTCTCTATCTCCTCCTCTGCATTTTGATGGTAATTTCCAAGAATGCCAGGGATTCCTTAACCAAATAGAGTATCATTTTGAGGCATCACCGGGGTCTTTTCCCACAGACAGAGCTAAAATTGGTGAATCAATTAAAAGGTAAAGCTTTAGCTTGGGCCAATCCATTATGGGAGAGTAAAAAAGGTGTGGCACACAATTACCTGGAGTTTATTACGGAATTCAAACTTACGTTTGAACCTTTAGGCAGAGAGGATGATGCCTCTACTGCCCTGATGCATATCAGACAAGGGAACCGGTCTATCTCGGAATATGCCATAGCAGTTCGTACCCTAGCTTCTGAGGTAGACTGGACTAACAGTGGGTTAATCTCTGCATTTATAAAGGGACTATCTGAAACTATGCTTGATGAGATTGCCGCCAAAGATTTACCCAAAAAGCTTAATGAATTTATCACTTTTGTCATGCAAATTGATAATAGATTGAGAGCCAGAGAAGCTACTAGAAAGAAGACCAGACACATGAATATGCCTTTAGCACCCCACTTCTCCAAACCTATTGTCCCTGAATTTCCTGTTCAGTCCAAACCCGAACCCATGCAGTTGGGGGTCACTAGACTGTCGGAAGCAGAAAGACAATATAGGAGAAAAGAAGGCCTATGTCTATACTGCGGTAGGAAGGGACATATGAGAATCAATTGTCCCGTATGTCCGGAAAACTACCGCACCTAAGCACCTTAAGGGGACAGGTCTTAGGTGTAATGGAAAGGATAAAAATAGGTTTCTCCTTAATATTTCTATTACCTTTGAAAAGAAGAACTTTTCATGCAAAGCCCTGATGGATTCAGGTGCCGCCGGATACTTAATTAACGTTCAATTTGTTTAAGGTAATACTATACCTATCAAGGAGAGACTATCACCCCTAGCTGTTGAAGCTATTGATGGGAGACCACTCTCACAACCATTGATAACGCATGAAACCTTACTCATTAATATTTCCATTGGTGCCTTACATAAGGAAGAGATTACATTTCAGGTTATTGCATCCCGTTTCCTGTCCGATCATATTAGGCTTTCCATGGCTTAACAAGCATAACCCTCATATTGACTGGGCTAATGGGGAAATATTAGAATGGGGTAAGGATTGCTATGAAAGGTGTATATTGAATGTCGCCCAAAGAGTGGGCACTATTGAATTACCCACTAGTACACCTCAAAACCCCAAAATCCCAATACAGTTCCAAGACATTAAAGAAGTGTTCAGCAACAGTCAGTCAAATACTCTACCTCCTCAGAGACCATATGACTGTTCCATTATTTGACTACCCGGTGCTATGCAACCTAAGGGAGCAGTCTATGCTCTGTCACCTCAGGAGAGTAGAGTAATGGAGAATTATTAGAGAAAATTTATAACACACTTACCGTAATTTTCTTTTCCTGGCTATTTCTCATGGCAGCATCACTTATGGGTAGCTCCTCCCTTAGCAGTCACAGGACAGGAATTAATTAGATTAATTAATTAGACTGATGGGTATAAAGAGTCCCTCCTCCCATTACACCTCAGTCCAATTATTTATTTATTTATTTATAAAATATTTTACCAGGAAAGATACATTGAGATTTCTCTCGTTTTCAAGTATGTCCTGGGTTTTCAAGTATGTCCTGAAAGCTGAAAAATAAAAGAATGGGCGGGAACCCTGATGCTGCCATGAGAAATAGCCAGGAAAAGAAAATTACGGTAAATTTGTTATAAATTTCCTCTATTCCTGGCTAATCATGGCAGCATCACTTATGGGTAATACCCAAGCTCACAGAATTATATGGTTGGAATAATAAACCGAGAAAAGACACTGAACAGACTCTTATGCTGCACAGAAATTTAATATCAACGGGATAAAGAAACCGTAGACAGGACACTGTTCCTAAAGGAGGTGGAAGGAGAGTCCACATCCAGTTTGTAGTGTTTCAAGAACGTTATCGGGGAAGACCAGGTGGCTGCCCTGCAAATATCATCGTATAGAACCTCTGCCCAATTAGCCCATGAAGTCGACAATGCTCTAGTAGAATGAGTTCTTTTGTTCATTGGAGGAGATCGACCTTTAGAGATATATGCTTTCCTGATTACCAGTGAAATCCAATATTTTAATGTAGTTAAAGAAGCCGCCTCACCTCTCCTGGCTCCCGATGGTAAAACGAAGAGTTGGTCAGTTTTTCGGTAAGACTCAAAACAATTAAGGTACATAGACAGGCAGTTCATTCATGACATCCAAACGTTGCCATCTAACCTCCTCTTGCAAAGAAGGATTGGGGTAGAACGATGGAAGGACCACTTCTTGAGAGAGATGAAACTGAGAGACCACCTTAGGAAGAAACTCAGGTTTTGGTTTCAGACACACCCTATCCTGATAGAATTGTAGACAAGAAGATAAGGTAGAAAATGCTTTAATCTCCGAAATTCTTCTTGTGGAAGTAATTGCCACCAAAAACAAAGTTTTATACGTCAGGAGGGTAGCATCCAAACTCTCAGTTAGGTAATTGAGCACCAGAGGAAGGTTCCAAGAAGGGGTAGTAGATCTGGAAGGAGGTCTCAACCTGAAAGCTGCCTTGAAGAACCTGGAGATCAGAGGATCCGAAGTCCATGAGATGTTGCACAAAGCTGAAAGCGCCGAAGACTGAACCTTAAGAGTGCTGAGGCTAAGGCCCTTATCCAGACCCTCTTGCAGGAACTCCAAGATCTCAGTATTGTGAGGATGCAGGAAGTCAACATTTTTGGCTGAAGCCCATTCCCGGAACACATCCCAGATCCTATGGTAGCATGAAGAAGTAGAAGCTTTCCTCAATTGCAAAAGGGTATTGACCAATGCTTCTGAGAGACCTAGTAGTTGAAATCTTACTTTTTCAAGACCCGTACCCCCAATTTGAGGCGTTCCGGATGAGGATGGAATATTGGGCCCTGCGTTAGCAGTTCCTCCATAACAGGAAGAGGCCAAGGCTGTTCTTGGCTCATCATAGACAATAGGGGGAACCACGGCCTCCAAGGCCAAATCGGAATTATAGCAATAACCTACTTTCATTCTGACCAAACCTTCTGCAGGAACCTGGGTATCATGGGTAGGGGAGGGAACGCATACCCCAGATCGAATGACCAAGGAAGAGAGAGAGCATCATGGCCCATTGCCTGACTGTCCGGGTGGAGGGAGAAGTAATTCTCCACCTGATGATTCTGGGAGGATGCCATCAGGTCGACCTGGGGCATGCCCCACCGATGGGCAATCCATGCAAAGACTGCCGGGTGAAGTTTCCATTCTACCGGGAAGAATTTCCTTTCTGCTGAGGAAGTCTGCAGTCACATTCTCCGAACCTGGAAGATAGATCGCCTTCAGACCCTGGAGATTGGTCATGGCGATTGTCATCAAGGGAGCTAGTTCCTTCAAGAGCAATCTCCTTCTTGTGCCACCTTGGTTGTTCACATATGAAGCAACCGCTCGGTTCTCCGTTTTGATCAGTACCCAAGAATTTAAGATCCTTGGTAGGAACACCAAGATGGCCTTGGAATCAGCTCTCAGTTCTCTTAGATTTGAGTGTAGCTGACTCTCTTCTCGGGTCCACTTCCCTTGAGTCCATGTGGAATTGAAGTGGGCACCCCATCCAAAAGAACTGGCATCTGTTGTAATAACCATCCAAGGAGGTTCCTCCAACGGGAAGCCTGCTGCCAAATTCTTCTTGTTCTTCCACCAGTTCAACCCTTTCCTCACAGGCAGGGGTAGAGAGATCCTTTGCTCCCAATCTGTTCCCATTCTGTCGAACTGGAGAAGGAAGCAATTCTGGATCGGACGAAAGTTCCACTGGGCCCATTTTATCAACTCTATAGTTGATGTCAAAGAACCCAGGAGACTCATGACTTCTCTTGCAGAGGCAGTCTCGAGCCCTTGTAGCTTCCCTACTTTGTCTCTGATTTTTGTGACCCTTTCCAGAGACAGGAACACATGGGCAGATACGGTGTTTTTCACTGCTCCGAGGAATGCGATCATCTGAGAAGGAATCAGGAATCTTTTTTCCATGTTCAGAAGCCAACCGTGGTCTTGGAGAATGTTCATTGCCACCAACGTGTGATGAGCTACTATCCTTTGAGATGGACATACGATAAGGATGTCGTCCAAGTAATGGAAGATCTCGATACCTTTCTCCCTTATGAAGGCTATCAAAGTAACAAGAACTTTCGAGAACGTTCTTGGCGCCAAGCTGAGGCCAAATGGTAGTCCCCGGAACTGAAAGTGCCTTCCTAGCGCCCAGAACCTGAGAAACTGCATATGATATCGGTTTATAGGGATTTGGTAGTAGGCGACCCTCAAGTTTTTGGAGGTCATCCAGTCTCCTCTTTTGATGCCCTTCAAGATGGTCTGTAAAGATTCCATTTTGAATGTTCTTACATCGAGCATGGAGTTCACACCCTTCAAGTTCAAGATGAGACACCACTTTCACTGGGGTTTTGGAGTCAAGAACACAGTGGAGTAAACCCCCAGGAACCTTTCCTGTCTTGGAACTTCTTCCACCACTTCCTGTTCCAGGAGAGTAGAAATGCAGGTCCTCATGGCCCTTTGTTTGATGCCTACCGACACCCTGGATTTTTTTGAAGAATGCGGATTTTGGGTGAGAGGAAAATTCTATCCTGTAACCCTCCTTTATGATGGCTGTGACCCATACGTCCGTAATATTTTTGGCACACACGGGGTAGAAGAACTTCAGTCTTCCTCCCACAGTCCCCGAACGGGCCTGAAGACCTTCAGAAGTTCTTCCCAGATGTTCTAGTTCCTCTTCCTCTGGAAGCCTTATTGGAAGAAGAGTGTGAGAAGGATTTCCATGAAGATTTTTGGAATACTCCCTTCCTGGTTTATAGCTTCTGCTCCACCCACAGGAAAGATCACTCAGCACACAAGTAAGTTAACAGGACCCCCACAGGAGGACCCCCATAGTATGGATTCCAAACACTGCCACCAATGTTAGGGGAGGGAATTTTTAGACCCCAGTTGCTAGGTGCAAGTCAAACAACCAGGGGAATTTTTAAGGAAGACCAACCTCCATATTCTCAGATTACCTGTAGCCATGTTTCCCTCAAAACACCAATTCCCACGCAGCAGTTCAGTACTTACACTGAACCTGACCCAGTTAGTCCTGCTCATGCATGTTTACTAGGTCCTTCAAATTTCATTTGGAACGAACCCACGACAAACGCAGGAAGGTGGCCATAAAATAAAATGTAAAAAGTCCTGTAGAACTTGCTAAGGACAGGAAAAAAGACTGAGGTGTAAGGGGAGGAGGGACTCTTTATATCCATCAGTCTAATTAATTAATTAATTAATCTAATTAATTCATGTCCTGTGACTGCTAATGGAGGAGCTACCCATAAGTGATGCTGCCATGATTAGCCAGGAAATCATGAAGCGCTTAGTCTTCCAGGAGGAGGGAAAGCTCTTTCTGCTTACTTGAGGTAAAAATGCTTTTTTTCCCATCAGCAGCTTTTTGAATAGCCTCCTCCAGAATCTTACCAAATAGGAGATCCCCCTGGAAGGGAAGGCCACACAAGGATGCCTTAGAGGCATAGTCCGCTCCCCACAAATGAAGCCATAAAGCCCTTCTAGGGGCCACAGACAGAGCCATACTTTTGGCAATCATGCGAGTGATGTCCAGTGAGGCTTCCGAACAGAAAGCCGTGGCAAGGCTAAAGTCCTTGAAACTTTTCAAGAGATGTTCCCTACGGACACCCTGATCAATGTCTTCCTCCAAATTGGTGAGCCATACTTTCAAGGCCTTTGAGAGAGTGGTAAGTGCCACTGCCAGATGGAGGGCGGAACCCAGTGCCAAATAGGCTTTTATGAGATCCCCATCCATACGCTTCTCCATAGGCTCTCTCAGATATGCCATGGAGTCAATGGGAAACATAGTTTTCTTTGCCACATGAATCACTGCAGTGTCAATTTTAGGAACTGAACTGAGTTGCAGTCAACCGCAGAATAAGGATAAATCCTTGAGAATTTATTTTTCAAGGTGGACTTCCTTTCAGGCTTGTTCCATTCTTGAAGGATCATATCCCTGATCGAGCAATGTACCGGGAAAGTAGGTCTATTCGGTTTTAGGTCCTCAAAGAACCTGTCAGCCTCTCTCAATTCAGACTTCTCCTCCGTGAGACTAAGAGTGTCCCTGAGAAGGGTAATAAGTCTCTCAAGAGACCTGGAGGTATATTCCACTTCCTCCTCGTCCTCTGAGACCTCCCACAGGTCAGGGTCTTCTGCAGAGCTGGAAGACTGAGGTTCCGCTCTGCGTCTCTTGCTCAGACCACAAGGCACTGTGGTAGACTTAAAGCCCTCAGCAATAGCTTGGGAAATCCAGAGTTTAAGGTCATCCTTTGGAGAAACACTATTGGGAACATCCGCCACTTCCAATAAGCAATCCCTGCATAGATTTCTTCCTTGCGGTGCAGGTGATGAACAGTTAATGCAGTTATTGGTATTTTCCCTTGATTTCCTTGCAGGAGAATCCAAATGTCTGCTGGGGCTGAAACAAAGCCATATATAAACATATATTACAGGCTCAATTGGCACTCTTTTAAACAAGCCTCCCCATAACAACAAAAATGGCTCATCTATGTTTTCTAGAGAAGGATCTTGCAGTGACAGAGGGGGAATCCATACTACAAAGGAAATTTAAAGAAAAAGTAAAACACAAGTCCCTGCATAGATGACTTCCTCAGAAAAAAAGACAGCAGCAAACTGACCAGCAAATGCCCAACAAGGAACACAATCAGAAAACAAGGAATCCTACCTGATAAAGACAAAACCACTCCAGACAGCTTAGAAGCGCTTACAATTTAGTGAGAATCAAGGAAAACCACAAGTGGAAGACTGCATTTAATACCAGAAGTGGACACTATGAATATCTAGTGATGCCATTCGGGTTGTGCAACGCTCCAGCGGTTTTCCAAGATTTCATAAATGATGTACTCAGGGATTACATTTACTCGTTTGTCTTGGTCTTTCTGGATGATATCCTTATTTATTCTCCTGAAATTCACACTCACCATGATTAAAAAAATCAACTTTATTGTAAATTAGAAAAATGCATCTTTTACCAATCTGAAATACAGTTTTTAGGATATAATATCTCTGCCTCGGGGTTTCAGATGGATCCTAAAAAGTTGGAATCGGTTCTACAGTGGCCTTTACCCACTGGGTTGAAAGCCATTCAAAGGTTCATTGTTTTTTTCCAATTATTACAGAAGGTTTATAAAGGGATTTTCTTCAGTAATAGCCCCCACCACCAATATAACACGCAAGGGGGTTAGCAGTACGATATGATCTAAGGAGGCTATAGAAGCCTTTGAAATTCTCAAACAGTGGTTTGCCTCCGCCGACATAGTGATACATCCTGACACCAGTAAACCTTTCATACTGGAGGTTGATGCATCAGAGACAGGGGTAGGGGCAGTTCTCTCCCAGAGGGAGAGCCAGGATACTCCATTGCATCCTTGTGGTTACTTCTCTACAAAGTTGTGTCCTGCTGAGCGCAATAATGATATTGGCAATAGGGAATTGTTGGCCATTATTCTAGCTCTCAAGGAGTGGCGACATATTTTAGAGAGTTCCAATGACCCTCTTTTGATCATTACTGATCACAAAAACCTGGCTTACATAGGAGACGCTAAACGATTGTCTTCTAGACAAGCTAGGTGGTCTCTGTTTCTTTCTCGCTTTAATTTTCTTTTTATTTATAGACCTGGTTCTAAGAATGTCAAGGCCGACGCCTTATCCAGACAATTTGATACTGAGTCTATACAAGAGCAAGAAAAGTCCCATATCATTCCCCCGGAATGTATCATTGCTTCCACTATCCTTTCATTGTCCTCTCTGCTGCTTGGCACCATCATGGAGGCTCAGGCGCCCTGCGGTAAACCTCAGGACAGATTGTTCGTTCCATTAGGGGAAAGGGATAATATCATGAAGGTGTTTCACGACAACGTATCTGCTGGCCACCTGGGTATCATGAGATCATTTTGGTGGGATTCCCTCAGAAAGGATGTTAAGGAGTATGTGCAGGCCTGTTCTGTTTGTACGGTTTCTAAAGTTCCTCATAAAATCCCTTGTGGCTTGTTGCAAACTCTTCCCTTTCCTGAGGTTCCCACTTGTCCATGGACTTGGTTATCGTCACGCAACATCAGGCTTAAAGTCCCTAGCATGAAATTTGCTCCCAGGTTCATTGGGCCTTTTCGTGTCCTTAGAAGACTTAATCCCATTTCATACTCTCTGGCCCTTCCGGCCTACTTGAAAACTCCTAACACATTTCATGTCTACTTACTCAAACCTTATTTGCAATAAGTATACTGTCCCAAGTGTCCCTTCTCCTCCCTTGGTTGTTTCTGGACAGGAAGAGTATGAGGTCTCTTCCATAATCGATTCCAGGTTTTCTCGGGGCACTTTGCAGTACTTGGTGGATTGGAAAGGTTATGAACCAGCCGATCGTTCTTTGGTTCCGGCATCTGATATACATGCTGGCCGCAAGGTTCGTTATTTTCACGCCAAATTTCCTCTCAAGCCTGGTCCTGCCCGCCCGGTGGGCATTCTTCAGGTGGGGGGTAATGTCACGTATTCATCCGCTTATAAAAATGTGATTAATGGAATTTACTGTTCAGACAGGAAAAGTTGTGCCGAACAACATTACTGTTCTGACAGTAAAAGTTGTGCCGAGCAGCAATCAGATCTACAAGAGGGTTTGTGCTGAGCAGCAGTTATGCAAATAGAAACCTGGTAACTGCCTTTGGGTTCCAGAGGAGGGGTATTTAGGCCCAGTTCTCATCTTGCTCAGTGCCCTGTCGTGGTTTCCCTTGTGGTTGTCCGAGAGCGCGTTATTGATTCTGGTAATTCTGGTTATTTGACTTTGGCATTGTTTTTGACTTCCCTGTTTTTTGGCATCCCTGACCCCTGACTTTTCCTTATCGTTGTGTCTCTTTCTGTATCCCTTGACTTCGGCTATTCCTCACTATTCTTTGGTACGTTAGTCCGGCCATTCCAAGGTCCGGTATACGTTACCTATCAGTCCTCTGCGTTACACAATTCTATGTGCTGGATCATACTGTAATCCTGACAGCTACAGCCTAAGCTCCAGAGTTCCAGGCTGCCACGGCTTAGTGCCTACTAAGTGCCAGTCATCTGACTTAGGAAACGGGGGATGCTCATGGTGTTTTGGGTAGCAATTGAAGTCCGTTACCTTCCCTATCTCCCCTTCAAAAGGTACTACTCTCCTAGGTGTTACAATGAAGATGCAGGCCATTAGTTTGACCGAGAAGCCGCACTGGACCTGGCTGAAGCCGAAGGAGCAGTCAGAAGTGTATGTACTTGGAGAGTGTAGGAAAAAGCCAGAGGGTGATAAAATCTTTTGTAGAAGTTGTAAGTTAGGAATTCTGCACCAGTTAATCCACAATTCATGGTTAGAATCCACCACAAAAAGCATGTGGACCATACCACATTGGCACTTACGTGGTTCTTATCCTGCAAACCAAAGGACATTTCATCTATACTGTGCTTGGTACTCAACTTATACTGTAAATTATCAGTATTCGTTATTTATTTAAAGAAGCATTATGCATTTACTTTAAACATTTTAAACAAGGTTGTGTCTAACACAGCTGTAATGTTGCTACAACATTATAACCTGATCGTCAATTAAATTTCATACTGATTACAAAGACAGTGGTTATAGTGAACACGTTACAGGAACACTCTAGCGTTAGGAATACAAACATTAAGACTGCTTTTAAAACTATTTAGCTGCAGGCAACCCCACCCCCCAGAAATAGGAACATAAAATGTTTACTTAACTTGTAAGTCTAATGGGCCTGGGAGAGGGGTCTCTCTAATACTCTGGCCCATATTCTCTGATACCCAGCACAAATTGGTTATTCTTACCTTGCTTACTGTTGCTAGCTTGCTGCTGTGGCTGGCTAGCAGGGAGGCTGGCTGCTGTGGCTGGTTGGCAGGCAGGTAGCTGAGGTTGGCAGCTGTGGCTGTCAGATTGGCGTGGCTTGCTTGTAGGCCTCTTACTTTCCTCTGCCCCTTTGTGCATCTCTCTCTCCCCCAACCCCTTTGTGTGTTCCTTTTTTATCCGTCCCCTTTTTGAGTCTCTTCTCCCCCTAGCCATTATGTGTGTCTGTTTGGAAACCCAGTCCTTCTATGTGCCTCTTTTTCCCTTTAGCCCTTCAGTGTGTCTCCTCCAGACCTTTGTATGTGTCCCCCCTCTGTGAGTCACTTTGTCCCCCAACACCTTCTGTGTGTCTCTTTGTGCCCGCCAGCCCCTCAGTGTGTCTCTTAGTGTCCCACCATGTGATTCATTCCACCAGCCCCTCCTGTGTCTCATTCACCACCCAGCCCCTCCATGTGTCTCATCCACCCCTCAGCCCCTCTATGTGACATATCCCCCTCCCCCCCTCAACACTCTGGTCCCATTCACAATATAGTAATATAACATCTCTGATATCCAGTCCAAGTTGGCTCTTTTTAGCTTAATTACTGTTGCTGGCTGGCTGGCAGGCTAGCCGCGACTGGCAGTATTGTCTGGCAGACTGGTGTGGCTGGCTTGCAGGCCTCTTTTTTACTCTAGCCTCTTTGTATGTCTGTTTCTCCCTCAACCTTTTTATTTGTCTCTTTCCCCCTTCCCATCTGTCTCTTTGTCCCCTCTCAACCCCTCTGTATATATCTTTCCCCCCCAGTCCTTCTCTGTGTGTTTGTCCCCCCAGCCCCTCTGCGTGTCTCTATGTGCCACTGAACATCTCTGTATGTCTCTTTGTCCTACCCTAACCCCTCTGTGTGTCTCTTTGTCAACCCCTCTGTGTGTATCTTTGTCCCCCAGTCCCTTTATGTGTCTTGTTCTGCTAGCCCCTTGTGACGGAACGCTGGCACTCCGACTGAGTACCTCCGCCAATCGATGCTCCTAGTGCTCGCTGAGGACCCCAAGCACTCCAACCGACACCATCAGCACTGCAGACCCCACTTCCAGCGATGCAACTGCGCCGGGGTCTCTGCTGTTTTCTCCCACCCTGGACCCAAGGCCAGGATCCAGCTTCCAGTGGGTGAACCTCTCTTTCTCCAGAGAGCAGGAACAGGAACAAATCAGGCTATTGCAAGAGCTTCCTCTGGGGAGTAAGTGATTATAGCAATCCCCAGAGTGTAGGTATCCCTTCCCCCAAACATGAGCCAAGGCTTAATGCTGGAACAAGACTAATTTACTGACACACAGAACTCACAATTTATGCAACACAAAACTCCTCCTCTGGGCCAGGCTAGATAATTGAGTTGCTACAATACACAAAGCTCAATTATCTGCTGGCCAGATATAATACAGTTTCATAAAACACACAGGGACCCCAAAACATGTAATAACCCCATAAAAGTATATCCTTGGAACCGGGGGATCTGGGTGAACCACATATCCAAAATTCACCCAGATCCGTTCAGTACTTTGGAAAATACAGTTTAATGCAGATTCTGCAGAACATATAAAGGCTAAATGAAAAACAATCACTTTATAATGTGTCCCCTGCTGTATAGTCCAAAACCACTGCACGATGTCTCTGTGCACCAAATACTGGCAAGATGGCACCGTGTTGAAAAGTCCAAACAGTGTCTGTGAGTTAAAATGGCGCCATCCATTGTTCTCACCATGTGCTTCTGATACAGGAAATGGTGGCCACCCAGTAACTCCACAGTATGTCCCCAGATGGTTCTTAAAGGGCCAGCAGCAGCACAACACAAATCCATTATGCCCAAATCATGTCTTTAAAGGGCAATACAACCCAGGGGCCATAGTCACAGGGCAAGAGGCGGGCAAGCAGTCCTCTCCAGGCACAAGTGGCGAAGGGCACTTCGTCACACCCCTTTATATGTCTCTTTCTTTCTCCTCCTATGTCCTTCTTTGTCCCCCCTCCGCCCCTGTGCCCTTCTTTTGCCCCTCCCTCCTGTGCCTTTCTTTTGTCCCCCCTCCCCTTATGTGTCTTTCTTCCCCCCCATTCCTTTCTGTGCCTTTCTTTTGCCCCCCTCCTGTGCCCTTAGTTTGCTCCCTCCCTTCCTGTGCCTTTTTTTGTCCCCTTCCTGTACCCTTCTTTTGTCCATCCCCCTCCTCCTGTTACTGCTTAGTCTCCCCATGTAATATTGCCGAGCGGGTGGTCCACGGAGGAGCCTCTATTTTCTGTACCCGTTCTTTCAGGAAGCTGTTAGCTGCTCTCAGTGAGCACTTCCTGTCTGACCAGGTAGAGGATACAAGAGCTCCTCTATCAAGGTCCATTCCTTGGCCATGCTACATGCAGTGACTGGCAGGAGGGGAGCCCTGTGCAGTGCACTACCTTTCTGTCAGTCATCCAGAGATCTCACCCCCCCAGGCTACAATGCCACTTAGTCCGCCGCTGAATGGTACTCCCCTAAAGAGTGGCACCCCTGGTGGACCACCCTCCTTAGTAAGCCACTGCAGTCACTAGAGGTGGTCATAGGAAGGAGTGAAAAACACTTCATTGTCTCATAAAAGCCAATGTTTAGACTGCAGAGACAGTCTCTTTACCCCAGCAGTTCTGGTGTTTTGAGTGTCTATTTAAAACAGCTCTGTCACCTTTTCGGGTCTTTGCTTATTTTGGCAGTGTGGTGGCTGTAGGTGCAGGGAAAGGTAAGTTTTATTTACCTGGGCCTGTCCCTTGCAGCTGCCTCCATCTTCTTCCATGGGATATTCTTCAGCTCCTGGTGCTTTATTTGCCTGGAATGGAGGTCAGAGCTGTACCCACACGCATGAGTGAGAGTACAACACTGAAATCTATGAGGCTGCGGGAGCCTCCGTACACAAAGCCATTTTCTAATCTGTCGTCACTAGTGATACCCGAAGGCTTGGCAAATCTTGCCAGCAGTAGCTCTACCTTTTGTCAAGACAAAGTAGTCCCAATTTTATCTATGATATCTTTTGACTGAGTTGTAATTTAATTAGAATTCTAACTCATTCTAACTCAGTCAATGTGAGTATTTCATAAAGGTTTTATATTTTATTTGGGTGTGTGTGTGGGGATGACAGAGCCCCTTTAATGGCTATATATGTATAGCCCTATACTGTATATTTCTAAGAGACAGTGATTCTTCTCTGAAGCAGATGGTAATCCCAACAGCCTAAGGCACCGAACTCAGTGTCCTTAATGCATGTAATATAATCCTTCTGATTTAGCTATTAAGGATATCGGCAATAAACTATTTTCATGCCAGAAGGCAAAAGCCCTTTTTTAAAAATGTATTTTTAAGCAAAGTGTGTTAAATCCACATGCATTACTTTAAGGAATAAAAACAGCTTCCTGACATAAAATTGAGTTACAACCCATGCAGTATATATAGTGACAGCTGCAATAGGACTGTTATGCCCACTAGTCGCAGACAATAGAGTTATAACACAATACACTAAAAATTAACCTCCATATTACTACTAAATATTAATTTTTTATTATTATTATTATTATTATTCAGCCTTTATTGAAAGAAATAGACTAGTTCATAAATACAACCTGGGATATCAGCACAGGACAACCGAATCACCCAATCAGGTGTTAACAGATGAGTACGCAATAAATGTCTAACATCAAACAGAGAAACGTAAAGAATTGGAACCCAATCCCCAGGGACTAGATGCATTTTCAGTAACGAGGGTCCGTCAGCCTACCACTAATTATTAATTCATTCACAACACTATGCTATCACTAAACTTTAATCCCTACTCTAAAAAACACTAAACATCAACCCTTATTTAGAGTCCACTAATCATAAAGGCCTGCACTACCCTAGCCCTAAATGTTAACACCCACTCTATTCTAACCATTAACTCCTGCTAATCTAATATTAAAAAAAACTACCACAAGAGGACATAGTCTTAGATTAGAGAGGCAAAGGTTTAAAAATAATATCAGGAAGTATTACTTTACTGAGAGGGTAGTGGATGCATGGAATAGCCTTCCAGCTGAAGTGGTAGAGGTTAACACAGTGAGGGAGTTTAAGCATGCGTGGGATAGGCATTAGGCTATCCTAGCTATAAGATGAGGCCAGGGACTAATGAAAGTATTTAGAAAATTGGGCAGACTAGATGGGCCGAATGGTTCTTATCTGCCGTCACATTCTATGTTTCTATAATGATACAAAATGGTAAAGAATGTACTGGAAAAATATTGCTATCTCAGGGTTCGGGAGATATCCAGAAATTCTTGTTGGCATTATTTTCCCATAATTCAACTTTCACCATTATGTGTACATTCTCTCTCTCTCAATAAAAAAATATAATTAGAATAAAACGTTTAATATTAGTATTATTGTAAAGTCATGTATGACTCCCTAGATGAGTATTCTAGGTATGTATGCAATAACTTCATGCTTTACTGATTTTGTGCTAAGACGTATATAAATGAACTGTAACGCATCGTCTGATAATGAGCCAGGAAGAAAAAGAAATTAGGCTTGCATATTCCTTAACACTAATGATGTGGCTAAGAATTGCTTTGAGAATG
The DNA here is from genome assembly GCA_933207985.1 of Pelobates cultripes. Taxonomy (NCBI): domain Eukaryota; kingdom Metazoa; phylum Chordata; class Amphibia; order Anura; family Pelobatidae; genus Pelobates; species Pelobates cultripes. The sequence continues at coordinate 225,158,408 of OW240916.1, forward strand.
CAATACAGTTTCAGAGGCCTCCAGAAGAAAATACAGAATAGAAATGGAGTGAGTTTTGATATGGGCAACGTGATGGATTAAATGGATGAAAGAGTTCTGCCCTGAGAATAGGCTTTCTAATTGATTTTGTTTGCTCGGGAAAACAGGGACTTCCAAGAAGAAATGATTAGCATAAACTGTATTCATGGCCAAACAATGGTCTTAATAGGGATACATGAGATTTTACAGATGGCAATGGGGCCCAGACATCGGATAAGGTTATAGTAGGAGAAGATATAGAAATAAGGGGGTAAATGATAGATAGATAGATCTCATTAACTTCATAAACTGATAGCAACCATAATTGCTCTCAGTTTATACCCATTTTCATACCGCCCAAGTGTCCCTGTTTAGGAGGGACAGGCCCTATTTTGGGTCCAAATCCCTTTGTCCCAATTTTGTGTCCTTATGTCCCTCTTTTCTAGAAGCTCCATATTGTTGATGTGTCTGAGTGTATTACAGAGCTCCACAGCAGTAATAGCCTCAGTAATATGTCTTCTAAGGGACACTATAGGCACACAGACCATTTTAGCTCAATGAAGTGGTCTTGGCACAGTGCCCCAGTCCCCTTAACCCTGCAATTGTAATTATTGCAGTATTTGATAAACTGCAATAATTACCTTTCAGGGTTAACTTCACCTCTACTTGATGTCTACCAGACAGCCACTAAAGGGACTTCTGGGTGGTTAGGCGACTTTTGCTCGCCTAACTGATGCGGACATCCTCACGGTATGTATGAGGATATCCAACATCACCCGAAACCACACCGGAAAGCATTATGCTTTCTAATGGGGGGAGGGGGTCCTAATGCGAGCATGGCGCTTACCGCGCATACTCATTAGGTCCTCCTGCCGGTTGAAGTCGTCGGAAAAGGAGCGGAGGCGGAGCATGAACCAGCACTGAGGGACATTGGCACTGGAATAAGGTAAGTGACAGAAGAGTTTCTTAGCCCCTTCTGCATCCCGGGGGAGGTGCACAAGCGAGGGGGGTTACAGGGAGCAATAGTAGATATGTAGATATGTATTCCAAGCACTATAGTTTCCCTTTAAACTGCAATAAATGTGTTTAGAAATCAGTCTGTGTAAACAAGATATATTGTTCTTGTTCTAAAAACTCTTAGAATCACCTTGCCCGTGGTCACACCCCCAGTCACACCCCCAGGGGCGTATTAGCATTTGCCTTGGGCGGCATTTTTCAGGGGGCGGCAAAAAACGCCGCCCCCCAAATGCCCAAGGCAAATGTCTTGTTAGCCTCGCGGCTAACAGACATTCTGGGCGCTGGGCGGCAGTGGCTGCAGCGCTGGGCGGGCGGGCGGCCGGCGAGGGAGCTCTTCCCCTGAGCGCTCTGCTCAGCTCCCTCGCGCGCCGCCAGCAGAGTGAGGCTGGGAGCCGGGTTGATGACGTCATATTCCGGCTCCCAGCCTCACTCTGCTGGCGGCGCGCGAGGGAGCTGAGCAGAGCGCTCAGGGGAAGAGCTCCCTCGCCGCCCGCCCGCCCTGCAGCCACTGGACCCCAGGGAGAGGAAGAACCCCCCCCAGCATTACCAAAGGTAAGGAGGCTGGGGGGGGTTAAATAAAAAAATAAAAAAAAACACTAGTGAGTGTGTGTATGTCTGCTAGTGTGTGTGTGGATGTCTGTTAGTGTGTATGTTAGTGTGTGTATGTTAGTGTGTGTATGTTAGTGTGTGTGGATGTCTGTTAGTGTGTGTCTGTTAGTGTGTGTCTGTTAGTGTGTGTGGATGTCTGTTAGTGTGTGTCTGTTAGTGTGTGTATGTTAGTGTGTGTATGTTAGTGTTAGTGTGTTTATGTTAGTGTGTGTGGATGTCTGTTAGTGTGTGTATGTTAGTGTGTCTGTTAGTGTGTGTCTGTTAGTGTGTGTATGTTAGTGTTAGTGTGTATGTTAGTGTTAGTGTGTTTATGTTAGTGTTAGTGTGTGTATGTTAGTGTTAGTGTGTGTGTCTGTTAGTGTGTGTGTCTGTTAGTGTTAGTGTGTATGTTAATGTTAGTGTATGTATGTTAGTGTTAGTGTGTGTGTGTCTGTTAGTGTGGATGTCTGTTAGTGTGGATGTCTGTTAGTGTGGATGTCTGTTAGTGTGTGTGTTTGCCTGTTAGTGTGTGTGTGTGTTTGCCTGTGAGTGTGTGTGTCTGTTAGTGAGTGTGTGAGTGTGTCTGTTAGTGAGTGTGTGTTTCTGTTAGCTAGTGAATGCGTATCTGTCAGTGAATGTGTGTGTGTGTATTTAGAAGGCGGAGCAGGGGGGAAGGTTGGGTGGCGGTTGCGCGGGTGGGGGTGGCGCGGGGGGGGTGCCTGAGTTTTGTCCTGCCTAAGGCAGCACAAAACCAGGATACACCTAAAATTAAAGTGTCTCTCTTTGTCCATTTGAAATGTTTGCAGGATACACTCAGATCCATAACAATGGCAACGATTAATAAAGCATATACACTAAACAAAATTATAAAACGCAACACTTTTGTTTTTGCCCCCATTTTTCATGAGCTGAACTCAAAGATCTAAGACTTTTTCTATGTACACAAAAGGCCTAATTCTCTCATATATTGTTCACAAATCTGTAAATATGTGTTCGTGAGCACTTCTCCTTTGCTAAGATCATCTATCCACCTCACAGGTGTGGCATATCAAAATGCTGATTAGACAGCATGATTATTGCAAAGGTGTGCCTTAGGCTGGCCACAATAAAATGCCATTCTAAAATGTGCAGTTTTATCACACAGCACAATGCCACAGATGTCGCAAGTTTTGAGGGAGCGTGCAATTGTCTTGCTGACTACAGGAATGTCCACCAGAGCTGTTGCCCGTGAATTGAATGTTCATTTCTCTACCATAAGCCATCTCCAAAGGCTTTTCAGAGAATTTGGCAGTACATTCAACCGGCCTCACAACTTCAGACCACGTGTAACCACACCAGCCCATGACCTCCACATCCAGCATCTTCACCTCCAAGATCGTCTGAGACCAGCCACCCGGACAGCTGCTGCAACAATCAGTTTGCATAATCAAAGAATTTCTGCACAAACTGTCAGAAACCATCTCAGGGAAGCTCATATGCATGCTCGTCATCCTCATTGGGGTCTCGACCTGACTGCAGTTCGTCTTTGTAACTGACTTGAACGGGCAAAAAATCCTCACATTCGATGGTGTCTTTGGAGAGGTGTTCTCTTCACGGATGAATCCCGGTTTTCACTGTACAGAGCAGATGGCAGACACCATGTATGGCGTCGTGTGGGTGAGTGGTTTGCTGATGTCAATGTTGTGGATCGAGTGGCCCATGGTGGCGGTGGGGTTATGGTATGGGTAGGCATAGGTTATGGACAACAAACACAGGTGCGTTTTATTGATGGCATTTTGAATGCACAGAGATACCGTGATGAGATCCTGAGGCCCATGGTTGTGCCAATCATCCACGACTATCACCTCATGTTGCAGCAGCTATTGTCTTAATATATCTATCTGCTCCAACCCCTCCCCCAAGCCCCCAGCACCTGTGAAGGTTTAAATGGTGATTTTTACTGCACAGATCAGCCTCCTTGGCTGAGATAATCAAAATGGGTGATTCCCACAGGGAAACTTGGAAGGCTAGTGCGCATAACGCAGCACAGAGCCAATCAAATGCTCTCTATGAGAGTCATATGATCTATAATCGAGTTGAACTCGGTTGTAGCTTAAGAATTCAAGTGGCTGTCTGGAAAATGTGCCTATTTTTATATTAAAGGCTTAAACTAGAGGGCCACTGCATCCAGACCACTTTACTGAGATTAATTGGTCTTGGTGCCTTTAGTGGTGTTTAAAGCAGAACTGTCACTTCCAGAGAAGTTAATAACACATTTGCATCAAGTACAAAAAATACTTACCTCTCCTTTATTTCCACATTGCGGCAAAGTCAATTTCCCATGATGCTGGCCAAAAATCTTAAAATTATTTTGAATCTCACTTTTGTAAATAGCTCTGTTAAAAGCAGCTGTCACCTTCAGGACTCGTTGCATATTTTGCCAGAGCCCTGAAATGCAGCGGAGGGTAGATTGCTTGCCTGAAGTTGTCCCACTATCTACTTTTTCCTGCTTCTAGCTCATCCTCCACAGTTTAAATCTCAGTGCTAGTGACAGCATTAGGAATTGACATAATGTGATGAAGTATGCAAATGAAAATAAAATAAGTTATAAAAAAATTTGAAACAATTTTAGAACAACCCACAGTTAACTTTTTGTAAGTTATTACTTTGTGCTAAAACCGAGGAAATTACAGTTCCTCTTTTAAAACAAACCCTGATTGTAGGGATAAAAGGATTCTGCTCTACCTTACACCACAATCCCTACAAGGAGCTCATGGTGTTATATTGGTTGAAATGTCCCTTTAAATAAGATGTATGATTTTGTATAGGCAATGTTATCAATATCTTGTAAGATGAACAATTTAAAAAAAAGAAGGTATTTAAAGAGGCTGACTATGACTACAATCAGGTTAAATGCCTACTTTATTTTTATTTATAGCTCTTTACAACCTGCTCTATTTCATACATTTTTAAATGTAATTGGAAACCCCTGTCTCCATAGATTCTGAGCAGTAAAATCCTGCAATGCATCATTTTACGGATACGCCTATTAACATCTAAAAAAAGCAATGCATGATTCACTTGAATTTGCACAGAATCCATTGGTAGCTGTTTCTTTTAGAACAGGAAACATGTATTTTTATTTCCTGTAAAATTTTAGATTCAACTATTTTTATTGGAGAAAAAAATCATACTATTTACAGGAGGAATAACAGGAACAAACCGCAGAAGCCACACATAGAGATATGGACACAAGTCTTCAGGAAGTAACAGGTCTTTTATTTACACACCGATAGGGTCTCACACTGAACTTGTGTTCAAAAGGTATGAGCCCAGAGCATAGTTTGCACAGGCTATTTATTAACAATAACTCCTCCCATTCATAGCTCCACTCACACATACCCTTAGACCAATCAGTGAACAGGATATTCAGGATCACCTAATATGGGCAGACCGTATGACTCCTTTTAAGGACAAAGGAATGTGACTACAGTTGATGCACATGCTCAGTACATTGATGACAGTATCTTAGCTACATGTAACTAACTAACAGATACAATAAACACCTGTACTTGTATATGCCTCATGGAAATTTCAGGCCTACTAAATTTTGAACCATGTTGAAATCCCATCACAATACCATACGGTAAGCTCAATAGACTTATGCAATGGACGCTCCATTAGAGTAATAACAATAACGTGGCCACGCAAATAGTGTCATTTAAGAAATCTTCAGAATTAAAAAAACAAGAATTGTACATAAGTTAATATGTACAAATACAATAAACAAACTATTTTCACCCAGTGTGTGAATTGTCACTATGCGGTGGAGAACAGAAAATGTGGTTGAATATGATAAAAATGGGGCGTAAAAAAAAGACATTCAGCTATGAATAAACTAGAGAGCATCTCCTACATTATTTTATAAACCATAATAAATTATTTTATTATCTAATGCAATAATAGTAGGGTTTAAAAATTGTTGTATTGATGAAAATTGTAGTTAGTTTTCAATAAAAGTCTAGCTGCAGTGGGTTTGCAGCCAGCCAGCTTGCACTAGGTGACTCTGCAATATTAAATTTTTCACTAACCTTGTGGTTGCCGTCAATCAAAGCTCAAGGGCAGTAGGAACACTAGGAACACATGGGAACATAGTTCTCTTGCTACATTAGAAAACGAATGGTGTTCCATCTCTACTGTTGTCTCCCTGTACTTTGCATTGTTGTTTAAACAAGAAATTAGTTTTTGCAGTCTAAACAGGAGATTTATCAATGCAAAAACTATACCGCAGTGCAGGCTTGTTTGTGCTTCCCCCTCATTTTCCTCTCATCTGCCAGCTTTTTTTTTTTTTACAATCTTTTTTATGATTTGCCAATTTGGCTCCTGTACTGTCATTTACAGTATACTCTGTCCTATCTCTTGCAAGTTTCAATTTTAATTGTATAGTCGTGAATCCCACTGCGTATGGAAATCTCTTGGAGTTCTCTCTGTTCTGTTTGACCTTATATTCATAGAATATTAAAAAAAAAGTATTGCAGGTTTTTTTTTTAGCATAACCTCACCTCTTTAGCCACACCTCCTCTTTTCACAAAATGTCTTCCTGATTGCAAGTATTCAGGTATATACTTAGTCCAGCCAATGAGATATCAGAGGACATGACTCTGCCCCACAGCCAATCACTGACCTCTTATCTGCGATTTCTTCTTATTATGACTTTTGCTGTACAGATATTAAGAGGAAAGTGATTGGTTCTGGGATAGGGACAAGTCAGCAGCACGGCTCACAGTGATCATTGGCTGAGCTACAGTTCGTACCTTCTAATTAAGAAGATATTTTGTGAAACGAGAGAGTGGCTTAGAGGGCGGGTTTATGAAAATGTATTTATACCTGTACTCTAGTTATATAATGAGCAGAAGGACAGTACAGGCAAATAGGTCATTACAAACAAATGAAGTATCTAGTAACATGTCACTTTGCATACTGTAAAGAAAATAACTGGATTGAAGATTTGTAAAATATAAAATGTAGAGATAGGTGCAATAGAGGGACAGAGAAACTGAACTGTGGTTCGTAAAGTGTAAAAAACTACTTTTATTCTTTTTAAAGAGCATAAAATTCCATCTTTACATTTTGCTCGTAGTTTTGCTTGCAGATGCATAGATTGGGTAATAACCCTATTTAAATAGGTTTTCTTCCCACCTGTCAATCAATAGACTCTATGCTAAAGAACTAATTGATAAGGGAGGAAAGTGGCCTTCTGGTCTCCACCAAGAGGGAGCATAGCGCATGAGCTGTGGTTGTTATGGTAATTCCATAGCTGGTGTTGCTAGTGATGGCTAGGGAGTATAGGAATGGAGTGGCTGATATCACTACATTCAGATGCCAGTAAGCAGGTAACAAAGCCAGGGTGTCTGTCAGGGATGAGATATTCCCTGTTTATGGTAGTGGTCTCCATCAAGAGGGAGCATAGCGCATGAGCTGTGGTTGTTATGGTAATTCCATAGCTGGTGTTGCTAGTGATGGCTAGGGAGTATAGGAATGGAGTGGCTGACATCACTACATTCAGATGCCAGTAAGCAGGTAACAAAGCCAGGGTGTCTGTCAGGGATGAGATATTCCCTGCTTATGGTAGTGGTCTCCACCAAGAGGGAGCATAGCGCATGAGCTGTGGTTGTTATGGTAATTCCATAGCTGGTGTTGCTAGTGATGGCTAGGGAGTATAGGAATGGAGTGGCTGACATCACTACATTCAGATGCCAGTAAGCAGGTAACAAAGCCAGGGTGTCTGTCAGGGATGAGATATTCCCTGCTTATGGTAGTGGTCTCCACCAAGAGGAAGCATAGCGCATGAGCTGTGGTTGTTATGGTAATTCCATAGCTGGTGTTGCTAGTGATGGCTAGGGAGTATAGGAATGGAGTGGCTGACATCACTACATTCAGATGCCAGTAAGCAGGTAACAAAGCCAGGGTGTCTGTCAGGGATGAGATATTCCCTGCTTATGGTAGTGGTCTCCACCAAGAGGGAGCATAGCGCATGAGCTGTGGTTGTTATGGTAATTCCATAGCTGGTGTTGCTAGTGATGGCTAGGGAGTATAGGAATGGAGTGGCTGATATCACTACATTCAGATGCCAGTAAGCAGGTAACAAAGCCAGGGTGTCTGTCAGGGATGAGATATTCCCTGCTTATGGTAGTGGTCTCCACCAAGAGGGAGCATAGCGCATGAGCTGTGGTTGTTATGGTAATTCCATAGCTGGTGTTGCTAGTGATGGCTAGGGAGTATAAGAATGGAGTGGCTGATATCACTACATTCAGATGCCAGTAAGCAGGTAACAAAGCCAGGGTGTCTGTCAGGGATGAGATATTCCCTGCTTATGGTAGTGTCCTCAAGCAGGGCAAGCCAGTGAAGACTGTGGGAGGAGTGGAGGACAGACTGGAGGTGGGTGTTACAGAAGTGCAATACCCACGTCTGTAAAGAGATACCGGCGCGGGATTGTGAGGTAAGCAGTACTACAGTATTCCCTTTAAATACATGTATGACAGAATGGCCTAAAGAAGATGATTACAAAGTACCCACCCAAGTATCTACTGTAGGCCCCTCATTTGGAGGCATATAGTGGTGGGTGGAAGGATGGAACAAGGTTGTGCAAACCCGGGAGCAGCCATATCCCAGGAAAACTTTTTTTTTCTTCATTTATTTATTTATTGTTTTTTTTTAAATTTAGTACGTGAAAAAACAAAAAATTACATTTACATACAAAGACACAAAGGAGCATACATAGATTGTTCCGAGACGTGTACCACATCAATACTATTACACAATGTTATAGCTCTCCAAGAATTATACTTCAAACATACAAACATCAGTAGAGGTGAAGGTGCCGGGAACCGAATGTCCCTCACTTCCAACTATACTCATATACAAATATACAAACATTGAAGTTGACATTTCTTTCTTTATTACTCATATTATATTTTATGCCGGTCTTAATTCGTAGTAGATTCTATCCCAGGAAAACTTTACACATGAATCGGTATCAATGCAATTAAACTACTACTACATTTAAAAAGAAATCTAATAAAACAAAGAAAGATAAAAGAAAAACCCAATACCTGTTTCCAGCAAAGAATGAGATTGATACTTTGCGGGTAGTTGCAGAGTTTCTGTATTGTGAAGTGGAGACAACGCAGCAGCAGCTTGGTTGCAGGTGACTTTCCCGAGATACCAGCAAGGAGGTGTGTTGCTTTTTCTGACCAACTGGAAGGCAGAGTTCCAGTTGAATCCTATACTTTGAATTATATTGCAGTGCAAAAGCACTAATTTTAATCTGGATACCAAATACATCCGAGCGATGCTGCATATTTGCTTGTGTCCACCGAATTACAACCGTATTTGGCTTTAGTAAAAATGAGAATTACCAGTGCAGTCAGAATTTGGTCATTTTCACTGGATTTTGTCCATCCAGACAAAATGTGTTTATTGAATAATCCTGTATAAGTACCAAAGCAATGTTGGCTTAATGGAGTGGTTTTGGTGTAAAGATTATTCTGCTCAATTCTATGCCATTCAGAAGAAACACCACTATGTTTATGAAGCCCTAGCAACACCTCCCTGCATGTGACCTACACAGTCTCCCTACACATTTCCTGTAAAGAGAAATCTTGTGTTTAAACTTCCTTTGATGCTTAAAGTATCCCTTTAAAGGAACACACCACACACATAAAGCAGTTCATATTAATGTGTCTGGAGATTGTCACATTTGTGACAGTTTATAAAAGTACTAATTTCAATACAAATATACACTTTTAAATTGGGGGAAGAAACACCTCCCTGGCTGACTGCCATCCATGGAGGTTTTCTTCGCCTTCTATTTAGGTTTGTTAATATATATGGAATATATCACGAATAACAGTAATATTACGTTTACATATAAGCAGCATGGTGATATATACTGCAAATAACAATTGGTTCAGATTGAAACAATATGACATATTATGGTTTAAAGAGAAAAATATAGTATTAGAAAATAGTAATAGTATTAGGAAGCACACACTGTCTAAAGTTACTAAGTTATACGTCATATCCCTTAACATTCCACTGACTCATGTCTTGGGTGTAAAAAGATGGCTTAAGAATAGGGCACACAGACATACTTCCAATAGCAAGATCTTATGCATTGCCATATTAAAGAGACAATAAAATATTGTGCTTTGTATGTGTGTTACTAAGTCATATGCCATAGAGAAGGACTGAGTAGCCAACTATGAAAAAAGTGAAAGTGTGAGAGAAATGAAGCAGAGGATAGAAGAAACGAGAGAAAGAAAGGGTCCCGATACAATATGGGACATGAAAAGAAATAGCCTGCGTGAAAAACGAATGGTATGCCCCGGTGAGCAAACAGAAAGTTGGCCAAGGCAAACCAGAAGATCTGAATCCTAGCATGAGCAGTTAGTGGGTTATCACTTCTCAGCACAAGATAGTGAATCCTGTCTAGGGGCAGGTTTGTTCCACTAGAATCAGAAAAATTAAGTACAAATTTTAAAAATAATCATAAATAAATATTCAACCTCACCCTTCCCCCCTTCCCCCTCCCCACCTGCAAAAGAGGCAATGGCACCATGCAAGAGCCAAGCAAACTATATGCACAAAAGATCATCAGTGGCACAGTGGTCACTTTGGAAACCCACTTGACCAGTTCCAAAGGAATCCCTGGTAAGCAGCCCCCTGCACCTCCATTTCGGCAATAAAGTCCCACCTTAGCTGCAGGTCTGCCAGAGGCCACATCACCCTGGACCAGCAGGGCTCTCAGCAAAAGGGACACTCTTCGGTCCTCTTAACAAGACCCGTAGCTGGGGACCCCTGCAATCCATCACCAAGCACTTACAGCAACTTGGTAACAAGTTAATGTAATCTAGGAGTATAGGTAGGTAGCAGATGTGGTCTCTCAGTCTGTCTCTCTGATATACTTCTAGTACCAGAAGCATAAATAAGAGAAATAGGGCATAGCAGTTTCACATTTCATCATATTGGGGGGTGGGGAGCAAAATTAAACTGAACTTTTACTTGAGCATAAAGACCTCTAGCGGTCAGAAATAAAGGGGGTAGAGGGGAGAGTTGGATGGGGCTTCTGTTGCTCCATTTGTTCACAGCAATATCGATCAGAAGTGGAATCATCTTGCTACGAGAGTATGGCTTCTCAACCAAATTACAGGTCTTGCAGTGAGCAGTAGGCCAAAAAGGTTGTAAACGGAGTTCGCAAAGGATAAACTTCACAAAAACTTATCAAAATGTTGCCGGAGGATTATGTATATGCCAAATAGCAGTGGTAAATGATAAGCACAGTTGTAAATAAGCAGGATGGCAGCAGATTATCAGGCTCAACATCAGATCTGTGAAATATTTTTCCTCTTCATTTTTCAATGTTTTCCCTGGCTTTACCTTGTCTGAACTGAATTATTATGTTGCTTCCTAAATCTTTAATATAAATCTAAAAGAAATAAAAGTTAAAAGTAATTTTCAATGTTTTATTCAATGGTGCAAATTCCAGAAAAGTAACAGTTCCTTTTTGAATGCATACACAATATACACATTACAAGAAAGGATTGTAAACAGTGTTAATGAGTTTATGTTTATCAGGCACTGCCTTCTTTGCAAAGCCCTGAGCAAAGGTTGAAGTTGGATGGTGGCTTATGGAAAGATAAGATTACAAATTCGTTTACATGGAAATATTTGTATAACATTCACACAAAGCTGTATTTTACAGTGTTCCACGTAGAGTTTTGTTTTAAATCTATTTTTATTAAGGTCAACATAGTAAGCAGTTTTCCCACGCAGGGAGTATAGCGTAAACAATGCATTCGTGGAAAAACTTGAGTAGTTAGAAATCTTAGACTTAAGTCATCTCTGTAAAGTCGAATACTATGCTCTTAGGGATTCCTTGCAAAATTATAACATTAACATAACGGTCGGGTAATGTGGACCTAACGGAGTCTAAAATGTGTAACCAGAATTAAAGCATAGATATTTAGTGTGTTGTTAATGTGTGTAGCACTTACTTACAGACCGTGATATGTTATAATTGTTTTTGTGTCCGTTCTGTGAATTCTAATACTGCGCACTGTTCATGTGCGGCATGAAGCGTTTCGTTAGGTTTCTGGTTGCTAGTGTAGGAACTACCAACTTTTGTATTAAGTGTTAGCATTGCGAGTAGAGCGCTGTGTATTTAAAGAGTGGACACAATTCTGTACTAGTCTGCTATTAAGTAAGCACCGAACTTTACATAGCTCAAAGGGCGTAGTGATTTCTAAGTTCAGTGTGGGCCTGTCAGTGTACCGCCTGTTATGATGCAGTCAGCCATTATGTACCCAGCAATATACAACATTTATACCGTTTATGATTATTACAATATTACTAAGAGCGGCAGGCGGCCTGTGTGTAAATGATTGCTTGGTCAAGTTACAAATGCATATCTTTAAATCATGAGCAGGTATAGCATTAACGTCTGACTTCAGCGGGGTAATGTAGTAAAAACATAGAGGGCGGGTCCTCCTAGCTGCATCTACTCCCTATGTTTTATCCTAATGCAGATTAATTTACGAATGCATATCTTTAGCAATGTGGTTTCATAAGAATAGCTTAAACATGACACATTTACGTTACGTATAAATGGCAATGGTAACAGAGCAATCAGACAGTCAAGAAATTAGAAATGAGAGCCCTGTAACAGCGCCGAATTTAGCTTTAGCGGGTAGGGCAGCTGTAGTCTTATTAGGTGTAGAAAAGGTGTTTAACATAAGCAATAAAAATAGTTACAGAAATGAAAAGGCATTCAGCTCTTCTGATATCGTTAATGGCAGGCAGTATGCAGCTGTGAATTGCCTAGCCTGCGTTTATGTGTAGCTTAGGGTAGCGCTAAGTCCTAATCATACTTTATGGGCGTTTAGCTAGTGTAATATTTATTCTCCTGATTGTGGCAGCTGATTTTGGTCCAACCAGTTAACGGCCAGTCACTAGCCTAAAGTGATATTTGCTAAAATAGTGACCAGCTGAGACGAACTGTAGCAGGGCTCGAAGGTACACCTCGCAACGTTTAGTATAACTATAGCGTTTACAACTGTATAAGAGCAGGACTGTTCGTAGTGTTAGTCCGATAAGGGCCATCCATGGCTTGGCCGTGTTGCATCTCCCGGGACGCCGGATCTCCGTCAGTCTCCCCCAGGACGCTCGGGGGCAGAAATGATCCGCTGGACCCCCACACCTAGGGTCCGTGGGCCTCTCGCTCCCTGCACCTCCCCATCACCGCTCCAGACCCAGTGGAGGTTGTGTCCCATTGTCTCTCCTGGTGCCGGCCTCACACTTGGGGCCGGTGCATGCCACTCCCGGCCACCGGTCCGCCGGGAGGGTTGCGCAAACCCACCCCACAGGGCTCTGAGCTTCAGGGACATGGCTCTCTGAGGACCTCCCAGACACAGAGGCCCGGGCACTCACTTTTCCTGCGGGTCGATAGGCATCGCGGGGGGTCCAATGGGGGCCCAGCATCACCGGTGTCCGCCCCGGCCATCCGGGTCGTCTCCCCTCGGTTAGTTGTCTCCTTTGGTGTCTTTGCACTCCTCTTTCAATGATGCCCTTGAGGAGAAACCATGCCAGCTCCTATGCTTCTGTGTCGGCTTGAGTCTTCTCTGTCCCTGCTGGGATGTGTTCACCGTTTAGGGGATTTCTCCTCGGTGTTAATGTCCAGTACTGCTGGCTGGCCGTCTCTTTGCCATTGCCAGTTAAGGTAGTCGGCATGGTGTCCACGTGGGGGCTACCGCTGTGGTACCTGTCTCCACCATGTGGCCGGGATATCCCCCGCCGGCCAGGGGGGGAGACGGGGCCGTGCCGCAGGCCAGGGGTCTCCCCACGCCAAGAATGCTCGTCTCTCAGCGGGATGGCTCTGTATTGTGCCAGTTCACCGCAATGGCGGCCGGTGCTCTGAGGCCGCGTGTAGGCCGGACCCACTCCTCTCCACCCGCCCGCCTGCCTCGCGGTCTGTGTTGTTCGGGTGGGGGTCACAGCTTTCCCCCTTTCTGGTGTGGCAGGTTTTGCTTGTTTGAGTGGGTTTGGGCTCTGTTTGGTGCAGTTTCTAGCGTTTTGTTGCTGGAGCCCCTGTGAATGGCGTCCAGTCGGCCCGGCCCCGCCCCCCCGTGTTCCACGTAGAGTTTTTGCAAATGCATCAGTTACACATTTTTATAAAATCTATTGTGTAGGTAATTTTTTTTTTTAAAGAGCTAACATTTAAGATTCTGGATAAGTATGTACAAAGTACAAAAATATTTACAAAATTAAATACCAAGAACTATTTTGCGGTTTTGTGTACACAATGTTATAATTCAATTAATATAATTTTACAGGAACACTCCAAGCACCAAAACAAATACAAATGAAGATGTTATGGTGCCAGTAGACCCCAAGAGGCACTCTTACCTCAAGGGGTTAAACCTTTCGAGAATGGTTTAACCCCAAAGTTGCCTCCAGTCTCCAATCCACCCTGGCGGCTTCCGGCTTCTGAATTTTCAGATTTAGGAAGTGCAGAGTGTCGCTGGGCAAGGGTTATTGGGGAGTCAATGATTGGCTGAGAACATCAGATGACCGCTATCAGCCAATCAGTGGCATTCGCTAAATTGGCTTCCAAAGAAACTTACCTTATGCAAACCAGTTTAGTGATACCTCATCAAAGGCAGATACAGTGTGAGCATCACATTTTTTTTTTCTATTGTTGGCAAACCAACCTTCAATTGAAAATTAGTTTTGCTGTTAGTTATCTGTAAGCAGTTCACATACAGAAAGATAAAAGCAAAACATGCACACTTCTATCTCTTACCAGTAGGGTTGTAGAAGCCCATGTACTATGCGTACAGCACTGCGAGAGTTAACAAATTTGCATATTATACCTGTCTTTGCCAATAGTATTAGAAAGCACCTACTGTCCAAAGTTACTAAGTTATACGTCATATCCATTAACATTCCACTGACTCATGTCTTGGGTGTACAAAGATGGCTTAAGAATAGGGCACACAGACATACTTCCAATAGGAAGATATTATGCATTGCCATATTAAAGAGACAATAAAATATTGTGCTTTGTATGTGTGTTACTAAGTCATATGCCATAGAGAAGGATTGAGTAGCCAACTATGAAATAGGTGAAAGCGAAAGACCATAAAAAAGTCCATAGCTATAAGTTCTTTAGGTTTATCCACCTCCCGCAAGTGGTGCGCTAGACGGCTCCCCCCCACCCCTTCGCCCCTATCGTTTTCTCAAGTTCATTCTCAATCTCTACTTTTCTTCTCTTGATGACTATGATCAACCTTTCAACGTAGGGGCAAGCGTAATAAACATAGGAAATGAGAATAAAAATGTTGACAATCCGGCCCTATGTTTAGCCTATATGGGCCGCTCTGACCACCAGATCTTCCTACCCATCTACAAAATTGTTTGTTTCATTGTTTTACATTTATCTTCTTTAAAAAAACAAAAAAAAACAAAACCCAGATGGGCTACTTTTCACTGTATGATTACAAGTTTACTTGTAATGATCATGATCTCTAACAATATGTGTTTAAAATCTCTACAGCTTCGTTTCTACTGACCTTATGCTGATAAACATGGCCACTGTGCATGTACGACTGACTGATTGTACACAATATTGTCTTGTTACCTCTGTGTTACATATGAAAACATGTCTGGAACTAAATAAAGAATTTATTAAAAAAAGAAAGATAAAAGCAACAGTTTCTGGTTGCTCCTCCTGGCTATATTGTGTGTCCTTGTGGCTCACCGGGCTCAGGATATGGAGGACTAGTGCTATGACAATAATCTGTAATACTTTGAAATGAGCGTTCCAATGCAGTAATAAGGATGTCTTGCGCTAGTAATATGAGGGTAGGTGCTGTGATATGCAGACCTAGAACTGTAATTTTGGGTTCTAACAAGATACAGGTTTTTCTTTTTATATTCATTTTTTCTCAAAATTAAAATAAAATAATAATTTGGGGTCTTATAATTGGGGTCACACATAAAACTAATACCAATACAATTCTCAGATTGAAATCACTATGAAGGAAGGATTTTTTTTATCCTAATATATGCGAATGCAATATATCACCTATTATATTGTCTTAAAAACTTATTAAGCAACCATTCCTCTTCTGTTTGTACTGTATGTCTCCTGTACCATAAGGTAACATGTTAGATATCCCTGTTGGTGCTCTCTCTTTAAATCTAGATATAAACTGTTTACAGGATGGCACCATCTAGTGGCCAATTAGCATTATACACAATACACATGCAGTTATATTCAAAGAAGTTTTAATGTTTGAAAGTTTACAGTGACTTCAAAAGGAATTTAAATTTTAGTCCAAAATAGCAGATCTTTTAGACTTTCTTGGACAAAAATTTTCAATTCACATTAAATTCACTTTGAATTACAGACAGTTCTACAGGGAGTGCAGAATTATTAGGCAAGTTGTATTTTTGAGGATTAATTTTATTATTGAACAACAACCATGTTCTCAATGAACCCAAAAAACTCATTAATATCAAAGCTGAATATTTTTGGAAATAGTTTTTAGTTTGTTTTTAGTTATAGCTATGTTAGGGGGATATCTGTGTGTGCAGGTGACTATTACTGTGCATAATTATTAGGCAACTTAACAAAAAACAAATATATACCCATTTCAATTATTTATTATTACCAGTGAAACCAATATAACATCTCAACATTCACAAATATACATTTCTGACATTCAAAAACAAAACAAAAACAAATCAGTGACCAATATAGCCACCTTTCTTTGCAAGGACACTCAAAAGCCTGCCATCCATGGATTCTGTCAGTGTTTTGATCTGTTCACCATCAACATTGCGTGCAGCAGCAACCACAGCCTCCCAGACACTGTTCAGAGAGGTGTACTGTTTTCCCTCCTTGTAAATCTCACATTTGATGATGGACCACAGGTTCTCAATGGGGTTCAGATCAGGTGAACAAGGAGGCCATGTCATTAGATTTTCTTCTTTTATACCCTTTCTTGCCAGCCACGCTGTGGAGTACTTGGACGCGTGTGATGGAGCATTGTCCTGCATGAAAATCATGTTTTTCTTGAAGGATGCAGACTTCTTCCTGTACCACTGCTTGAAGAAGGTGTCTTCCAGGAACTGGCAGTAGGACTGGGAGTTGAGCTTGACTCCATCCTCAACCCGAAAAGGCCCCACAAGCTCATCTTTGATGATACCAGCCCAAACCAGTACTCCACCTCCACCTTGCTGGCGTCTGAGTCGGACTGGAGCTCTCTGCCCTTTACCAATCCAGCCACGGGCCCATCCATCTGGCCCATCAAGACTCACTCTCATTTCATCAGTCCATAAAACCTTAGAAAAATCAGTCTTGAGATATTTCTTGGCCCAGTCTTGACGTTTCAGCTTGTGTGTCTTGTTCAGTGGTGGTCGTCTTTCAGCCTTTCTTACCTTGGCCATGTCTCTGAGTATTGCACACCTTGTGCTTTTGGGCACTCCAGTGATGTTGCAGCTCTGAAATATGGCCAAACTGGTGGCAAGTGGCATCGTGGCAGCTGCACGCTTGACTTTTCTCAGTTCATGGGCAGTTATTTTGCGCCTTGGTTTTTCCACACGCTTCTTGCGACCCTGTTGACTATTTTGAATGAAACGCTTGATTGTTCGATGATCACGCTTCAGAAGCTTTGCAATTTTAAGAGTGCTGCATCCCTCTGCAAGATATCTCACTATTTTTGACTTTTCTGAGCCTGTCAAGTCCTTCTTTTGACCCATTTTGCCAAAGGAAAGGAAGTTGCCTAATAATTATGCACACCTGATATAGGGTGTTGATGTCATTAGACCACACCCCTTCTCATTACAGAGATGCACATCACCTAATATGCTTAATTGGTAGTAGGCTTTCGAGCCTATACAGCTTGGAGTAAGACAACATGCATAAAGAGGATGATGGATCTAATAAGGTATTGTAAGTTACCTCTATGAAGTCTGGAGTCAAGAATTCTCTCTATTTCATATTCCAATTCACCTTGAACTTCAATGGGGTCAGGCTTTGACAATTGTTACCTATGGAAGGGATCTGGGAGAAAAGACTTGAGAAGGGAAACATGAAAAACAGGATGAAGTTTAAGTGAAGGAGGAAGTTTCAATTTCACAGCATTTTCATTAATAATGGATTCAATTTGAAAGGGTCCAAGGAAAAGAGGACCAAGTTTCTTAGAAGGACGGTTAGTAGAAATATTTTTTGAAGATAACCAAACAGTGTCACCAATTTTATATTTAGGAGGAGCTCTCCTTTTAATGTCATAATTCCGTTTATGTAAGATCATAGAACTTTCAAGGTTTTTCTTTAATTGATTAAACAATGAGGACATTTCCATATTTTGAATAGAAAGCATTGGATTCGAAGTTGTCTTGGGATCATCAGGAAACAAAGAGGGATGGAATCCATAATTTGAAAAGAATGGAGTCATTTTGCTGCTTGAATGTATGGAATTATTATAGGCAAATTCAGCCATGGGTAACCAATTACTCCAATCATCTTGTAAATATGTACAGTAACAACGAAGGTATTGTTCCAGACATTGATTGACTCATTCTGTTTTGCAGATGGTATGCTGTAGAAAGTTTACGTTGGATTTGAAGAACATATTTCCTTCCAAAAATGTGCAGTAAACTGAGAACCTCTGTCTGAGATTATTTCAGGGAATCCATGTAATTTGATTATATTGTCAATAAAACTGTTGGAAAGTTCAGAGGATGAGGGTAACTTTTTCAAAGGAATGAAATATGACATTTTTGTGAAACGGTCTACTACAACAAGGATGGTGGTGTATTTCTGAGAAGGAGGGAGTTCCACCATAAAATCCATGGAAATAGATTGCCAAGGTCTCCCAGGTACTGGTAATCCTGTCAATAATCCATAAAGAAGGTGACGTTCCGCTTTGGACCTTTGACAACCTGGACAAGACTTTACATAAGTTTCAATGGTTTTGTCTTGACGAGGCCACCAATATTGTCTAGTAGAGAGTTCAATTGTCTTTTTTATCCCAGGATGTCCAGCAAGGGAAGAATCATGAATTAATTTTAAAAGGTTATGTCGGAGTTTTGGAGGAATATAAATTATATTTTTGAAATAAAAGATTCCATCTTTTTTGAACAATTTAGGAGTAGAAGGTAGTTCAAGTTCTTTGAGAGATAATTGTTTCAGTTCCTCCAATATAGTAGTTGTAAGTCCAATTATTTTATTGTTTGATAACATTGAGAAAGTTCTCTCTTTTGAAGAAGGATTAACAGGAATTTTGGAAAGAGCATCAACTTTTTTGTTACCAAATACATCAGAAAAATCTGAATATGGTTCTGGTATTAGAGTTTCGTGACTTAATTGAAATATAGGAATTTGAGGGAGACAATTGTCCTTAAAATACTCTGAGTCAAAGGTGAGAGAAAAGGGAGCCCAACGAATGAAGGGATTATGAATTTGTAACCAGTTGATTCCTAAGATGATTGGAAAAAGGGGGGATTTTATCATATCGAAAACAAGAAATTCTGAATGGTTATTATTGATAGTGGTCAAAATAGGAATTTTTTATGGGACCAGAGGGGATTAAAGATCCATCAATAACTCTGATGGAGACAAAAGATGCTTTTTTCAGACAAGGAATTTTATTGGCTTCAACAAACGAAGAATCTATAAATATCCCCGTAGCACCAGAATCAATAATGGCCTCAGTCTTGATTCTTTCTTTGTCCCACTGTAAAATTAGAGGTACAGCAAACTGATGAGAGGAGGAAGAGGGTAGTGTTTTTAGAATTGAGGTATTAAATTTAGGCTTACCTCCTTTAGAGCGTTTTAGAAGAAGACATTCTTGTAAGGGATTTGTTCTTTAGAGGCACAGTACATACAAAGATTTAAGTCTCTCCTCCTTGTTTTTTCTGCCATAGACAAAGGTCCCCTAGTAAACCCAACTTCCATAGGTTCACTGGGATGCAAGGGTTTGTTAGGCATTAGCAAAGGTGGACTGGGTTTTTTCCAAAATGAATTAGAGAGAGACTTTTCAGCTTTATGTTCTCTGATTCTTCTATCTATACTAATAGAGAGTTGAATTAATGTATCAAGCGTTGGGGGAAGAGTGGTTCTAGATAGTTCATCTTTAACTGTTTCAGATAATCCTAAACGGAACTGATTATGTAGAGCTATATCATTCCATTGGGTTTCTGAAGTATCCGTTCTCCAGTAATCCTCTATGGCTTGCAGCAATCCTTGCATTGGCTCAAAGGCTGGGACGGCTTGTCAGAGCTTGTGGAGCCGGCGTGTATACCTGGAAGTAGGTCCAACAATCACCAAGCGCCTTCTCCCTGGCGCGGACTCCCTAAATACTGTCAGAGCCGTGTCAGAAGGGGGCGGGGCCGGCTCCGCAATGCGGAAGTGCCGAACCCAGAAGAGATACCGCATGACACACACCTATAACTCGAAGAATTGCCTCTGCACTTGATCCATAGGCGGGGATTATTCCGCCCAGGTGCATACACTGGAGCTGTATTGAAGCTCCAAGAAAGTGTGAGTGCACATCTTTTATTTTACTTATTACCACTACAGTTTTAAATACTACACTATTATTTCTTCTCTGGTTCTCTTCACATATACCTTGTCAAGGATTACTGAAACAACTATGTTTGTTCGTCCACCCACTGTAAAGCGCTGTGGAATTGTTTGGCGCTATATAAATAACATAATATTAATAAGAGCTCAATACCCCAGTAGAAACACTAAATTTAGGAGCAAT
This sequence comes from Pelobates cultripes, assembly GCA_933207985.1. Classification (NCBI taxonomy): domain Eukaryota; kingdom Metazoa; phylum Chordata; class Amphibia; order Anura; family Pelobatidae; genus Pelobates; species Pelobates cultripes. The sequence continues at coordinate 225,178,843 of OW240916.1, forward strand.
TTAGTACCTATGCCAAGGTGACAAACAATATATGTAAATTCACCAAGATTCATTAGGACATCCATTGTCAGTTAAAACCCCACAAGAAAGTGGGGTAGTCCTAATGCGATCGCGGCACTCTATGATGTAAATTTCGCAATTTAGGATATAAAAACAAGAGTTGTAACATTATCACTTTGAAATATTACACCTGCTTTTTTTTCCACAGATGAGTAATATTTGATCAGTAAGGCTGACAAGAACTATTCTATTACTGTAAGACGTAAAGGAACACTATAGTCAACAGAACAACTACAGCTTATTGCATTTGTTCTGGTGAGTAGAATCATTACTTTCAGGCTTTTTGCTGTAAACATGGTCTTTTCAGAGAAAATGCAGTGTTTACATTACAGGCTAGTGATAACTTCACTGGCCACTCCTCAGATAGCTGATCCTTTCCAGGGTCATGGCTGCCTAAAATGCATCCAAACATTCAGTATCTCCTCCCTCTGCATACAGACACTGAACTTTCCTCTTAGAGATTCATTGATTCAATTCACATATGAGATGCTGATTGGCCAGGGCTGTGTTTGAATCATGCTGGCTCTTCCCCTGATCTGCCTGTTTGTCAGTCTCAGCCAATCCTATGGGGAAGCATTGTGATTGGATTAGGCTACCACTTCTGCTGAGGTCAGCAGGCAGATCTAAAGGAAACAGGAACAAAATATGTATCTATCGACTTGAATACAAGCGAGTTTTACTATTTTTAGGGAGGCATGAGGGGGCCAGATGGTGGTTTTAACCCTATAGGGTCAGGAATACATGTTTGTGTTTCTGACCCTACCGTACTCCTTTAATATTTGCATTAAGAAATAAATTCACCACATGGGTAGGAGTAAATGTATTATAAATCAAGATCAGCAGAAAACTTATAGCTATAAAGTAGATCCAAAGATATAAAAAATGGAACCTGTAACGAATAAGGATTATATATTACTCTCATATGGAGGTTCATGTATATAACCAGGTTTTGTTTGGAACCCTAGAGGATGAGTCAAGGCAAGGTTGGTGGGGACCACCACAATTATCCAAAGTGTTAAATACAGAACTCAACAAATTCCTGAAACCAGGTCACCCTCGCGACTAGGAATTTTGTCAGCCCTTACAGCCCCCAAAAGGTAGCCACCTGATCAAGCAAAGTAGTGCAGAGGCGGAGATGGAGCTGTAATCTTCCAGCTCTGCTCAATCACGGCCCCTCCAGGGATGCTGGTAGCCAAAATATTACGTCACTCCGGCCCTGACATCACTAAACCATGTGGGATCAGAGCAACAAAGTAGGGCAGCTGGGTGGACACTTGCACATGTGGTTTTTGTGCAAAGACCTTGCCCCTGCAGCTTTTATATTTTAAAATAAATATCAGAAAATACTAGGATTGTGCAAAAATGTTTTCGCTTGTTTGAACAAATCAATTTCTACCCATGCCACAGGTAAATAACACGCAGATTGGTTTGGTTGTAGATTAAAATGTTACACAGTCTGATAAATAACCCTCTGTGAAAGTACAGCAACTACTTTATGTAGAATATAATTCCAGTCAACCACATCCATTGGTTGGGTGAACCAGATAAAGATTAGTCCTCCATGTTATATAGACAGTCGGCATTTTAACACAATTGACAGTACCCTTGCAAAATGAGTATTTCATAAAGATAAAATCGTTAATATATTCATACTGTGTTGGAATTTCACAGAAATTCCAACCCCGTCAAAAGATGAGACAAAATTGAGTCTATGTTTGGGGAAAATAAATAAATTGCAGTGCTTACATTGCTGCCTAGTAACACCTCTAACAGCAATCCCTCAGATGGCAACTAGAGGTGCTTCCTAGTCTACTGCAGTTCCTGCGGCTTCATTGATTCAATGCATCTCCATGAGGAGATGCAGATTGGTGCAGCATTTTGCTAAAGCAAGCATTTGAGGTCATTGAAATTGATATTCATTGTGGCAGAGCCAAGCTAGAGAGGTGAGTAAAGACCCTTTAGCTGCAATCTAAGAGGGGTGGGGGACCTAAACAGTTTGTTTTAACACTAGTGTTTCTTTAACTTCACTGTTCTGATGTCTACTGCCTGACCAGGAAGGGTTAATAAAGTGCCTTTTTTGAGAAAAGGCAGCGTTTAGATTGCTGCCTAGGACTAGTGGCCTTGACAGCCACTAAATGTGCTTCTTGGGTCAGTGCTGCACAATGCTCGGCATACAGACGGAAAGTTCCTCAGATGCATTGATTCAAATTTTAATATTGACAATATCATGATGTGCGGTTTAAAAATATTAAAATCATTGTTCAGCGTGCTTTCTCCACCCAAACAAAACGTTTAGTACATGTAGTGCCCCATTCAGTCTCATTACTAGCCATTTGCAAGATTTTACTGTCACATCGGCTGCAGGGCAGTCTTTCAATCAAAACAGGGTTGTGATAGTGGTTAACAAGCAATGTCTCCTCCCCAAAAAATAGATGTATATCTAGATCCATCTCTAGGAGCTCAAAAATCTATAAAGTGTATGGTTACAAATTTTACTCTGCACTCCATTTTCATTGTCTACTTAACTTTCATTTGTTGAAAGTACATGCTTTGTTAGGTCCCCACATGTTCTAGAACATCAACCCTTTCACCCATACAGAGTACATGCAAAATCAGCTTTTTATCCCATCAATAGGATACTGTACATTGAGTTAGCACGTTTGAACAAATGTTAATACAATTGAGGAAAAGTCCACGTATTACACATTCCAAATATACAAGTTGGATGCGAGCTTTCTATTAATATGTATTATACACAATCATAAGTAGATTGCCCTTGAAAATAAGGTCTTCTCTATTAGGTCTTCTCTATTAAAGTAAACGACAACACCATACAACTACAGTTTTACAATATTTTAATAGGTCTTTGTGAATCTTATTAGAAGACCAGTTTGTGAGGGTACATTCCATTTGACAAGAAAAATACTGAATGCAGGTATCCACGCAGCTGGGGCTCTTTCTTGACCAATGGCAGGAGCTGAGAGTCCACAAATTTCTGATCTGCTTTGCGCTGTTGTGTGACTGCATATTTCTAGAAAAAAAGAAAAAAAAAGAAAAAGTTGCACATTAGAACACAAGTTGTCTGCCACAATTACTTTATTATAGTAACCAACAGTACTTTCAAGAGCAAAGTTTATTCCCAATGAGAGGAGTGCATTTTAGCTCACTTGGAATCTGTTCGTGACTATCGTTTAGTGTTTATTCACTAAACACTTAAAGGACCACTATAGGCACCCAGACCACTTCAGCTCAATGAAGTGGTTTGGGTGCCAGGTCCCTCTAGGATTAACCTTTTCTGCTGTAAACATAGCAGTTTCAAAGAAACTGCTATGTTTATAAATGGGTTAATCCAGCCTCTAGTGACTGTCTCATTGACAGCCACTAGAGGTGCTTCCCACTGTGATTTTCACAGTGAGAAGACGCCAGCGTCCATAGGAGAGCATTGAGAATGCTTTCCATGAGACTGGCTGAATGTGCGTGTGGCTCTTGCCGCGCATGTGCATTCAGCTGATGACATCAGAAGAGAGAGGAGAGTCCCCCAGTGCCGAGGGTGGTAAGGGATTAACCCCTTCCTCGCCACAAGTTTGTTTTCCTGGCACTATAGTTGTCCTTTAAGGATCGAAAAATAATGAATGTTTGGGCAAAAAATTGTAAAGTTTCCAACTATACTAGTTCACAGATTTGCTTTAATATGCCTGTTCAATACAATCCCATGCATACTGATGGCTTACAGAAAGTTGATAAGGAAGGGCATGCGTCTCAATTATTTGGGGCAACTGAAAAAAAACACAAATAAAACCCTTTCAATAGAAGTCTGACTGTAAATGCAAAGGTATGGCAGCCCAATGCACCCTAAAGTAGCCATTTTGCCCCAAATTATCCATTATGAGAAAACTAAAAAGTGGTTTGAATTGATGAGGCACTATCAAATCTTTCTTTAAAATGGTTCAATGAGATTTCTGGCTAACAAGGTGCTCAAAGACTAGCCTACAATTAGGGGTGCCATGGACCCAAGCCACTATCTAGATTTGTTTAAAAATGAGAACATAAGATTTGAGAAGATCAGAGTTTTTCTATATAAGCAACCAAGTACTAGGTTTCCAACGCAATGTTTCAATAAAATTTAGTGAGATGGAAGTGTTCATTTCTAAAATTTAGAACAGTAACTGAATATGCACACAATTAAAATGTATACTTGTGATTACATTTACAAAAGGCAAAAATACAGTACCAAGTCTCAAAAGCAGACATTGTGAATTTTTGTAAAATATTTTCTTGGCAATTCGCTAAAGTGTGAATCTGAAACATTAACCTAAATATACAAAATTTGAAGTGTAGCTGAGTCATCCACTCCCTCCAAATAAAGCTAGTTTGATGTCAAATTTGGATACTGTGAAAATAGAAACTAAGAAAATAAAGTGAATTAACCCAGACTTTGCTTGAATAACAGGCAAATAAAATTTGTGATAATGACTTACTTCCTTCTCTGTGTCAAAAATCTCTCCCTCCTGGTGCTTGGGTCTGCGCAGCCTCTTCTTCTTGAAGTATGTATCATTCAGATGCTTTGGAATCTTAACAGTTGAGATATCAACTTTGGTGGAAGTGGCAATTACAAACTTTTGGTGAGCCCTACGCAGAGGCACTCTGTTGACAGCCAGTGGTCCTAAGTTAATGGTGAAAAGAAAGCTTACATTAGAATGTATTGCCTTACTAAATTTCAAACTTTAAATCCACAGCTCTTTAATTTGTTCTCTAGAGGTAGAAAGTGCAAATCAAAGGTTTACATGCTGACAAATCAGTTACTCTCATTATGGCAATGCAAATGTGTGTTAGAATCACAACTAAAAAATACCACACAAAACCAAGACATTAACTGGGATTAATTTTTGTACTCTCCTTATTCAAGCAAATCTGAAAATACTTTATTTGAAATCAAAATTCACCTTTCATAACAAATATGCCAGTTTCCAAGTCATAATATGTAATCTATACATTGCACTAACCATACATTAACAAGTTACTTTCCCTTATTTGTTAGGGCTTCATAGACTACCATAAATGGTACTGTAAGTGTCACAACTATTAGGTGATGTCGAATTGTTTAATTCCTAGAATGCCCATTGGATGGGAGAGATAGTAATCCAGTAGCTATGAATCCTTTAAAATCCATGGCTTAGTTTCAAACTCTGCACTTACTAGTCAGACAAACTGATAGTTTCATTAACCTTTCAAATTCTCATAACTTACCTGTTACCAGCAAAAGGCCAGATGGAAGCTGTTTCAGGAAGACCACACGCTGCAAATTAAGAAACAGTTTTAAGATACATTACTTTACAGATTTACTTAAGGACAAATCTACTTTCCTTTAATAACCATTCCTAAACTTCTGTATTGGAAAAGAAGAAAACCAAACTCTATACAAAAGACATTGGTACATAATTTTTACTGGATCACCGGAAGTATTAACCACTTAAAAGGTTACTCCAAACTACACAAACACCACAGCCTGCCGAAGTGGTTATGATGCCAGGAATGCCCCATGGTGTTCAACATTCATCGTTTGATAAAGCCAGCGGCTCATTGTGTGCAATGGAATTAGCACAATATTGACATTAACCAGGCTGCCTCGTGACACCCTTATTACGTTTCTGGAGTTGGAGTTACACATCTGGCAGCAGAGAGATTAAACTCCAGAGTTTCTCAGTCAAATTAGATTTATGGTCAGAATAGCCATGCTTTCAATTCTACTCTGGCCTTAAATTTGAAATACACTGAATTCCCACTAGAAACGCTGCACATAAAGTCTCCAGGCACCATGACCACTTTATACCACTGGAGCTTTCATGATTCTTAGAGAAATCCTTTAATGACAGATGGTATGCAGATTTCTACACTCCGTCTAGGCAAGTATTTTGCCACAAGAGACGTAAAACGCAAACATACAAACCAGCTTTATTCAAGTCTTGCAGAATTCTAACTATAAGCCACATCAACTCCTGCAGTATGGCAATTATAATTTATTTTATTTTTAAATCAGTATCTCATGCATGCACCACTGCATTTCTTGTGAAAATGAATTTACATTAAAATGTGACACTGCTAGAAAGAAGATGCATTTTATTGCACGTTAGGCTTTGTGAACCCCATCACACTATACCTTTCCTCTGTGACGTCCGTTTAGAAGGATAAGCACAGTCCCAGGAGTAATTGAAGAGCGCAGATTGCGCTTGTGTTTACTGAAAGGTTTCTTTCCGTGGCTCAGAAGTTTGCGTGGAACATCTTCAGTTGGATAGTAACGGGGCTGCGAAAAGAAGTTTAACACATACAGTCAAGAAACTTTCTATAAAAAAATGCTCTTCAATATAATCTTTGCGTTGCGTCTCATTAACAGAGTAACCTTAAGAGGTATACCAAATCACAACAACAGTCATTTAAAACAACGGCTACGGAAAATGAAGCTCAAACCCCATTTGAAGTTACCTTACATAATGATTAAATAGAAACTCTCAGGACCATAATTATGCCAATTTTTTGTTATACAATAAACCCATAAAATTGGTTTGGTGTGCATTGCTTACCATTTTGCGGAGCTTGGTCACACGTGTGCCACCATTCTTATCACCGCCAACTGTCTTTTTTACAGTGGCTGGAGCCTTCTCCTTTTTCTTCTTTTCAATCTGCGTAAAGCAAACAGAGATCAGGAAAAAAAAAACCAACAAAACATGCAATCACCAACATTATAACACAAGAACTTGCCTATACAAAAATAAGTTACCTTTGTTTCTGGGGCCTTGTACTTGCGCTTGTAGAGGGCTTTCCTGGCATACATGACAGAACGGGAATACTTCCCAATTCCGCGTACCAGCACCGGATTCCGGCTGGCATGGTGCCTGTTGACTTTCTTCACAGCCTCCTCTCCTGCCATCTACAGTTACCCAGGACAATAAAAATAAAGTCAAAACACTAAACAATGCATAATACTTTTGAAACATTACAGTTTAAGTGCAAGAGCAGGCACACATCCTCAGAAAGTGAACTACAAAAACAGATCAGGTTAAATACACAGATAAAAGTTAGGTTTCCTCACAGAAAGACTCAAACGTTTCAAATAAACCAGCAACTTTACTGATAGTTAAGAGTGACAGTGACTAGATTCCACAGTCTTCCCGTTACACAGCACCTGTGCTGCATGAGTGTCAGTCTGAGAGCTGCACACGCTTTAATGGCAGCACAGACTTTAGGTGTACATGGCGCTGTCAATAGACGATATTTATTAAATAAAACAAACAAAACGTTCTACAGTCAGAGCAAGCTCCCTCCTGTGTGCAGAGAGAAGTTAGCTTTCAATGCCGATACCGCAGCCCTGCTTCAAGCCACCTGCCAGTCTAGCGGGACACAGAGCAGTCAATGGCCGCGGCGGCCTGGGCCCCACTAACACAAGACTCGGATAAACCGCCAGCCCTCGGGACTAACTCCGCAATATCAAGACAATCCGACAGCGGGTAAAGTCCAGCACGAAGCCGGGCACACGGCAGGCCCGAGCTCGGCATACAGAGCAAGGATTACAGCGGATTCAACTCAGACCCTGGATCCCCGGCCAGAAATGTCCGCCATGCCTACCTCTGCCGTAAGGAAAAAGGAACTACATCCGGGGAACGCAGGTATAAAAACCGGCATGCTACGTCACATCCGCCGAAATGGCTGCCGGGAGTTGTAGTCCTGTGGGGGGGGGGGCATTCTATTCGAATAGCAATACAAGCCACGGGCCTGGTATTTCTGTCACAACAAGAGCGCCGTTACAGTCCGCCGTGACCGCTAGTTCAGGAAACAGGACCAGAATTAAAAAAACTAAATAAAAATAAAGAGAACCCGGGGCACAGCCTAAACCGGAAGTGACGCCATGTTGCCCCCCAGGCCTGTGTAAATGTATTAGTTGTGTGGTATAGGTGCTGCGGGTAGCGATAGTTCGCCCCGGACTCGCTGACATGTCTCCTAGGAAACCACGACACAATCTCTCAGTTTTTTCGTAAAATAATAATAATAATAATTCCCGGGGAGCTCCCCTTTCTCTTCCTAGCGGCGCTCTGTGATGACGTAATCGGCGGCCGCCCGGGTGGTGCTGCTGCTGATCCTGCTGGAGGCCTCTATGGTCCTTACCCCCCCCCCGAGCTAAAACACTGAGTGGAGCGGACACACCGGCCGGCACAGACACTATAGAGGGCGGCCGGAGACGGTCACTGCTGGAGGGTCCAGGAGGCAGAGAGGAATCGGCAGGACAGGGAGGAGGAGGAGGACAGAGCCGGGAGCCGAGCCCATACAATGACATCCAGGAGGTGAGCTAGTAACCCCCTATTACCCCCATACAGCCCATACAATGACATCCAGGAGGTGAGCTAGTAACCCCCTATTACCCCCATACAGCCCATACAATGACATCCAGGAGGTGAGCTAGTAACCCCCTAATACCCCCATACAGCACATATAATGACATCCAGGAGGTGAGCTAGTAACCCCCCATCTAACCCCCTAATACCCCCCATACAGCACATATAATGACATCCAGGAGGTGAGCCAGTAACCCCCTATTACCCCCATACACCACATACAATGACATCCAGGAGGTGAGCTAGTAACCCCCCATCTAACCCCCTAATACCCCCCATACAGCACATACAATGACATCCAGGAGGTGAGCTAGTAACCCCTCATCTTACCCCCTATTACCCCCCATACAGCACATACAATGACATCCAGGGGGTGAGCTAGTAGCCCCCCATCTAACCTCCTATTACCCCCCATACACCACATACAATGACATCCAGGAGGTGAGCTAGTAACCCCCCCATCTAACCCCCTAATACCCCCCATACAGCACATACAATGACATCCAGGAGGTGAGCCAGAGAGAGCTAGTAACCCCCAATCTAACCTCCTATTACCCCCCATACACCACATACAATGACATCCAGGAGGTGAGGCAGAGAGAGCCAGTAACCCCCCCCATCTAACCCCCTAATACCCCACATACACCACAATGATTACTGCTATCACAGGTCCTCCTCACATCTAGGGGAACCTTTATTTAATAGGATTTAAGGCATTATTCACAAAACTGCGAATTGGTGTGAATGGAGTTAATGGCAAAATAAAGGCAGAAAGGGCTGACTTGGAAACCGTCTTCATATCAGTTCTAAGCACAACTTGAACAGTTTGGCTATTTACATTGGAACATTGCAATTTTTAAATTTCTGTTGTCTGCAGGTTATGTTTAAGTGTAGATGTGGAAAAAAAGGCACTTTTCTTTGTTGCTAATTGTATTGTTTGCTAAAGTTTCAATTGTCTACGGTTACACCGTATTTAAAGTTGTTTTTGTTTGTTTTGGTTTTTTTTAGTCAAGAATAGCTGAACTGATACATAACCTACGTGGAGAATATTTCAAATTTAAGCTAAAGTGGCTTAAAATTTGAATTCCGGACAGTTCCCACTTTAGTCAATAAAACCTAAAAGTTCAGCTTTCTGCAATACTGATTAGAATGAAGCTATCCTCATTTTAACTACATAGATTGTTGAGGATATCTAATTATATACTCCAGCATAGTTATTTAAGCTTTATGTCACATGATTTGCCAGGGCTATCCTGATATACTATGACTTCTCACAAAGCATTTGGAGGGACACTCCACTGCCCAAATAAAAAATAAATACAAATTATTGTTTAGTGGATAAATCCCAATGAAAACATGAACGCACTTATTATGCATTTTTTTTTCATTGGGGGAATATCTAAAAATAGCTTGCAAAAGCTACAGTTTTCTTGTTGATTTGTAACCTAGCTCAGACTTTCTTTGGCTGTCCAATGACAGACTTCCCAAAACAGCTCTATGAGAACTCTTTGCAAGGTAGGTGTTCTGAGCAATTGCTGACTCTTGAGTTAAGCTCCACTGAGCTAACCAAACCAGGAAGTAACAGGGCTTTTTTTTCTGCTTGTAAGACAGGTGGCTGTAACAAGGTTAATTTTTAAGAGTCTCTAGCACCAGTTTCTATTGAAGTCTGCACTTTTGTAAAATGAAAAGAGGACACATTCTTCACACAGCATGCTAAAGTTCTTTAGAGTTCCGAAGTGTCTCTTTAAACTACACTCTATTTTTCTTATCATACATAAACCTACTACATCAGCCTCTTGCATTATGTTTCTAAATAAATTCTACAGGGTTTTTCCTCTTTCCTTTCAAATTACATATGTATTAAAAAGATCCTCTTTAGTATGGAAACATATTAACCTAATCTTGAATTACAAAAGAAAATTCTTGTTTAGTACAACAATGGAAAGTTAAGTATGGTGAACCTTGTAACTGAGGATGTTAACTTAATCATGGAAAGTGACACACATTGAAAATGAAGTCTTAAAGCTGTTAAATGTTTATCTGAATGTGGGTCTGTCAACATTTAAAGGGACACTAAGCATCAAAAAAATTTAGGGTAATGAAGTGTTTTTGGTGTATAGACCATGCCCCTGCAGTGTCACTGCTCAATTTCCTGTCATTTAACCACTTAAGGACCTCATGCCACATGCAGTCAAGCAGAGCTTTAGTGCTCAGTGAAGGCATAGACCGACATGCTCTAAATGTACTAGTGGGGGTTAAAATCTTTTGATATCTGGGGGTCCCCTCTGTCAGTTGGGCCAGTTAGTGGCCCCAGATGAGCTATAAGCAGAGCTCAAAGTGAGCGCTGCTGCTTATAACTCTTTAAATACTGCAGCAGAGCGATCTTGCTCAGCTGCATTATTTCTTTCACTGTCCCCAGCCTCCAATGTTAAAAAAGGGAAACCCAGGTACAGTGCCCTCCAGTGTCTGGGAGATCACTGGGGTGTTTTCATACTCTCTCAGCCGGCCTCCTGGGGGCTGAAAAATCCCAAGTCATGGGGCGATTAGGGCTTTTGTCCCGGATCCTGGGTTTTGTCAGCCCATTCATCCCCCTTGACATGGCTGGCTGACTGAGAGAGAATGCAGGTGTCCAACTGGCTCATACAGAGCATAGGTGGGTGGTCGGCTAAAGGAGAGCTGAGGCAGCAGGGGAACTGTAATCTTCCTGCTCTCTTCCCCCACACACTTTCCAGTGATGTTGGGAGCCGGCATATGACTTCACTTTGGCCCCAGCCTCACTAAACAGCGTGTAAGGGAGCAGAGCAGGAAGATGACAGCAGCCTCACTGGACCTCAGGGAAAGCCGATCCAATCCAGCTCTCCCAGAGGTTGGGAGGCTGGGTAGACACATTAAAATACAAATTAAAAACTTGAGTGTGTGAGAAAATGTCTGAGTGTGTGTCTGTCAATGTTTATTTTTCAACATGTGTGTGCCTGTTACTGAGTTTGTGTCTTAAAGTGTGTGTCAAAAAAATCAGTGAGTGTGTGTGTCTGTCTGTGTGTTTGTCAGTGAATGTGTCTGCTTAGGTGACCGACCCCTCCAATCACATGTGAAAGGTGTTTTTACACAATTTGCTGGTCTCGCCGCAGCTAGCTCCACCTCCATATTTGATATAATCGATCTTGACGATGGAAAGCATTGGGAGGTTACTGCGCATGTTTGGCAAAATGGCATCCTGCACCTATCAAAATCTCATTATAGAGATGAATTGAAGCTTTGCATCTCGGTGGGGAGCATTAAGTGTCTCCATGCGAGCGTGGAGATGCTGAATGTAAGTGCTACACACGGTGCACAGCCCCAGGACACACCTCTAATGGCTGTCTGATTGACTGTCACTACAACTGTTACTACGCAGCCATGTAAACACCATATTTTCTCTAAAAAAAATGCAGTGTTTACATTGAAAAGTGTGCAGGGACAGACTATAGACACCAGAACAACTACATTAAGCTGTATTGGTTCTGGTGACTATAGTGTCTCTTTAAGTATTATATTTTTGACTTTGAAAAACCTGATTTCTAACTTTTTTATCTGGCTCCTAGAGTCGAAGCACATTTGTCAAGTCCTGCATTAAAGGACCACTATAGTGCCAGGAAAACATACTGCTGTGGCGCTGAAGGGGGAGGAAGGGGTTAATCCCTTACCTTTTTTCCGGGCTCCCTCGGCGCTGGGACTCTCCTCCCTCTTCTGACGTCACTGGCTGAATGCGCATGCGCGGCAACAGCCGCGCGCATTCAGCCAGTCTCATAGGAAAGCGTTATCAATGCTTTCTTATGGACGCTGGCGTCTTCTCACTGTGAAAATCACAGTGAGAAGCGCGGAAGCGTCTCTAGTGGCTGTCAATGAGACAGCCACTAGAAGCTGGATTAACCCATAGGTAAACATAGCAGTTTCTCTGAAACTGGTATGTTTACTGCAAAAAGGGTTAAACCTAGCTGGACCTGGCCCCCAGAGCACTTCATTAAGCTGAAGTGGTCTGGGTACCTATAGTGGTCCTTTAAGGATTGGGTTATGGACAGTATTAGGGAAAAAATGTATACATTGTACTCAAGAATAGCAGCAGAATACAAATATGTAGTAAGACATGCTCTGTTTTTCTCTTTTGATTGATTGAAGTTTATTTATAATGATGCAAAAGAATACAGATACATAGTAATGCTGTTATACGAAAGTAAAATTACAGTAGTACAAAGAAACATGACTGCATTCTCTTGCTCTGTTAATCAAACTTTAATCACACACAAGATGCTTCTGCACATGCTAGCAAGCTAGTAACTGAGCAGTAAGTCAACAAATAGTAATGTTTCATACACATTTATAAATTATTATTATTACTGGTATTTATATAGCGCCAGTATATTCCGTAGTGCTTTACAATATTATCAAAGGGGGAGATTTAACAATAAATGAGACCATTACAAAAGCTTACATGAACAATAGGTTGAAGAGGGCCCTGCTCAAATGAGCTTACAGTCTATAGGAGGTGGGGTGTAAAACCCAACAGGACAGGAGGTTGCAACCAAACAAGGTGTAGTGAAGCAGAGCTGGAGGAGAGAATAGAGTGCTGCCCTTTAGAAGAGAGCAAGAGACAGGTATGTGAGGTAGAGGTAACTCTGGGAGGCCATAAGCTTTCCTAAAGAGATGGGTTTTGAGGCACTTTTTAAATGATTAAAGATTAGGGGAGAGCTTGAGGGTGGTAGGCAGGCTATTCCAAAGGAAAGGAGCCACCTGCAAGAAGTCCTGCAAGCGTGAGTTGGCTGTACGGGTGCGAGCAGCAGGCAGGAGAAGGTCATGGGCAGAACGGAGAGACCAAGAAGGTGTATACCTGTCGATCATTAAAGAAATATAGGAGGGGCTAGAATTGGTCAGTGCTTTATAGGTGTGGATTAGTACCTTGAATTGACTCCTGTAGGATACAGAAAGCCAATATAAGGACTGACAGAGGGGAGAGGTGTGAGAGGAGCGGCAGGAGAGGAAAATCAGTCTAGCTGCAGCATTCATTACAGACTGTAGTGGGGTAATACAACTTGTGGAAAGACCTATTTGGAGAGGGTTACAATAATCCATGCAGGAGATTACTAGAGCACGGATAAGATCCTTAGTAGCATCTTGTGTAAGAAAGTGGCGGATGCGGGCTATGTTTTAAGGTGGAATACAGGATTTGGTAATAGACTGGATGTGAGGCCAGAATCAAGTATAACGCCAAGACCGTGTGCTTGCAAGGATGGACTGATTTGGGTACCACTCCCTTGAAGGGAGAACGAAAGAGAGGGATCGGTATTAGGAGGAGTAAAGACAAGGAGTTCAGTTTTAGAGAGATTGAGTTTCAAAAAGTGGGAGGACATCCCATCAGAAATGGAAGAAAGGCAAGCAGTGACACGGTGCAGGACAACAGGGAAGAGGTCCGGGGAGGAGCGGTATATCTTAGTCTCATCGGCGTACAGGTGGTATTGGAATCCAATTGAGCTAATAAGTTTGCCAAGAGAGGCTGTAGAAAGAGAAAATAGAAGGGGACCAAGTACGGCGCGTTGGGGGACTCCAACAGAAACAGGACAAAGGGAGGAGGTATCATTAGAAAATGAGACACTGAATGAGCATTGGGAGAGATATGAAAACACCAAGAGAGGACAATGTCACAGAGACCGAGTGATTTAAGAGTTTGGAGAAGGAGAACATGGTCAACAGTGTCAAAGGCAGCAGAGAGGTCAAGAAGAATTAGTATAGAGTAGTGCCCTTTGGATTTATCTGCGATTAGGTCGTTAATGACTTTAATAAGAGCAGTCTCAGTAGAGTGGAGGGGGCGGAAACCAGACTGAAGAGGGTCAAGGAAAAGGTTTGAATTAAAGGCAAGTCTTTCCAGAAGATTTGATGAAAAAGAGAGCAGAGATATGGGACGATAGTTAGAAGGGGAGGACGGGTCAAGAGAGGTTTTTTTTTTTTTAAAGATAGGGTACTACAATAGCAGGGACAACACCAGAAGAGAAAAAGCAGTTGAAGATGTGTGTTAAGGAAGGCACAAGACAAGAGGAGAGAGATCTGATAAGGTAAGATGGGACAGGATCAAGCAAGCAAGTGGTGGGTCGAGAGGAAAGGGGAAGGGTGTGTTCTCCTCAAGGTGCATGTTTGGAGTGGGGCTGCAGCTTCCAGGGCAGAGGTGAGGGTGGTTTTATATGAGGAGATAGCTAGTGAGGGACAGGAGAAAGTGGGGATGGATAGAAGTTGGGAATCAATATTAGCTAATAGCCGCTGGAGGTCAATATAATTCAGATTTCTTTTTAGTTGAAGGGGGTTAGGTTGAGGATGATGGGGTAAGGGGCTATTGAGTGCAAATGATAAGAGGTGGTGATCTGAGAGAGGAAATGGAGTGTTACAGAGATTAGAGATTGTACATTCATGAGAGAAAATAAGATCAACTACATGGGTGGGGGACTTGGCCCACTGTGATAACCCAAGAGAGGTGGAAATTGAAGGAGTTTTGAGGCTACTGAGGACAAGGATAGGTTAATGGGAATGTTGAAGTCCCCAAGAATTAGGGATGGAATATTAGAAGAGAGTAAGTAGGAAAGCCAATCAGCAAAGTGGTCAAGGAAGAGGAGAGGGAAACCAGGGGGATGATAGGTAACGGCAATGTTAGCAGAAATGGGTTTGAAAAGGCGGATTGAATTAAATTCAAATGAGGAGAAAGAAAGGGGGGGGGGGTTAGAGGTTTAAAAGAGCAGTGAGGTGATAGCAGAAACCCTACACCATCACCTTTGCTTTCAGAGTGTCTTAAGTTGTGGGAAAATTGATGACCACCAAAGGGTTGAGAGGCAGGGGTAGCGGTGTCAGAGGGAGAGAGCCATGTTTCAGTTAAAGGACCACTATAGGCACCCAGACCACTTCAGCTTAATGAAGTGGTCTGGGTGCCAGGTCCAGCTAGGGTTAACCCCTTTTTCTATAAACATAGCAGTTTCATTTGGGTTAATCCAGCCTCTAGTGGCTGTCTCATTGACAGCCGCTAGAGGCGCTTGCGTGTTTCTCACTGTGATTTTCACAGTGAGAAGACGCCAGTGTCCATAGGAATGTGCTGTGAATGCTTTCCTATGAGACTGGCTGAATGTGCGCGCGGCTCTTGCCGTGCATGCGCATTCAGCCGAGGAGGAGAGCTCCCCGCCCGGTGCTGGAGAAAGAGATAAGTTTAACCCCTTCCTCACCCTAGAGCCCTGAGGGTGGGGGCACCCTCAGGGCACTATAGTGACAGGAAAACGAGTATGTTTCCTGGCACTATAGTGGTCCTTTAAGGCTAGTAAGTCTAGGGAACGAGAGATGAAAAGGTTGTGCACAGCAGTAGATTTAGTAACACTGCAAGCAGAGCGTGCATTCCAAAGGGCATAAGATTATTGTGATTCCTGGAGTTAGCACATGGTGGGTTTGCAGAGGTGGGACCGGGATTTGGAGAGACATCACCAGCTGCTAGGAGCAGAAGGATAGAGCGTAATACAAGGTGGGAGTACGGTTTAAAAGTTTTGTGAGAGGGTGTGTATTTAGAGGTTTTAGAAAGGGTTGGTGGAGATAGACTAGAAAGATATAGGTAGAGTGCATGGGATGAAAAGAGAGGGAAAGGAAGTAAAGTGGGAGCAATGAAAATGGTGTGACCAGAGGGATAAAGAGATTTTGCTAATTAGAGAGGTGAGAGTGAAAGTAAAGAATATAAGGGAGAGTATTCTCTAAGGAGAATACATGTTGATTTACTTACTGTATTCTGTTACATGTTAGGCTATGGTATTATACAATTTATAAGATGGTCAGAATTAAAACATAAACAAAGAAAACATTAGCATGTAGTTTACTTATTTTCTGACAGATGGCACGTATGTGCACAACGGTATGTTTCTCTCCAGCAAGCCAGCTGTTTCTACATATGAATGATATGATACTGCAAGCAGAAATTTCTATATAAAGAATAAATAAGCGTACTCAATCGAGGGATAACAACAATGATAAGCACTCCAGAAATATTGTTTCTTTAGAAAAAATGTTGGACATGATAGCGAGGTATTAAAAATGTGAAAACATTGTGTATCAATAAAGCCTTAGGCCAAGGCCTAATTTGTTTCTCTGACATATATAAAAACTTTATGTTCAACTTATTTGTCAACCCCCAGTTTTTGGGAATTGTTTTTTTATGCTTAAAGGACCACTATAGGCCCCCAGACCACTTCAGCTTAATGGTCCATCTAGGGTTAACCCTGCCTGCTGTAAACATAGCAGTTTCAGAGAAACTGCTATGTTTACATTAGGTTTAATCCAGCCTCTAGTGGCTGTCTCATTGACAGCCACTAGAGGTGCTTCCGCGCTTCTCACTGTGATTTTCACAGTGAGAAGACGCCAGCGTCTATAGGAAAGCATTGAGAATGGTTTCCTATGGACTGACTGCGCGCGTGGCTCTTGCCGCGCTTGCGCATTCAGCCGATGACGTCTGAAGGAGCCTGGCGCTGGAGAAAGGTAAGATTTTAACCCCTTCGTCCCCGTTCAGCCCGGCGGGAGGGGGGCCATGAGGGTGGGTGGACCTATTAATACTACAGTGCCAGGAAAATGAGTTTGTTTTCCTGTCACTATAGTGGTCCTTTAAAATGGCTTATATGCTGGCAGAGTTGGTACATTGTATTATAATTATACACTTTTGGCTATAATTGTGGAAACCTAGGGATAGTTAGGTGGGGTCCAGATCAATAATTGTCATAAGATAACATTAAAACAGTTGTATTTTTTTAGAGAAAATGGGACTAGATCTAAGGACAACTGCTTCGGGCACAGGTGGCAAATACTCCACACAAAACATTCCTGACATAAAATGTAATACTAGACAAAACATTTTATTTTTCAGATTCTTGTAATTTTACGTGCCTGAGTTTGCCAGCAAGAAAAACGTAGTGGCTTCCTGCATATGGCACATCTGCACAAAGTTTTATGTGACAAATTATATTGTAAAAGCGAATAAAATAATTTTGCATTATAAAACCTTGAAGGTGCTTTTATCAATTTTTATATTTATTAATCTTACATTTTTATTTTCTCCTTTTCTATTCCTATTAAAGGACACGTTTTGGGTTGTGTTAATTGCATATGCAGAATGCAAGCTGTATTTACCGTAGGTTTTATGTACAAAAGTGTTTCCTTGAGAGAATTCTGACAGATTTAGTGTTTGACGATGTGTGACATATGCTCTGTGTATATGTGTATATTCAATACTGTTTCTGAATTAAATGCTGATTAAAAAAAAAAAATGTAATTTATCTATGTAGGTGTTTTGATCATTTGGAAACTAACACCATACATTTAATGTTCTTAAGGGGAAACTGTTGCTTCCCTGGAAAACACACCATTGATCAAAGCATTGAATATCACCTATAACTTGGTTAAACCTTTTTTTTTTTTTTTTTCGTTTCAATTTATATTAAAGATTTAGGACATAACATCATAATGCAGGACCGACAAGGCAACACCATCTTAATGTAGTGGTTCTGGTGTCAATAGCCTATCCCTGCAGGCTTTTTAATGTAAACTCTGCCTTTTCAGAAAAAAGGCAATGTGTACATTGCTGCGTAGTTACACTTCTAGTGGCAGTCACTCAGACGGCCTCTAAAGGTGACTATTGTGTCAGTGCAGCACTCGTGTTCAGCGTCTTCACACTTTGCATGCAGGCGCTGTATGTTCCCCATAGAGATGCATTGATTCACCTTATCTCTGTTAGGAAATGCTGATTGGCGCAGCGTGGTGTTGTGCTGCACATGCGCAATAATTAATATTATTTGATGTCAAAATTTTGGGACATGATGTTAGCTAAATTTATGCCCTGGGCACTCATGTATTTTTTTTATATTCCACCTTCCTTTATAGCAACCTGGCCCAGCAAGCAACTATACAGAAGTCAGTCTTATGCATTTCACCCTCATTAGGCCTAATCATTGACAGTGCAGTTGATGGATACATTTCTGCTGTCAAATTGCAATCATACAGCGCGTTAATCCACCAAACCAGTGCTTTTGTATGGAAGCATTGTATTCAGTGCTTACTCATAGAGAACAATTTTGCATCCAGAATCTTTCATGCAGGATTTAATTTATTTCCACAAATTAATGTATTACTGCATCCATATTTTTTGAAAATACATTTAATTATAGAATCTGTTACTCCAAAGTCCCTAGCAACTACACTGGACAAAATTAGAAATGCAACACTTTTCTTTTTGCTCCAATTTTTCATGAGCTGAACTCAAAGATTTAAGACTTTTTCTATGTACACAACAGGCTTTTTTCTCTCAAATATTGTTCCCAAATCTGTCTAAATCTGTGTTAGTGAGCACTTCTTTGCAGAGATAATCCATCCACCTCACAGGTGTGGCATATCAAGTTGCTGATTGGACAACATGATTATTGCAAAGGTGTGCCTTAGGCTGGCCACAATAAAAGGCCACTCTAAAATGTACAGTTTTATCACACAGCACAATGCCATAGATGTTGCAAGTTTTGAGGGAGCGTGCAATTGGCAAGCTGACTGCAGGAATGTCCACCGGAGCTGTTGCCCATGAATTGAATGATAATTTCGCTACCATAACCTGTCTCCAAAGGCGTTTCAGAGAATATGGCAGTACATCCAACCGGCTTCACAACTGCCGAACACATGTAACCACACCAGCCCAGGATCTAAACATCAGCATCTTCACATCCAAGATTGTCTGAGACCAGCCACCCGGACAGCTGCTGCAACAATCGGTTTGCTTAACCAAGCATTCTGTTTGCATTTCCTGCTGCTCTATTACATAGGCAGACAATGTAATAGAGCAGCAGGAAATGCTAGCAGAATGCTTGGTTGTATAGGGAGAAGTATTAGCAGTAGAAAGAGGGAATTGCTCATGCCATTGTACAGAACACTGGTGAGACCTCACTTGGAGTATTGTACACAGTACTGGAGACCGTATCTTCAGAAGGATATTGATACCTTAGAGAGGGTTCAGAGAAGGGCTACTAAACTGATTCATGGATTGCGGGATAAAACTTACCAGGAAAGGTTAAAGGATCTTAACATGTATAGCTTGGAGGAAAGACGAGACAGGGGGGATATGATAGAAACATTTAAATATATAAAGGGAATCAACACAGTAAAGGAGGAGACTATATTTAAAAGAAGAAAAACTACCACAACAAGAGGACATAGTCTTAAATTAGAGGGACAAAGGTTTAAAAATAATATCAGGAAGTATTACTTTACTGAGAGGGTAGTGGATGCATGGAATAGCCTTCCATTTGAAGTGGTAGAGGTTAACACAGTAAAGGAGTTTAAGCATGCGTGGGATAGGCATAAGGCTATCCTAACTATAAGATAAGGCTAGGGACTAATGAAAGTATTTAGAAAATTGGGCAGACTAGATGGGCCGAATTGTTCTTATCTGCCGTCACATTCTATGTTTCTATATTTCTGCACAAACTGTCAGAAACTGTCTCAGGGAAGCTCATCTGCATGCTCGTCGTCCTCATTGGGGTCTCGACCTGACCTGCAGTTCGTCGTCGTAACCGATTTGAGTGGGCAAATTCTCACATTCGATGGCATCTGGTACTTTGGAGAGGTGTTCTCCCGGTTTTCACTGTACAGGGCAGATGGCAGACAGTGTGTATGGCGGCATGTGGGTGAGCGATTTGCAGATGTTAACGTTGTGGATCGAGTGGCCCATGGTGGCGGTGGGGTTGTGGTATGGGCAGGTGTATATTATGGACAACGAACACAGGTGCATTTTATTGATGGCATTTTGAATGCACAGAGATGCGTGATTAGATCCTGAAGCCCATTGTTGTGCCATTCATCCACAACCATCACCTCATGTTTCAGCATGATAATGCACGGCCCCATGTTGCAAGGATCTGTACACAATTCTTGGAAGCTGAAAACATCCCAGTTCTTGCATGGCCAGCACACTCACCGGACATGTCACTCATTGAGCATGTTTGGGATGCTCTGGATCGGTGTATACGACAGCGTGTTCCAGGTCCTTCCAATATCCAGCAACTTTGCAAAGCCATTGCAGAGGAGTGGACCAACATTCCACAGGCCACAATCAAGTACCTGATCAACCCTATGCAAAGGAGATGTGTTGCAAATAATGGTCACACCAGATACTGACTAGTTTTCAGACCCCACAGGCCTCCCCAATACAGTAAAATGCCTCATTTTAGAGTGGCCTTTTATTGTGGCCAGCCTAATGCACACCTGTTCAATAATCATGCTGTCTAATCACCATCTTGATATGTCACACCTGTAAGGTGGATGGATTATCTCAGCAAAGAAGAAGTGCTCACTAACACAGATTTAGACAGATTGGTAAACAATATTTTAGAGAAATAGGCCTTTTGTGTACATAGAAAAAGTCTTAGATCTGTGAGTTCAGCTCATGAAAAATGGGGGCAAAAACAAAAATGTTGTGTTTTTATAATATTGTTCAGTGTATATGTCTGACAGGCACTAGCAAGTTTTGAAATTGTAAAATGTAAATCATTGCATTTCTGAGAAATGCCAGTGTTTTCATCATCGACAAAATTGCCGGGGCAATATCTTTGCTCCCAAATCATTTCTTTAAAGTGGCTCTGTCTCCATCTACGGTATTTGCATAATTTGCTACTTTCCCCCCTGTGCTGACTACTCAGCTGGCATTGTAGCGGCTAAGGGGTGGATGGAAAGTATCTGAACCAGGCCCTTGTAGCCACCATCTTCTTCCTTCCTTGTCTTCTTGAGCTGCCAGGATCCGACATCAGCGTTCTACTCTCATGTATGCACTACAGTACAACACTGAAGTCTATGGAGGTTCCTGCAAACCGTAGGATCCTCCATGGACAAAGCCCTTTTCCCCTCAAATGTCATTGGTGATTTCTGAGGGCTTGTTAAATGTTATCGCTGCCTTTTGTCAAGAGTATGAAAAATACTAATACAAAGTAAGTCCTTACTCTGTCGTAGTATATTTTGACTGGGTTGGAATTTCAGTAAAATTGTTGTGCTCAAAGTTTTCTGGGAAAAACATGTTGGAACTTTCATTTTTGTATTATTAAAACACATTTTCCCCACCCCTGTATGACCCTTAGGAACATTGTATTGTTGTATGGTATCATAATAAGGAGGTGCTTTTGATTGTGATAGAATTATGATGATGATAACATACATTTAGAAAATACTGGCATTTGATAACAAAAACTGTAACTTGAATAGATATTGCTAATAGAATGAAAAATAATGTTTGTTTTTTTTGTCTACACTAAAACAGTGGAGAAGTGTTAACATACATTCTAGCAGCAAAATAGTTGCTTCAGTGTTGCGACTGCACTGATAAATAATACTTCGATTTCTAGGTCCTACAAAAATCAGTCTTCCTGATGATTTCACTTTTTGCCACTTGAGGGAGCCAAATATAATGCAATTACAACATAAAACCGCTCTTCAGTTGAATCTCTGTGTGTAATCTAGTTTTCAGTTAAAATTGAAAGAATCTTGTGAAAGATGCACTCCATGTTAGTTCTAAACATGTCTTAGAAAGATTTATACATGTTTTACTTTATTTTTTTTAAATGTAAAGGTGGATTTAAAAGAAAAAATATATATTTTTTGAGTCTGAATTAAAAGACCACTAAAAGCAGCCACATCACTTCATCACAGTGGCCACATCGTTTTAAACCTGCATTGTAGGATATTGCAGTTTTGTAGAAAGTGGAATGTTTCCATTGTAGAGTTTAACACACCTCTAGTGGCTGTCTTCTAATGAGAAGCAAGTCAGACTTGGTTTTTAATCGAATACTGCCCCTAGAAAGGAGCACCTTACGTTGATTTGCTGCACTTGCACTGTAGCCACCCAATGGCATAATCATGGTGGGCGATAAGATCTCAGCTAGGGAAGGGGAATGACTGCGCCAATGCCAGGTGATTAAACTTACCTTTTTTCCCTCTTCATCAATCTTGATGATCTCATAGGATTGGGAGGCTATTGCGCAGGCGTGGCAAAACAAGCATTACTCTAATCATCAACCCCTCATAGAGATGCATTTTTTTATGGGGAGCATTAGGTGCTGTACACTGTACAGCACTGGACTAGGAAGAACCTCTAGTGACCGTCTGAGTAACTGCAACTAGAGTAGTGACAGCAACTAGCCAGTAATGTAAATGTTTACAGTGCTAACACTGCAGGCACAGGCTGTAGACACCAGAACCACCACATTAAGCTGTTGTGGTTCTGATGAATATAATGTCCCTTTAAGGTTTAGATATCTTGAGGTCCGTCTATGTTTGTAGATTTAGCTGCAGCTCTAGTAAAGTGAATATGTTTTAGAAGACCAATTTGGCTGATACTTGAGAAAGACCCAACAAAGTGGGAAATTCCCAAGATATTACCATTAATTGAAGCCACTATATCAAGGTAAAATGCAAACTTTATTAATTGAAATAAAACCTATATAAACAACCCACCAAAAAAGCTTCTGTGGTTAGTAGACTATACGTATTGAGTAATGAGATATGATTTAGAGAGATATATAGAGTGTAGCTGTATTATAAAAACTAAAAGTATTCCTATACTGGAAGTAAACTAGGAACAAACGGATGAAGGAGAGAATATGAATACATCTCTTTTAACTAAACCTCCCAGAGAATGAGAATGAGACAGATACACTGCATCGAAGTTGTAGCCACCTAGTATAACTGATGAGATGTTACAAAAATGTGATGTTATGTAATCAAGCTCAATCAGTGAAACTAGAAAATACCACCTAGAACTCCCATTAAATTTCAAAAAGGGACAATTAACTGGGTATACAGACTGCTTGAAGGTAGCATTAGGTATGAAAGCAATGTTTGAATACAAAACAGGAAGTAGTATTGGAGTAAGAATTAAAGTTTAGAAAAAAGGCAACATTGAAGTGTAGTTAATACAGGTATGAAGTATTCACTGCCTCTATATTCTAAAGATAAATTCTATATTGCTAATAATAATATGCTACCCCCCTACTGCTTCGAGGCAGTCCTTAAGGTGTTTAAATATAAAGCAGAGAGTGGTAAAGGAGTTAGGATTAGAGTTTAGAACAAAGGCAACATTGAAGTGTAGTTAATACAGGTATGCGGCATTCCCTGCCTCTATATTCTAATGATAAATTCTATACCACTAATAATAATATGCTACCCCCCTACTGCTTCGAGGCAGTCCCTCAGGTGTTTAAATATAAAGCAGCGAGTGGTAAAGGAGTTAGGATTAGAGTTTAGAACAAAGGCAACATTGACGTGTAGTTCAAATAAATATGGAGAATAACCTGCATCTAAATTCTAAAGGTAGATACTATACTCTTAATAATAATGTTAACCCCCTACTCAGTGGTGTATCCTGGTTTTGTGCTGCCTAGTCCAGTAGGGCTAGTCTCTAATATTCCTGCAATTCATGCTCTGCTCCCTCGCATGTCCTCTGTAGTGATGCCGGGACAATAGTAATATATAGTTAGGATAGCCTTATGCCTATCCCACACATGCTTAAACATAGTAAAGGAGTTTAAGCATGCGTGGGATAGGCATAAGGCTATCCTAAGTATAAGATAAGGCTAGGGACTAATGAAAGTATTTATAAAATAGGGCAGACCAGATGGGCCGAATGGTTCTTATCTGCCGTCACATTCTATGTTTCTATGATACGATATTCCTTCTTCCGGCATCACTTAACAGCACATGGGGGAGCAGAGCATGAACTGCAGGAAGATTACTCCTCCCTCGCCGCCTGCTTCCTGCCTCTGCGGTGTTCTATCCTATTACCGGCCGCCTCAAATGATCTCCAGTGCAGGCCACCTCCTTGCTCCCTCAACTGTCCGCCTCCGCTGATGGTATGTGCCAGGACAAAATCTCTAGTCGTTATTGCGACCTGGGATCTGTCGAGCCCTGGCTTATATTCTAAATGAAGAGAATTAGATACATTGTTGAATTTCTCATGTTTCTGTATGCTTTCCCTTTTGTGACCACTAGTTACAAAGGACAGAATTTCTGTTTAAGTTTAACAGCAATTTGTAACAGTTAACAGTGATTTGTAAAATATGTGACCGTTTAATTTCATTTTACACAGTTTTGGAAAAAAGCGTTATTGGCTTGCTGGGAGAAGGGCAACGCAGGACAGAATGTGCAGAAAGTTGACATTTACTATAAGTTTATTGAGGAAGCCTCAATGACCGCTTAAGGGCTTTTCCTCAGCGTTCAGCAAAGCAGGCAGTTGTTTAAAGGCAGAGAATGTCCCTCATGCAGCATTATTGACTCCCTGCAATGCACAAAACTGACTCCTTGTGTAAAACTAGGTCATCATCCGTATTTGCTAGTCTAGATGGAGGAAAAGCCTTATTGTCTTGTATTCTGTATAGAAACTCTCATGTAACAGAGTTTTTCATTTTTAATAATTGCCTAAAAACTGTATATGATTTGCATTCTCTGTTGTCAATGGACTTGTTTTATTTGTATTTTGAATTTACAGAACAAACCACATACTCTGTCTCTGTCATATTAGATTAACTAGGAATGGCTAATTTACAAATTCTTATTTGCTAATTGTTAGTGCAGGTGGCTGTGCAATTTACTGGGTTTCTTACAGCAAGAGATGGAAGATTAAAAATTACCCAGTGTTTAGTGTGTGTATGTGTGATGTTTGCTGTCTGTATGTGGAATGTGCGTGAGTGTATATATATATGTGATGTAGCTGGCTGTATTCAATGTTTTTTTGTGATCTCTGCCCTATTTGCCCCCCTCTTGCAAAGCTCTATGCAGAGATGGAGGCTACAGTTCAGCTCAACGCGCAACCGGCGGCATTCCCAGCCTGCACTTTTGACTCAATAGTGATTTCTATTGTCCGCACCCACCATAGGTGCTCTCTGTCCTGCCTCTGATTCCCCACGTTTCTTGTAGCAGCCCTGCCGCTTGCAGATGGCAGAGCTAAAGGCAGGAAAAAGGATGCCTTGCGCCCGGAACTGCATTGCATGTACCCAGCATTGGGCGATAGGAATTCCATACCCCTTTATGCATAAATTTTATTGCTTATTTCATGGTGAAATTATTATTTTTATTTATCAAGACAACACACAACTCTAACTAACAAATGTATAGAGACTGGAGCGAGCATCACGACAAGGCCGCAGATAAAAGTAAGGATAGCAATGTCATCACAAAGTGAACAGGGCGATAGAATCCTACAGAATATAGTCCTCACAACAAGTAAAACATCCAGAGTAATTACACAATATAGCCTCCATCTCTCAGCTAAAAATGAATTCTATAACAATAGTAATTTAAAACTAAAATCCAGATAAGAGCAAAAAGGTATATAGAGAAAGTATGGTATAAGAAAATAATTCACATGCTGCGCAGAGAACAAAAAATAAATAAAAAAACAGGTTTACTTACCCCAAAAATTAAACACCATGTTTAAATGCAATATCTAAGATCATGATGTTGCAAAAGCAACACTGTCACTGTCTTACATGGTGAGAGTGAGATTTACTTACTGGAATCGTCCCCCGTGTACACAGCAATTTTGTTCAGTCTGTTCCGACGTCACTGCTTACATCCCGCACATGCGTGAGTGTATAGCATTGAGGTCCATGGAGGGCCTCACGGGATCTTCCCTAGACACAGCCAATTCCCTGCAGCCGTCACTGATGACTGGAGGGATTGACACTTAGACTTCGCCCTGAACCTAAGAAATTGAGGCGGAGGAGAAATACAGAGGCAAAGGAGTCTGTACTTTATTTCTGTATATTTCTGGACTTGGTTGGAATTTCAGTGACAGGCAAATTTGAAAGATTTCTTCATAACTAAGAAGGTATTCCAAACTGGAAGAAACAGACTCTCCAACACATGCACAAAGATACAAACTAACAGATACATTCCTAGACATACGCACAGAGATACACGCTCCCATACACACTAATACAGATACATGCTTACGGATACACATGCTCAGCTACATGTATTCATTTTAAAACAAGCAGAGAAACACACATGCACAGTGCCATATGCAGACAAAAATTCCAATACAGCTGTACACTGCTAGACACAATCCCAGGCACTGCCACACTCTAATACCTATTGCTTCCCACACACACAGATGCACAATGACACAAACTTATTTACTGATACTTATTTAATGACATACACAGAAATAAATTGTTATAAACATATTTTTAGACATTCCCTTTTCCTTGAGTGGCTTACCTGGATTCTAATGGGAGCTGGCTGCTGCAGGTCACTGTCTCTACTCTCCCACACACGGCTCTATTGGTACCACGAGGAAGTCACATGTAATCACATTATCTTATCCCAGAACTGCAGTGCAACAGAACATACAGTGCTGGTACACATTAAAGGCAGTGTGGTTTGGGGAGATTGTTCTATCTTGTCAGCTGGACCACATGGTGCTAAAGGGCTCCAAATGGACCATGGTGATTTACCAGGACCCTGAAAAGATTATGAGCTGTATTGGCAACTCTGCCGGTGTGTAAGTTTAATTGCAGCATGAACTGAAGAAACAACCATTTGCGTTATTCTTCTTTAATTTATGCAACTGCTAAGTGTGGATTCTAGGGTAACCCAGGCTGGGTGAAAATTTACAGCAATTGTACCCAGGTCCATTTAGCCGTGAGTTTACTTTTTTTTTTTTTTTTATTGCTATTCTTTTAAAGGTATACATTGTCCATGTGATGGAATTGGATATAATATGCATCAATGATGTTTCCAAGTTGATAAATAGTTTGAAAAGTAGAAATCTTACTTTCCTTTCATAGTTCTTTAATTTCTTCCCTTTTAGATGGTTCCACCCAAATATCACAGGTGTTGAAGCAGAAAACCTCCTGTTAACACGTGGAGTAGATGGGAGTTTCTTGGCTCGTCCCAGTAAGAGTAACCCAGGGGATTTTACACTTTCAGTGAGGTTTGTACCTTAAATCCTGCCCTTTTTATTATGTTTGTCTTTTTTTAACTTGATGTTTTGTAAATTACATTGCTGTGACGCAGTGTGGTACATTCATATGCTACATCCATGCCCCTTTACACCGCATGCAGCACCATACTATAATTCCTCTCACTTGCTATGTTTCACCCAGTTTAGACACATTTTATCCCCATTCCAAAATTTCAAGTCCTACACTGCTCAATTGGCTCAAAAGTGACCTGGCCACTGTAATCTTGGAGGGTGCATGGGTGAATTTATACCTGACAGGACTATATTTTCACTAGCAAATGATTTGTGCGTAAGTGGCAATGTTAAGCTTTGCCAATAATTAAAATTCCTGTTTACATTTCATTTCTCACTTGCTTTGTCATAGGCATGTTTTGTAATGCATCCAGCTTCTTGCAAAATCACAATTATACCAGACTCTGTCAGAGTAGTGCAGATATCTAAATAGTGGGTGGCCATGACACCTGCATCTTCTGCCAGGAGAGTTCCTGCACCAAATTTAGTTTTTCACTGGTGCAGATATCTGCCTGGAAAATAAAGTAGTGCTGGAGGATAGTGTGTTAAAGGTACACTCCATCGAAAAAGAACAAAACAGTTTTTTCTCTGTTTCATAGATAACCCCTCCAAAGTAACTTGCATGTTCTCTTGGGCAGGGGGGGGGGGGTGTATATGAAAAAGAAAAGCTCACTAAATTTGCAGTTTTGGCACATTTATTTTGCTGTTTAAAATCTTTCATTGTGCAGTAAAAGGGTACTGTGTCTTGGCTGGATTTTGGAGAGTGAAAAAAGAATATTTCCTATTTTGTTATTGCAGACGAAACGGAGCTGTAACTCACATAAAGATCCAGAACACTGGAGACTACTATGACTTGTATGGAGGGGAGAAGTTTGCTACACTGGCTGAACTTGTCCAGTATTACATGGAACATCATGGGCAACTTAAGGAAAAGAATGGGGATGTTATTGAGTTGAAATATCCACTAAATTGTGCAGATCCCACGTCTGAGAGGTGAGTGATGTTCTTTTCTTCAGCAATGATCATGGTGTTTTTTGAATACTCTCCAGACATAAAGGGACACACACTCATGTTCATCAACATCTGAAAGTCTACTTTACCACTGATCTGTTTCATTCCAGGTGGTTCCATGGGCATCTTTCTGGAAAAGAGGCTGAAAAGCTACTAACAGAAAAGGGTAAGCATGGAAGTTTCCTGGTGCGGGAAAGCCAAAGTCATCCTGGAGACTTTGTCCTATCTGTACGCACGGGAGATGACAAAGGAGAAAGCAACGATGGCAAGTCCAAAGTGACCCATGTCATGATCCGATGCCAGGTAAACCTATTTATTTGTATGTGCTTAATCTTGTATTGTTAATTCATGACCAATCTTTTTTTGGCCCCATGTATTTGAGTAGGAAAAAAAACAACAGCCTAGATTTCTGTTGCTGTCCCTGGCACCTGAAGCGTATTAAAGGACTACTAAAGTAACACAGGCCACTTCATTTCAATGAAGTGACTTGGATGAATTGGTTCTAGTTTTTAACCTTGCAATGTAAAACACTGTAGTTTTTTAAAAAAAAACTGAAAAGTTTACATTGCAAAGTTAAATCCACCTCTAGTGGCTGTCTTTCCCATTTATTGTCCACTTGTCAGATTTGGTTGACTGTCATTGGCTTTAACTGTGCATTCTAACACAAGCTGTGTGGCAGAGGTAAGTGACGGAGGTAACTTTTGAGTAACTTCTTTTTTATATAAAATATATCTTTACTGTGACAGTAAGTGTATAGGTTATTACAAATAAATTACAAAATCTGCATTTTATTGAGTCATGTAAATAGTTTTCTGTCAAAATAAAAAAACAAACAAACATTGTTTGCATTACAAATATTAGTGTATAATTTATTTGAAAATGTGATTGATGCACAGCTAGCACCTCATTGTAGTAAAAAATGCAATTTTGTAAATAGTTTGCTGTATTCACAAAATGTATATTATTGGAAATGGTATAATTTTAATATTCAAGTCATTCGTTCACCCATGAAAGAAATATTAAGGAAAGTTATTTTGTTTATAAAAAAATAAAAATAAAAAAACGCAAAAAAAAAAAAATCTATCTATCATTATACATATAAAAGGATATCCCTTTTTTGGTAATGTTTTCGGGTCTGAAATATTACCATGCAAGCAATTGTCACGGCCCCCGGCTCGCCGCCATGTGCGTCAGTGCCCGACCGGCACGACCGCACCAACTCACTGAGCTTACCTGCTCAGCGGCGAGCCGGGAACCGTTCCTCCACACCACTCGGGGAAATCCAAGATGGCGCCGACCATGAGGTCGCGTCCATCCATGGCTCCACCCCCCAAAATTATACGAACGTGCGCGTGACGTAACGACGTCAACGCATGCGCACGTTCTGGGGTCAGAGGTCACGCTCTGACTAATCAGAGCCTAGAGAGGGATATTCAAATCCCTAATTCACCCCAGTACCTTGCCCTGTCGTGGTTTCCTGTTCCTGGTTCTCTAGAGTGCGTTTATCTTTGTGAATATTACTTCCTGGTATCCTGATCTTTGCTTTTCCCTGGTTATTCCGAATTCTGGTTCCCCTGACTTGGCTTGTTTAAATGGTATCTGAGTATTTCTGGCTTCCTTGACCTCAGCCTTCCCTTTGACCATTCTCTATCTCTAGCATATTAGTCCGGCCATTCTAAGGTCCGGTTTACGCTCTGTCCTTTTATTTCCTTTCCTTTTGTATGTATATGTTTACATAGTTTCTGCGTGTTGGATCACACTAGCAGCCATGACAGCAATATGGTTATTGGTAATTAACCTGGTGACATTTTTAGCAATGCAGCTTCATATAAAATGTCAGCACAATGTAAAATACCTATATACCGTAGTACCTTACAGTCATGCTAAACTATTGTACTGGGTTTTTAAAGATGCCCTTTACAAAGAATCCATATTCCATTCTGATTGGCACAGTACACCCCCCTCTTCTTCTCACTCCCTATTTGTTAAAATGTGTGAATAAACATAGAATGTGACGGCAGATAAGAACCATTCGGCCCATCTAGTCTGACCAATTTTATAAATACTTTCATTAGTCCTTGGCCTTATCTTATAGTTAGGATAGCCTTATGCCTATCCCACGCATGCTTAAACTCCTTTACTGTGTTAACCTCTACCACTGCAGCTGGAAGGCTATTCCATGCATCCACTACCCTCTCAGTAAAGTAATACTTCCTGATATTATTTTTAAACCTTTGTCCCTCTAATTTAAGACTATGTCCTCTTGTTGTGGTAGTTTTTCTTCTTTTAAATATAGTCTCCTCCTTTACTGTGTTGATTCCCTTTATATATTTAAATGTTTCTATCATATCCCCCCTGTCTCGTCTTTCCTCCAAGCTATACATGTTAAGATCCTTCAACCTTTCCTGGTAAGTTTTATCCCGCAATCCATGAACCAGTTTGGTAGCCCTTCTCTGAACCCTCAAAAAGCTGTCAGAAGTGGGATTTGAACCAGAACACTTATATGGTGGAAGAAGTTGATCTTGAGTCTGGCGCCTTAGACCGCTCGGCCATCCTGACACTGTAATAAAGTTTGTAATTCAAATTTTTTTTGTAGGATGAGGGCGATGTCCAGTTACTTTGTACTCCTGTCTATGGACAAAATGAAAACAATCTGATAAATCTGTTTCTCTAAAGTTCTAGAGTTAAAAAGTAGGGCAAGCAAGACTAAAACTATTGTTTTGCAGTACAAACTAAAAGTAAAAATGTATACCCCGTTTTGGTAGTGAAGAGGTTACTTGAGGAATTATAAAATAAACACATTTATTTTCAACATTAACAAAACTCAATGTCATTGTTTGCAGAAAACATAAATTGTATTTCTGTCTGCACAACATGATGTGGGCAGGTAATAAATAAGTATAACATAAATTGCAATTTATATGAAGATTGGATGCACCTGCTCTGTGACTGATTCCCAAATTCCATGTGTCACCATTACCGCCCTGAGTATATATTTATTTTATGTGTGTAATCCATCAGTTTGTCTGTTCTTTATATCCTTGGTGTTATTTTATAAATATGTGTTTCAGATTACATTTGGAGGGACTGTTAACCCTTCAATGTCTCTTCAGGATATCCTTAAAGCATGTTTACTGTCTGAATAGACCAATAACATAAGAATCTATTTTCTAGATATTGTACACCTGTTTGAGAATTACTTAGGGGACTACTTTTTTATCACACTTTGCTCTCATCAAAATTTTTATACTTGCCAATGTCAAAATAATTTAGAACAGCGAAAAAAAGCCAGTGTTGTACTGAAGAGCTCTCAATTGAACCATTTGTTTTCTGCAGCTTTTCATTGGTCAAATCCTCACTTGCACGCAAAACTGTATTGTAAACATTAGGTAATTGAAAAGGGAAAAATTACAATCCTGCCCGTGCTTATTTGCACATACCACTTGGAATTCTGGGATAGTGAATGCAAATAAATTTGAAGCAGCCCTGTCGTGTCATAGTTTTCATGAAGATAGATTTTTATTTATATATCACTGAAATTCCAATACAGTCAAAAGATACTCCTAGACAAAATAAAGACTACTTTGTTTTATGTACGTGTAACAAATGCACAACAAGTGTGTGGCTGAATTGTAATGAGCTTTCAATTGACATAATTTTCCATTTCCCAATGACATGTAGTGTCAAAATAACATGACATGGATCTTTTAAAGAGCATGCTATTTTATCTTTGCTCTATGTGCTGTCTCTATTAAACTTTTTATTTTTCTATCAGTAATCACTTTAAATTGCATGTTTACATGGAACATAACTTTAGTTTCTCATTTTCCAGGATCTGAAATATGATGTTGGTGGGGGGGAGAAGTTTGACTCTCTGACAGATCTTGTGGAACATTATAAGAAAAACCCTATGGTGGAGACACTTGGGACAGTATTACAGCTGAAACAGGTAGGAGACAGAAAAAAGAAAAAAAAGTCATAGCCATCTCATTGTTTCACTACCAATGGGAAATAGGTATAATCAATTAATGTTGCTTTCTTTCTTAACGGCAGCCCTTGAATACAACACGTATTAACGCTGCAGAAATTGAAAGTCGGGTAAAGGAACTGAGCAAACCAGCAGAGACTGCAGATAAATTTAAGCAGGGCTTTTGGGAAGAATTTGAGGTACATTTGCATTGTTTTCTCCCTTTCTTCTTTTTCTCCTTTATCAGTCTATTTACTGCTCTAAGAGTTGAGATTAGCTCTGAGGTTGCAGGCTTTATATTTATATGGTAACCAAAAAAAATAAAAACCTGTTTCTGTAGGACATGCAAGCCAAACTCTATCCAGCAAAATAACTCGGTAGTTAGTTCTCAACTTGCAGAATAGCTGGATTTTATGATGGTTTTTATCCCACCTATTTTCAGCCTTTCAACCTTCGCAGGTCAATAAATACAGTATGATTGCGTTGGGTAATAGCATCCATATCCAGTACATTTTTCTTGAAGAAAAAAAACGAAATAAGCACCCCTCCCCCCCCCAAATAACCCCAACTAATTTATATCATTCTATACCTTCACTAGTTAAATATTCTGATACTGGCATCTTAGAGTTGTTTTAATCCATTCCTTGACTCAAAGACCAACTTGCACATATTTGGCATTTCATTGGTGGAGTATAAATGAATTCTGTTATCTGAGCAAAGGAGCAGTGATGAGTGGCTTCTCTTTAAAGCATTTTATTGCATCTCTCCCTTTTAATGGCACATTTCCCTTCTGTCTTTTCCTACACACTCTGTGGCATTGCAGTATTCTCTGCAAGCTAGAGCTGCCCTCCCTATATAATGCCTAACACTGCAGTGCTTGATGCAGAATGTAGTGCTGCATAATGACAGTGGCTGAAGGAAAAGGCCAAAACGAATGACTGTGCAGGAGTGAGGAACTCAACTACTGATGCCATAAAAGTGCCCAGATAACTGATTCTTAGATTGCAAGCCGCATGGAACAAAAATCACGATGCCTACAATTATTATTGTTGTTGTTATTGCCAGTATTGTGTACACTATACACATTTATATGGCAATTAAATCATCTCAGAAAATAAACTGTTTCCTTTTTTTGCTGGAGGGGCCCAGAAATGCATTTTTTGTGCTATAGAATTAATGAGTCTATTAATGAAAACCTGTTCAGTGTATTGCCAGTAGCACACAATGAAAAGCTTCCTTCTGAATGTTTGAATGGAATCCCTTGACAAATTGATCCTGAAGGTTAATTTTATTCCTGTACGCAATCATTCAGCACTTAATAGGAGTCAGACAGGAAGATATAATCCCTTGTGCAAACAGGTATATCAAGCAAACCTCTTTCTGTCATATATTCAGTGTCCCAGAAAAAGTTTGCATTTCGGTGAAGCTGACTGCATTAACTTTTTTTTTTTTTTTTTTAAAGATTTCCCCACTGATTTATATGCAGTGATAAAGTTTGCTCTGTTAGTAAAAGGCATGCATAATCCTGAATTTAAATAATGTGAAAGGGAGTGGGTGTTACATACAAATAAAAATAAAATTTTGACACTAACAATCATGGTTTTGAACCACTAAATGAAAAGGGTAAGAAGATACAGAGAAACAAAATAACGATATCAGAAAAAAAAACATTCTGGTGTTTGATCTTGATTTTGTATTTTTAATGTGATTTGTTAGCCACTGAATACATTTATTTTATCCCTGTTTGTTTAGAACAATGTAGCCAAATATAACTTCTCCAAATGTAGGACTATAAAACCCATGATGCCCTCCCAGCCTCAAGGCTTCATGGGACTTGTAGTTATTAAATAGCTATGGGTACATTTTGACCATGCCTAGTTTATAGAGTGATGATTACAGGCACAGCATCTTGAGAAATTAATGGAGTACATGTAACAGCATGTCTTTTTTCCAATGCTATTTTCATTTGGTATTGTCACTGCCTTTTGTTGGTCAAGGTTACTAAGTAGATACTGGAATAAGCTTTAGATATATAATTGGGTATTTAGTTTTACAACCCCCCTGAACAGTTTCCTCTTTGGAACTGCTGTGTTACTTACAAGAGGGCTGTATATTTTAAGAACACATTAACAGCAGACCTCATTGTGTCTCTGACAGATAGGTAATTGCTCAGTCTGGGGATTGGTTCTGGGACAGGTGGAGAGAAAGTGGACAGCATCTTCTTTAACTGACAAAAGATAAATGTATCCCAGGCCTTTTTATGTGAGATGGTTTGTGTTGCAACTATTTTCCAGACATTGCAACAGCAGGAATGCAAACTTCTGTACAGCCGCAAAGAGGGACAGAGGCCTGAAAACAAAAACAAGAACCGTTACAAGAATATCTTACCCTGTGAGTATGACATGGTAGTAAACAGCCCCAGAGTCTGACTACTAATTTATAGTGCTTTTAAAAGGCCCACCATATAAAAGGCTTTTTTTGAAACGGTATCTTCTTCTTTCGCCACATACTATAAGGTCTGTAGGACAAATTCTGGTTCTCCTGCCAACAAACACAATGGTTCCCCCTCAACTTTCTTTGGGGCCAAACTCCAGTACAAGGGGATGCTTTATTTTCATCCCCCTAGGAATCTACATAGATCCACTTATGTTGTTTCAGTGGTTATGCTCTATATGCTTTGTATTTTGAACTGTTATTAGGATACAAAGGGTCCAGTCTAAATTGCACTGTTTGTTGCTAATTGACAGTTTGTCACATGGTGAGAAAAGGAGTAGGCCTGACGAGTTTGTAACCTCTTCGCTCAAGATCTGTTCCCATGCAAGGAGCATGCAAAAAAGATAAGAGTGAGCTGCGGCTAGGGCAGTCACTCAGACTGACAGCCATGCACTTACCAATTTACACTGGTAACTTAAAGGGTTACTTCAAGCACCATAAGCACTTCAGTGATTTGAAGTGGTTATTGTATCTTGAGTTGGTATGCATTTCACTGTGAAACGCTGCACAATACAGAGACTAACTCCTTAGCGGCCTAGGTGTATCTCTACCACTGGCAATGTCATTATCCATCGTTCCAGGCTGGCTAATGTCAATTCTGTGCAAAATTTGCTTCTGACCACTGCATGCACAGCATACTTTCCTGCCAATTCTCCCCTCAATTCATCCTCCTTCTCCCAATTGCTAACAAGGGCACACAAAACAATGTGGCAGTGGTAAAGGAACATATACACATACATAGTTCCTTCGTTTCCTTATTCATTTTCGATTACTGGTCCTCCATAAATCATTGCATTGCTATTGAAATTACCTGAAATTCAGCATATAGTTAGACACCTCACTGCAGCTTGATCTGCTCTCACTGAAGTCATCAGGATTGATGACTTGTATCCAAAAAACTGCTTTTCATAGAGAATTATTGCAGACATGCTGCACATGCGTGTCGGTTGCTGCGATCTGCCAGTCTATCGTTTCTCTATAAGAAGTATTAAATCCAGTGCTTTTTATAGAGAAGAATAGGATGCAAACATAGAATTCAGCGTCAACATTTGCATGCAGATGCCAGATGTAATGTGAATCCATTAATTAAATCTGTTTTAGTCCCGATCTATGGGCATTGCAAAGTATAAATTGTGCTAGGTCTCACAAATGGCACTGTTTACAACAGCAAAACAGTAGGGGCAGCATCTATTCCCCAAAACCACAAAGTTGAAACCGTCGCTTTAAAAAAAAGGTGGAAAAATAATTTCACTATTCAAATATCGTTGAACTTCACAATAAGATATATGGTTCCAAATATTCTAAATGAAATCAGTTCTAATAATTCAAAGCTGTGCTGGAGGTGTAATCGTGAAGTGGGTTGTTCTAAGCATATTTGGTGGGACTGTGTAATGATCAGACCATTATGGATTAGGGCTTCCAAAGAAATTTCCCATTTGGTTCAGGAAGACTTGGATCTCTTGGAGTTTTGTGGCAGCTCTTTTTCATTTTAATCTATCTAGATTTCCTTCCAAAAAGATATCTAATAATACAACTGTTAATGGCCATAAAAGTAGTTTTATCAAGACACTGGCTACAACAAATCTTGCTACAAAGGGGATTTATTTTCAATCAGGAGAAGGTTCGGTTTTGGAAAAAGATGGCTCCCTTGGGTAAGGACTTTAACTGAAATAAGCCATCATACTCAAACTTAAAATCTCCATTTATAGATTGGCTGTGGTCTCCTAAATTAAATCTGTGAACATAATATTCTTTCAGTCCGCAAATTACCCTTTGACTTGATTTAGATCTGCTGAAACAAGAAAAAACAAAAAAAGCTCCCATAAATACAACATCTGGTGTCCGTTCACACCAAAAATGTACATAGTCTCTATGTCTGTATATGGAATACTATCTATCACAGATTGCAATATATTATATCTAATCATTGTATGTATGTAGATTATGTTGTCTTTTTGTATTGTGAAAAAAAACAACAATATTTTCTAATAAATATTAATAAAATAAAATATTTTCTAACAAAAAAATTAAAAAGAAATGCAAATCCATTGATCTACAGCATATTCCATTGAGGGAATGATGTCCATTTCTATGTCACCTTTACAGTTTGAAAAACAGAATTTTTAAGTATAAAACCCTATTGTTTGTTGCATCTGATTACAATACACCTTCCTATCTGCCATTCAGAATGCGGTCTGATAAACTCAAGCGTCCACTCATTGTATGGAGTCATCAGACCAGACTGCCTCTGTGCACATGTAGGGAGAAAAGAATCATTCTCCCATCGCCAACTAAATTATGCTAACACATTATAGCAGCAAACATAATTTAAAATGAGCACATTAATCATTTCTTTTCTTTTTTTGTTTGTTGTAGTTGATCACACAAGGGTTGTTCTTCATGATGGAGATCCCAATGAACAGGTGTCTGATTACATCAATGCCAATACAATTATGGTGAGAACACACCTGAATTTTTAATAAAAAAAAAATATATATATTTTCAAATAGTTTTTATTTAAAATGTAAAATCTATCTAATCTCCAGTCTTGTATGCATTGATATTCAGAAAATGTATTGTAAAAATTATCAATTGTATTTTACGACATGATTATTGAGTTTAAAAATGTTGGTTAATTTAGGATCCACTTCTCTATAATGCATCATTGCAGCCTGAATTTGAAACAAAGTGCAACAACATGAAACCCAAGAAACGGTATATAGCTACTCAGGGTTGCTTGCAAAATACAGTTAACGACTTCTGGAGAATGGTGTTTCAGGAAAATTCCAGAGTTATTGTAATGACTACAAAAGAGGTAGAGAGAGGAAAGGTGAGTCTAGTGGATGATATTCTGGATTTAGTTTTCTAACCATGTGTGTCTCTATATACACATCATCATTTAGTGTTTAAATTTAACTATTTTATATTTTGAATTGTCACAGAGTAAATGTGTGAAGTACTGGCCTGAGGAGTTTGCATTAAAGGAATATGGCGTTATGCGTGTGAGAAATGTAAAAGAAACTCCAGCTCATGATTATATATTGAGAGAACTTAAACTTTCAAAAGTTGGACAAGTGAGTATTGTCTTAATATTAGGGTTTTCATGAAACAATAAGGTTTAGTATGGTAAGCTGCTGTGGGGCAGTTGTCCTAAAATTAATGGAACGTTTTTTCTGATATCTAAACTTTTATAACTCCCCAATAGCATTGTTTTGCATAACTTTTGTTTTATGACTGCTTTCGCTGATGTGTAACTCAATTGTTTGTACAGGAAGGTGTTGATTTTAGAACTTTAAAGGGTCACTTATGTATCACAGTGCTTTTTCTTCCCAGCAAAAATATTTTTCTTACTTCTAATTGATTTATGAAATGTTTGCACTCCGCTCTGAATTTGTCAGCTTTCATTTATGTTAAAAGGAAAATGGTTTTCTTGTCCTGTTAAGGGTAACACAGAGAGGACTGTTTGGCAATACCATTTCAAAACCTGGCCTGATCATGGAGTTCCTACTGACCCTGGTGGTGTATTGGACTTTTTAGAAGAAGTCCATCATAAACAAGACAATATTGCAGAACCTGGGCCTGTCGTAGTTCACTGCAGGTAAGGCCTGCCTTTACAATTGCAGACAGCTGTTCTCATTAAGGTAATTTGAGGTAGAGCACAGGTAACCGATTGTGCACTAAGTTCCACAGCGATATGAACAAATAAAGCTTTGCAGTTGATTAACTAGGAGATGGTCATTACATATTGCTCTCTTCTCTCCCATTAAAGGACCACTATAGTGCCAGGAAAACATACTCGTTTTCCTGGCACTATAGTGCCCTGAGGGTGCCCCCACCCTCAGGGTCCCCCTCCCGCCCGGCTCTGGAAAGGGGTTAAAACTTACCTTTTTCCAGCGCTGGGCGGAGAGCTCTCCTCCTTCTCTCCTCCTCCGTTCTGCCCGTCGGCTGAATGCGCACGCGCGGCAAGAGCTGCGCGCGCATTCAGCTGGTCACATAGGAAAGCATTTACAATTCTTTCCTATGGACGCTGGCGTGCTCTCACTGTGAAAATCACAGTGAGAAGCACGCAAGTGCCTCTAGTGGCTGTCAATGAGACAGCTGCTAATGGGAATGGGGGAAGGCTTAACCCATTAATAATTATAGCAGTTTCTCTGAAACTGCTATAATTATGAAAAAATGGGTTAACCCTAGCGGGACCAGGCACCCAGACCACTTCATTAAGCTGAAGTGGTCTGGGTGCCTAGAGTGGTCCTTTAACCATAACATAAACATAGCAGTTTCTCTGAAACTGCTATGTTTATAGAAAAAAGGGTTAACCCTAGATGGACCAGGCACCCAGACCACTTCATTAAGCTTCATTATAGTGGTCCTTTTAAGAGAATAGGGAAATGTAATGCTCTCTTGCACAGGTCCACACCATGTTACCTGGACCTTTTGGTTTGAGAACTAGTGTTTTAGCAAGAAATCCATATTTGCTTCACAGATAAATAAAAGTAAAATAACAGCAAGGATTTACTGCATATTTAATGTTAGTGAATACAATACACGTGTTTCATTTTATGGAAAGAAGTTTCCAAAAAAAAGAAATTGTCCTCCCCTCCTTTCATCTCATGTAGTTTTTAGCTACTGATTGTTGTAGAGGTGTAAATAATGCAAAAAACCCACCTTTGTTTTATATATGATTCCCTGTATAAATGTGACTGTTTTTGCTCTTTTGCAAACTGTAGTCCTTAGAACCGGAAGACAATTTCAATATAACTTATGTGTTTGTGGAGGATTTTATTGATATACAGCAGTGAAATGTAATGTGTTGTTTGACATTGACCTCTCTGTTGCTCACTGTGATTTCATCATCTTTATTAACAGTGCAGGGATCGGGCGGACAGGCACTTTTATTGTCATTGATATTCTTATTGATGTCATCAGAGAAAAAGGTGAGTAGAAATCTGGAGATTTGAGTAGTGAAGCTGAAACACATTATGCATCACTGTAGTTGACACGGTTCATTTCTCATATTCATTGATTGAAGGGATGATGCAGTTTTTCAAGGGCTATAAATCACTCTCAGCATCTTTTTAGTTTGCAAGCATTATTGTGAGTCATTGTATTGCATACAAACAGATTGAAATGCTGCGTCTTATGTAATGACCGTATGCTAGTCTAAATTTCTTACACGTTGTTTGTAATAGGTATACAGCAATACTGCAATAACCCTGAATTATGTGACACTTTGTATTACCATATATTGTGGAAATTCTTGCTGCAGGCTGAGCACTTTGCTGAGTGTTTCTTTCAGCAGATATACATAGTACCAGCTTGGCAAAGTTGATAGGTCACTTGCCATTTCATTGCCACATTAATATATACTTAGGCAGTTCTGTTTTTTTTTTTTTTTTAATAATGTAGCATCATTTTTATTTTGAAGTTATGTGTAGTATGTGTGTGTGTGTGTATATATATATATATATATATATATATGTGTATATATGTATATAGAGCAATGTCCAAACTCTGGAACTCAACCTGAAAAAATGATATATACCAGTAACTTGTACCCGGGTGCTTCCCAGCAATAGTATAAACAAAAAAGAAAACAGGAGCACTCTCTTGGATTTCCAAAATATATTTCAAAAAATCACCACCTCTGCATTTTTTTCATATATATATATATACACACACACACACACACTCATACATACATACACACACTACACACTGATATTTGTGTGTATGAATTCACATGCACACACCTTTAACCCATATATAGCAGTTAGTATAACATTGCAGAACTGTGCAGCATACCCATTCATTGTTATATATACTGTGAATACCATAGCTGTGTCCTTTGTGTTCTGAATAATAACAACATTAAAATAGCCAGATTTAATTTGATAGAAAATAGAGATATATGTAGTAAATTCATGCTTTAGGGACTTTATCTTCAATGGCAGCCAGCCACAATGTCTTAAAAATGAATTCATTATTTTTATTTCATCTGCTAGTTTTTTGCCTTGCCTTGAGGCATGGACATTTTAGTTAAATATATTATTTTACCAAGATTTTGAGTTTGCTTTTTATTTATTCATTTTATTGTTATTTTTCTGTATCCTGCATTTTGAAGGCACCTTACACCCTCCCAGAAGTCTTATCTCTTGGAAAGGGAATACAACTAAACTAAAGAGTTAGTGATGGCTCCACACTTGATAGTTTTTATAATTTCTAATTTTAAGGGTATCCTGTTTATAAACTATAGGTTTCATGTAATAGCATACCTTAATGATGTGTCATTTAATCTAATACAACTGTATGTCAGCAGGGTTATTGTAATTAATTCCAGATCTCATTATTGGGGTCCAGAACTGCCATCCCATCAAGGTTACCTGCCTTCCTATCTGTTTAAAAAAATAAAAAATAAAGTGTCATACATTGCAAGGAGGTTATCCTTTTTGTAGTGTGTTACATATCTCCTTTCCTGTCAAGGCAAAGAAAATGAAAATAGTTCTCCAGATGCATGCATTCTAACGGAGTATTTATTTATTAATGCAGTCCTTCATGATGCTTAGACATATTTTATTAAAGTTTATCTTTAATTATACAGAAACATGATTCTAAAAACACATGTGAGGGACTGACCAGTCCATAATTATTACAGGAACTAGGAGAAACACACTCATAGTAATTAGGCTGAAAGTGGGTTTACACGTTCTAGATTTTGAAAAGCCACAGAGATTATGCACTGACTAGTTAAGACAGTAAAAAGCATGGTGAAGTAATGGATACATCAAGGCAAGCAGCATTAACGAGTAGTTAAGGTGGGAGAGCAACAGTTCAGGAAGCTGGGAGCTAGATGACAAAACATCAAGTAAAGTGAAGATAATGATCTTAAACTAGAAATTGGGCTCTAAAGAAATGCATAGGCTATAGGAACTATAGCACTGGAGTGCTGAGAGTTGCATTACTCTTGTGTCTATTTAACTGCCTATTGATGCGCACCGAGTATG
The DNA here is from genome assembly GCA_933207985.1 of Pelobates cultripes. Lineage (NCBI taxonomy): Eukaryota > Metazoa > Chordata > Amphibia > Anura > Pelobatidae > Pelobates > Pelobates cultripes. The sequence goes on from OW240916.1 coordinate 225,220,798, forward strand.
AAAACAACATAGGAATTGTGCATTCCTGCCATTACTTTTGTCTTGTGCAGATAATGTACAATATTGAGGATTCACTTGTCATTGGCATTCACAGGTCAGGAGGCTGCATTGACTTTGTGCAGGTAGAAGAGATGGCAGGGCTATGTCCTAACCCACTTCCACACTCTTATCAAAATCCTGGTGCAACCAGACCTGGGGTTGGCTACCCCATCTGTGATAGTTGAACAAATCTGTGTTCCAGGCACTATTCACTACAAACTAAGCAAACTGAAATCCCAGTGGTACAATCTATATTTTTTTTGCCATTTAGATTTCATTTTGCTGCAATGCGTAACTCTGCTTGACTAGCAGGCGGCCGTCTTTAACCCCTTAAGGACCAAACTTCTGGAATAAAAGGGAATCATGACATGTCGCACATGTCATGTGTCCTTAAGGGGTTAAATTGGTCAGCCATTAACATAAAAATGGCAATCACATACATGTCTGAAACTTTCAGAATTTAGTATGTGCCATACAGAATTAGTATGTGCCGTGTATATGAATGCTGATCTTTTATACATTTGACTAGCTAACTTTTCTTGCTATAGAAGAGTATTAGAGCTTCTTGCATTTGTTGTTTTGTTTTTCTTTTGTATAGATTAAGTTTGACAGTGATTCAAATGCACTATTAGGTTTGAACATTCATGCTTGCAGTTTAATAAGTCAACCAGATTGATTATAAACATCAATTGTTTATACAACTATCATGTTTACAATAACCCTTTCCACACAACTGACATTTAATCAGATGTAAGCTTTGCTGATAGTTAGGGTACCATGAACTTCCCTTAATTGAGTAGAGACATTGTTGAAGTTACTGAAGAATCAAACTGGGGAATGCCTAAGCTGTTCTGTCATTACTGGATTTTCCAAAGGATCTAGTTTGCAGCAGATAGCACTTCTGGTGTATTCTGACCATCGAGAAATTCTAGGTATCTAAATATAGGAGTTTACTGGTTAAACAAACCTCTGCATTTTACACTGAACACTAGCTTCACATTGACATATGCTTGCTATTTTATTGAATTGCATTTTTTTTTTTCAATTAGGTGTGGATTGTGACATAGATGTTCCTAAGACCATTCAGATGGTAAGATCTCAGAGGTCAGGAATGGTCCAGACAGAAGCACAATACAGATTTATATACATGGCAGTACAGCATTACATAGAAACTTTGCAACGCAGAATTGAAGAAGAGCAGGTACGTTCTTTTATTCTGATGGATTTCTATTGGAATTAATTGATATTCATGTCGGAAAATGTGCAGGTTTAATGCAGTACACATATAAAGAGCAGGTTGTGAGGTACTGTAAAAAAAAACCCCTACATTTCAGAAAGAAAGCAAAGGAATACATTCAGAGCATACATAATTCAATCTAGTAATGATTGTAAGATTGTTTTAGCCTTAAAGTTGGTGTCATGGTATTGCACAAGGAAAAAATGGTTAGCACTGGAATTTATATATATTGAATTAAATGTTTGTGATAGCAGAAGTAAACGATTAATAAGGAAGATTGTCCCTTTTTAATGTCTTAATGCTGCAACCAATTAATGGATTCTTGGAGTAATAAAAATGTTATCATAATTGCAGAATGTTGTATTGATAAACTAATTTCACTGTTCCATCAAAAAGAAATTAAAACTTTTTACAACCTTGTAAGTTTTTAAGGGGCACTCAAAGCACAAAATTACTTTAGCTTAACGGAGTATCATACTCATGGAGTCTCACTGCTCAATTCTCTGCCATTTAGGAGTTAAATCACTTTTGATTATTTATCCCTAGCCATACCTCCCCAGGATGGGACTACACACTGTATCTTATCTCCTGATTTGTTGCCTGCAGCAGTGTCCTGTGTGTGATTAAAGTTCACTTAACAGAGCAGGTGTTAATAACTTCTAAAGTAAACACACTGTGCTCTGATTAAAAGCTAAACATTTTTATAGATTCTGCAGCCAGGGGAACATGTGGTTAGGGCTGCATAAACAAAGTAATTTAACTCCTAAAATGAAAAAAATTGAGCAGAGAGACTGCAGGATTGTGATCAATAAACCAAAATTACTTCATTAAGCTCAATTTGTTTTGGAGCTTAGTTTATCTGTTTAAATATACTGGAGTAGTATATATTTTGGACTATGACTTTCATTTTTCATATGTAAAAAGGTTTCAGACGTTATTCAATACATAGTTACATAGCTGAAAAGAGACTTGCGTCCAACAAGTTCAGCCTTCCTCACATTTGTTTTTTGCTGTTGATCCAATTCAGATTTTGGTTCTGATCTCCATATTCTGATCAGCACGTTATTCAGATTTTGGTTTTGATCTCCATATTGCTTACTTGTCTGTGACAGAGGAGCATAGAACATAAGCTCACCTGCGATTTCAAAGTAGGAAGTGTATGTCTAAATCAAGATCTTGCTTTCCTGGCCATTGTCAAAAAATATTGTTTACACCAAAATGTTAGCAGTCATTTCGTGCCATATGTGTAGCGAAGGTATTTACTTAGATAACTGCTTACTTAAAGTGCTGATGGTTAAATCCTGACAGGACTATGTAATATCTGTATATTCGACTGTCAATAGTAAAGACATATAAGTCAATGGGACCTGATGGAATACACCCAAAGTTATTAAAAGAGATTAGTGGTGTACTAGCAAAACCATTAACAGGTTTATTTAACCAATCATTATTAACAGGAGTAGTCCCAGAAGATTGGAAGTTAGCTAATGTTGTGCCCATTCACAAGAAAGGTAATAGGGAGTAGTCGGGCAACTATAGGCCAGTAAGCCTTACTTCAGTAGTGGGGAAAGTGATGGAAACCATGTTAAAGGATAGGATTGATGAACATCTAAAAACACATGGATTTCAAGATCAGAGACAACATGGGTCTTCAGGGAGATCGTGCCAAACTAATCTTATTGATTTTTTTTGACTGGGTAACTAATATAATAGTTTAGGGTGGTGCAGTAGACATTGCTTACCTAGATTTCAGTAAGGCTTTTGACATTGTTGCACATAGAAGGCTTATCCATAAGCTGCCATCTTTAAGTTTGGATTTCAATATTGTTGAATGGGTAAGGCAGTGGCTGAGTGAAGGGCAACAGAGCGTTGTAGTCAATGGAGTATATTCGAAGCTTGGACTTGTCACCAGTACGGTATCTCAGGGATCTGTACTTGGACCCATTCACTTTAATATTTTTATTAGTGATATTGCAGAAGGTCTTGATGGTAAGGTATGTCTTTTTGCTGATGATACTAAGATATGTAACAACAGGGTTGATGTTCCAGGAGGGATAAGCCAAATGGCAAATGATTTAGGTAAACTAGAAAAATGGTCAGAATTGTGGCAACTGACATTTAATGTGGATAAGTGCAAGATAATGCATCTTGGATGTAAAAACCCAAGGGCAGAGTACAGAATATTTGATAGAGTCCTAACGTCAACATCTGAGGAAAGTGATTTAGGGGTGATTATTTCTGATGACTTAAAGGTAGGCAGACAATGTAATAGAGCAGCAGGAAATGCTAGCAGAATGCTTGGTTGTATAGGGAGAGGTATTAGCAGTAGAAAGAGGGAAGTGATCATGTCATTGTACAGAACACTGGTGAGACCTCACTTGGAGTATTGTACGCAGTACTGGAATCCGTATGTCCAGAAGGATATTGATACTTTTAGAGAGATTTCAGAGAAGGGCTACTAAACTGGTTCATGGATTGCGGGATAAAACTTACAAGGAAAGGTTAAAGGAATAGCTTGGAGGAAAGACGAGACAGGGGGGATATGATAGAAACATTTAAATACATAAAGGGTATCAACACAGTAAAGGAGGAGACTATATTTAAAAGAAGACAAACTACCACAACAAGAGGACATAGTCTTAAATTAGAGGGGCAAAGGTTTAAAAATAATATCAGGAAGTATTACTTTACTGAGAGGGTAGTGGATGCATGGAATAGCCTTCCATTTGAAGTGGTAGATGTTAACACAGTAAAAGAGTTTAAGCATGCGTGGGATAGGCATAAGGCTATCCTAGCTATAAGATAAGGCCAGGGACTAATGAAAGTATTTAGAAAATTGGGCAGACTAGATGGGCCGAATGGTTCTTATCTGCCGTCACATTCAATGTTTCTATTTTTCTATTTATAAACAAGAATAGGGCCTGACTGTGAAATGTCACATCTCATAGCAACAAAATAAATCAAGTTCCTACGAGTGATGCTAGATTCAGCATCCATGAAGGTCTGTTAATTTGTGAACAGACAAAGTTGCTCAATCAGAAATAAAACCACTTCTAACATCAATTTCTCGTCAGATCAGGTCAGCAGTGGGAATACTAGGACACCTTGCAGCAATCCTGCCAGCAGGCTGGTGGGCAGAACATTCTATGCAAAATATAAAGCGTGAAATCTATTAAATTATTACCATACACGTGGCACTGCTGAAGATGATGGCTTTACAAAAATATTCTCAGCAAGTGTAAGAACTTTAATGGAAAATTATCACTACAGATTTATATAAATTACATAGTTACATAGGTGAAAAGAGACTTGCATCCATCAAGTTAAGCCTTCCTCACATTTGTTTTTTACTGTTGATCCAAAAGAAGGCAAAAAACCCCAGTTTGAAGCACAATTTTGCAACAAGCTAGGAAAAAAATTCCTTCTTGACCCCAGAATGGCAGTCAGATTAATCCTTGGATCAAGCAGTTATTACCCTACATTGAAAGATTATATCCTTGAATATTCTGTTTTTGCAATTATGCATCTAGTAGCTGTTAGAACATCTGTATGGACTCTGTTAAAACCACTTCTTCAGGCAGAGAATTCCACATCCTTATTGTTCTTAGAGTAAAAAAACCTTTCCTTGACCTTAGACGAAAGCTTCTTTCTTCCAGTCTAAACGCATGGCCTCATGTCCTATGTAAAGTCCGGTTTGTGACTAGATTTCCACACAATGGTTTGTATTGGCCCCGAATATATTTGTATAATGTTATCATATCCCCTCTCAGGTGACGTTTTTCTAAACTAAATAGGTTTAAATTTGTTAACTTTTCTTCATGGCTGACATGTTCCATTCCTTTTATTAATTTTGTAGCCCGCCTCCGCATTTTTTCTAGTGCCATAATATCCTTCTTTAGAATAGGTGCCCAAAATTGCACTGCATATTCAATATGTGGTCTTACCAGTGATTTATAAAGAGGCAAAATGATATTCTCGTCCCGAGAATGAATGCCCTTTTTCATGCATGACAATACCTTACTGGCCTTGGCCACTGCTGATTGACATTGCACATTGTTGCATAGTTTGTTGTCTATAACAATTCCCAAGTCCTTTTCGTGTGTTGTTATCCCTAATTCGCTTCCATTAAGGGTATACGTTGCTTGTGTATTCTTTACGCCGAAGTGCATAACTTTGCATTTTTCAACATTAAATTTCATCTGCCATTTGAGTGCCCAGTCCTCCAGTCTATCTAAATCCCTCTGCAGCAAAGTAATATCTTGCTCACATTGCATTATTTTACAAAGTCTGCAAACACTGAAACATGATTTTCAATGCTGTCTTCAAGATCATTTATGAACATGTTAAATAGAAGGGGTCCCAGAACAGACCCCTGAGGGACACCACTTGCCACCTCTGTCCAGCTTGAAAATTTACCATTATTGACAACTCTTTGTACTTTGTTTTTAAGCCAATGTTCTACCCAAGAACAAGCATTTTCATCTAGACCGATTTCCTTGAGTTTGAACACTAATCTATTGTGTGGAACTGTATCAAATGCCTAGGCAAAATCCAAATAGATCACATCCACTGCAACAACCTGATCTATACTTCTACTTACTTCTTCGTAGAACTCAATCAAGTTAGTTTGACATGACCTGTGCTTCATAAAACCGTGCTGATTTTTGCTGATAACTTCTGCTTCTCAAGGAATTCTTGAATATTATCCCATAATAACCTTTCAAATATTTTACCAGCCACAGAAGTTAAGCTCACAGGTCTATAATTTCCAGGCAAGGATTTTGAACCCTTTTTGAATATAGGAACCACATCTGCCTTCCTCAAATCCTCCGGAACACTTCCTGAAAGAAAAGAATCTTGAAAGATTAAAAACAGAGGTTCACTTATTTCTACACTTCGTTCCTTAAGTACACGTGGATGGATACCGTCAGGCCCTGGAGCTTTGTTTATATTAACTTAATTTTACATAATATATCCTTCTACTGGCATGAGATCTATTGGCAATATATGTTCCCTGCTGGCATTCAGAGATGTAATCCATGGAAATGCAGTCTAGATTTGTCTAGGCATGTTTTAAACCACTGAAAGAAACAGCGTGGATTTATTAAGCAAATACTAAAGTGTTAGAATTACAAACCTTCATTCCCAATGCTTTGGTGTCCCTGTCCCTAGATATATTGGTGTCCGATTAAAAATTATTTACTTGCCTTTTTACAGTGCTGAGGCTACTTATCTCTCCGCCTCCCATGAAGTCATGGAATTGGTGAAATATGCTAACACCCAGGATTGCAGATCCAATATCTGGATATAGTGTGAAGAATTTATGTGAAAAGTCTTTTAAACATCTAGGCGGCGTTAACATTGAAAGTTTATATAAGATATATTTCTTGTATTTCTTGAATACTTACATCAGTGAGGCATATGGGAGTAATGTTGTCCCGCAATAAAAAGAACCTCAAAGATGTTTTCCATCTCAACACTACAACTGCTAGACTAGTAACCGGTTCGTCCGAATCAAACTCCTTTTAATCCATATCTGAACAAATCAATGCTTCTGGGATTTATACTTGGTGCCTTATTCAATAAATAAGACTTCACAGGTAAATCCCAGTTGAATCAATTTATTTAACAGTGGTTTGACATGACCAGGTGGTTGGCTTTTGGTACATATTCACCCTGTTGGATTGAGCTTGCTACATTTCATAGTTGAACTTCCACAAAGTATATTGGGGAAATACAAAATGTGTACAAGTGGAATCTTTTCTTTTGCTGCAAGTTAATAAACCCGTTTTTAAGTATCTCTGTGAGAAATGCCTTCTTAATAACGGGTTGAGTTATGATCTGCCTCTTTTGTTACATAGAATGTAGAACAAGTGAAAGTTGGACTGTCTTTTGAAGGTGGTTATGCTTATAATGTTTAGCTGCCGTGTAGATTAGAGGGGAGTTGATGCCCAGCATGGTTTTATTTTGTAAGTAGTGGTCCTCAAGGAACAAATGAATAGCTATTGTTTCACAAAAACAATATGCTGGGCTGTCAAGACACCATAAATGGCAATATTCATATATGTTCTATTAGCAGAAAAGCACTATAGGCAGGATTTCATACTAATACTAGTTTGAATGGGTTTCTCTTTATCACAGAGTGATTATATTACAGCTATGTGATTTAATAATGTGTGCTGGTCAATGTTATAGTCTATAAACACTGATTGACTGAACTTTCCTCTACAATTTTCAGAAAAGTAAGAGAAAAGGACATGAATATACAAACATCAAATACTCCCTCTCTGAGCAGACAGCCGGGGACCAGAGCCCTTTGCCGCCTTGTACACCCACGCCTTTACCAACACCCACCCTTACTGAGTAAGTGAAACTGTGTTTGTAACTTTGAAATCATGCTTATGTTATTATCTATTTATGTATGTTTTGGGAAATGGCTGTCATTCCTATAACTAGCTGGTAACTCAGAATAATGACATCAGGTTTGCCATTTTTAACTTTCTCTTTATTATTGTTCACATATGGACCAGAGTAAAACCCAGCACATTCAGCTTGTGCGAGTTTGGTAACAGTGTAAGCAGTAGGTTTGCCTTATTATTCAGATAGAATTAGAATTTCCTGACTAGCACTGGCAAAATAATTGCTGTTGCTACTGAAGCTGCATGTACAACTTTTTGCAAAGAGACTTTATGCAAGGAGACTTTCGCTAATTCAAATCTTTGTGCATCAATAAACCATTTTAATCAGCGTAGCGTGACTTTTTTGAAGCATATGTTTTAACCTTGTGTGGGATAGTAAACTTGGATTGTGAGTCAATGTGTTTCAGCTTTCTGTATATAGCATTTCTAATTCTTCTGTTACAGAATGAGAGAAGATGCTGGCAGAGTATATGAAAACGTGGGGCTGATGCAGGCAAAAAGCTTCAGATGAATTGAAGCACAAAGCATTGATTGCAAAGACTGGTAATGCATTTGAAATACATATTCAGTATGCTGTGTGTGTGTGTTTATTTACATCGTATTGGGATGATGCATATTAAACAAAAAAGTCCCAAAACAGGACAGCATAATTCATTTTAAAGATGAAAGAACTAGGGGGCACAAAATTGCTTTTTAAAATAAAAGGGAAGATGGTACTACCAGAGAGGTGGAGCAGCGGCGGTGGAGACCAGCATGGTAAGTTAAACTCGTCTTTTAAACCCTCACAAGGGGGAACGGAAAGCAAAATAGGATAGGTCGTCTATAGTGTGAGGAATACATGTTTTGCATACCTAATGGTATAGTGTTATTTTAACCCCTTAAGGACCAAACTTCTGGAATAAAAGTGAACCATGACATGTCACACAGGGGTTAAAGTGAAGTATTTGTAAAGAATAACAGTCAGTGCACTGAAGTTTATTTTTTATTTTTTATGATTATGATATTGGTGGTGTATATCTAGGGATTGTACATAGGGTTCCCAAGAGTTAAAAATGTGGAGAACCTTCTGCTCTTTCAACCCAGTCTAATTTAGTTTAGCATAGTGCCAAGAGCTATATATATATATATATATATATATATATATATATATATATATATTATGTACATATCTCGTAATTCTTCAGATTATTATGTCCCTTGTTGGTATCTGTATTTTTCTGTTGAACTTCAGTTGAAGAAATTATTCCTATTCCTATTTTTCATAACCAAGCTCCCTTAACCACACATCCCTGTTTTAGGGTATAACTTCCCAGTAGCCATGAGTACTGCACTCATTCACTGTTTGGACAGCAGTATGCCATGCAGCCTACAGTGTTGATGAACTGTTCACCTCATGCTCTCTCATTTCAATTTTTCAATCATCTTTTTTATTTTTGGTTTAGTAAATAATTTTAATTTTTTTTGTCTGTCTTTTTCGGCTCAGATTTTTGTTTGTTTGCTTTATTGTGTTTGATTTCCCTTTTTTGTTTTGTCATGTTGCAGGGTCTAGTTAACCTTCCTGAACCGTTTTCAGTCGTATTTTATTCATGTCCTGATTTTCTGAAGTGGAATTAGTGCAGGGAGACTGTTAATTCAATGCGTGCTGAATTATTAGTTTGTATTGTTTTGAGACCACCCTATTGCACGGATATTGTAAGCAGTACTTGATTCAGCCTCTTCATTTCTCTCTTTTGTCTGACTCCTATAAAGCCTACGTTGACTATGGTGCGTTACAAGGAGGGAATAATAAAATGCTTTGGTGGAGAAAGACATGAAAAGAAATGAACAAGGGGGATTATTGCAGTTCAAGAGTGAGAGACACACGTTTACCAACATTAATCAAGAGTGTTTTGAAGAAACTGTGGGGAGGTGGGTTGAATAGCACAGGAGTGTTCCGTTGCTCACTTACATAAATATACAGGTCATGGGCCTCAATTTAATAAGCTTTCCAAATAATTCAATGCTGGTTTCTAAGTGATTTATCTACAATTCCCATATAGTTTAATAGTTATTTTTGTAGATAAATCATTTGGAATCATTTTTCTAACAACATTAAATCATTTGGAAAGTTTATTAAATTGAGGCATTTGTTTGTAGATCCATGCTTGGGTGCAGGAGTAATCTATTTAAAGTTTTGATATGGTCCTAATTTACCTATAATTTACTTTGTTTCTTTTAGATTTGAATTCTGAGAACAGGCGAGAGAATGTGAAGAACAGCGATGGGAACTGTGCCATCTGACATTTAGAGGCTCTGCCCCTTTAAACATATGGTGTCATGTTCCTAAACCGCGAACAGAGTATACATCTAGACCATCTGAAAATCTTTTATGTCCTTTTTTGCATTGCCTAATTCGGACTTGTTCATTCTTCACAACAAGGCATTTTCATCTCTACAATGTAGACCCTTATTTTATAGAACCCTTCATGCAGACTGTTACTCTGACAGATTTATCCTCTTATCCTTCTTTTTAGAGAGCTCCCTTTTCTTAAGGTATTGTGAACCCTCTGGGTAAACCTAGCTGATTGGAATTATAAGGTATTAACATGAATGCGCAGATAACTATGGGAATTTCTTTGTTCTTTCTGAACCACATGGACTGTGCCCAACAATATCACTATAACATTTTCCAGTTTTTAATCCAAACGCCTCTTTCTTTCCATTGTATAATGAACTATTGTGGAGATATCTCCACTTTTAGCAAATTACTTGTACTAAAAGGTGCTCTTTTTTTTTTCCTTCCTTTTTCTTTTGCCATAACAGTGATCTTATTTACTTGAGCAGGAAGCTAGCTAGGAAAAATTGTATGGACAGAATCTCTAAGCTTAGTGCCAATTCTAAAACTTCTTCAAGACGTAACTGCTGTTGATCCCCAGATAATGTATTGATTGCAGCATGTTGTGTCTGATCATGAAGTGCAGGGAAGCAGAAAGCATTCAGATGCACTTTACAAATGGTTCAGTATTTTAACCCATTCTGCTCTGCAAGAGCTCACAAGTCATTAAATTCATATGTGATTCCGAAATGTGTAACACTTCTCCGTTTGCTAGGACAGGTGGAGTCACTTTGATCAGTTTTAATGGGAAAGCGGAAAGCCTTATATCCGCCGCTACTTACATCTGTGTTTCATCTTGAAATACAGTACTCGGTTCTCATTGCACTAGACCATGTTCTTTGGTAGTAAGTGGTGTTTCTTGAAAGGCACCTGTTCTGTACCTTTTTCATGGCAGGACTTTCATTAACTTTTTCCTTAAAGTGCCTTTACAATTGCAACCTACCTGCAGCTTGTACACACTTCATTTTATGAGGCTTCTTCAAAGCCGATTGTACTCTGGGCCCTTTACAATGATTGCTGTCTGTGCAGCAGTGCTTCTTTACACTAATTCTGTTACACTATTTTACAGGTGCTTTTATTATACTTTATCCTCCTTTGATTCCATTTAACTCTGTACTCTTCATGTTGCTGCTTCTCTTAACCTCTCTGCCTCCGTATTCTGCTGTATAGATTTCTGATGTTTGCAGCTCCCATACCAAGAGACAAAATTCAGAGTGTTAGACACTTTCCCCTGAGTTTTCTTTCTGTAGAGCCCAGCTGAAAATACACAAGGATTTTACCGTTATGACGTGAAATATGAGACTCGCCCCTTTGCACAGTGTCACTAATGTCGTAAATTAAAAGTGTGAATGTCCCATTTTTTTTTTACAGTTGAAATTTTTTGATCTTAATTACACAGGCTCAACTAGTATTCTGTATACTTTATACAATGTTATTCAGGATCATTAATCATGCAGTTTTACCAAGCAAAACATAGTATTTAAGCCATAAACATGTCAAATGAATGTTAATGAGCAGGCTTATTAAAGGGAAATTAGCATAACAAAAGGAACACTCAAAGAGTAATGCTTCTCTTTCATTAATGCTGTTGGTAATAGTGATTAAGTGCATTTCCGTGCTGATTGACTGTAAAACCATGGAGTTCTGTTTAAAATTCACCACAATTTAAAACCTGTATTCCATCTATCTGGATTTTGTGCCTTTCCTTTCTGCATTGGGTTTGTGACTGAAAACACAATCCAGTATTATCCTGTGCTTCTTGCCCCCTGCTATTGTATTAACAGTAAAGACATGTTGTGGTTCTTTGTAATTTTGTGGGAGTGGCAAAAGGCTATCGATAAAAGTGACCAAGTGACCATATGTATCAACTGATGGTTGTTTTAGAAACAAATACACACTACAGCCAACATAACTTACACCATCCCAGGGAGATGCCATTGTGATTTTTTTTTTTCCATGATACAGTTAATGGACTTTTTTTTCCTTTTTTTCTTTTTTTTTTTTTTTATAGCTTGGCGAATTCCCTTTAAGTGCAACTGGCATTATGCCTATCTATAAAATGTCATTCATCTAATATAAATGATTTTTCCCACTATTTCCTATTTTTGTTCTGCTTCCTTTGTACCATATTTCAAATTTAAATGTTCTAATGCAAAGGTTGCAAAAAGGTAGACCTCCAGCTATTATAGACCTACACTCAAATGAGGCTTTGCCCTGAATAGCAATTAATAAGCACCTTAACCTATACAACATGGAGTCTTTTAATAGCAATTCATAAGCACCTCTACAACGCATTGTAGTGTTACGGTGCATGGAGTCTTTGAATAGCAATTAATAAGCACTTCTACAATTTAGTGTAGTGGTATGGTGCATGGAGTCTTTGGGCCTGGGCACGGTTTCCCCCGGTGAGTGGTTTGTCAAACACCACGGTTCATGTCTTTATTATCTATCCAAATATGGGAGGTAAAGATAGATTGGGAGTGCGGAGCAAGCCTGCCTCTAGCACTCAAGACCTATCGTTGCTGCTCAAAAATGGTTTGACACAAATCTATCGGGAAGTGCTCAAATGCATAAATCACAGTCATAAACTAAGCTGTGGTATTAATGGAGCTTATAGTGTCCCTTAAGGCCAGCAAAACATCATTTGAGTAGGTCTAACTTTTTTGGCATATCTTTCTATTCCAATATAATGCTTAAATATATTTTAATATCTAAAATTATATCTGTTAAATTCTAATTTGAGTTCTTTAATGGATACAAACATTTTAATCACATGAAAACAGTATACTTTAGTGTTTATTTTTGATGTCTTAACCATGTAATTGTATTTGATTGGAAAACATCTGGGGCAACAAAAAAATAACCCTCCCCCCTTTTATTTTATTTTTTGCTGAATTACATTTACTTTATTTTAAGGAAATGATGGCTTGTCAACAATAGTTAAAAACAAATAGATTTTACTAAATATCCAATTGCTTTCTTTTTACTTTTCATGGAATCATTTTTTAAACAAAAGCTTTAGTAATCTTCAGGGATTTCAATACGTCTGCTACTCTCAAACATAGTTGGCCAGCCCTTTTTAAAATTAAATTCTAAATGACATTTTAGGTTAAGCACCTGGGATCTTCATTAAAGATCTGTGTCATTTTTAGACGTCATTCTAGTTTACAGGAAACCATGATGTAATAAAGCTCAGTGAGTTTTCATATAAGCTGGAGACATACATGGGTTATGTGAAATCGTCATACATGTTGTTTTGTCTCTTTTTTTAAGGTAGATGAAGGAACAATATATAAAGATGTTGCACTTAATAAATGTACTCCATTAGCAATGTGTACTGTTTGTTATAGTGGGGACCTACCACCTGCACTACTTCTTCACATATATCTACATCTATTTTTGTGTACAGTGCCTACAATTATTGCATTAAAGTTTTTATAAGTGTTTGTTTAGGGATAAGCTCAATCCAAAGGGGAGAGAGAAATAATCATGCAAAATATGTGACAAGTACTTTACATGATATACAAGTAAAGTTAATATCTAATGCATACTTTTAAAGTGAACCTGTAACCTAGAGGTTGAATGGGAACATATAGATTCAATCTGTATATTGTACTGGTGACATCAACAGTAAGTAAATGAATTTGAAGATACTTGCAATCCTCCTCCTGCAGAATGGAATTTGAGGTGTTGCGGTTGTCTTTAGCTCATCATCAAAGTAACAAAAAAATGCAGGGATAAAATTTGATTCCCTACAAAGGGATCCACTTATATACATACATATGTGGCACAACAGGTACACTTTACTCACCATACACAATTTAATATGTATTTGAACTGCGCAAAAATTGGAAATTTAGAAGTCGCTGGTCCATCATGCTGTGAAATAGACATAAATAGGTACACAAATAGTTTTGGCATGCATCTGAACTGGTACAATTTTTAACAATTAAGCATTTTCCTGTATAATTTTTTTTTCCTTTAAAAATTAATGTTGTTAATGTTAATTTCACATTAAATTTCACACATTGCTTGCTGCGAATATTTAAATCACCTCAAAATCTTCAAATAACTTTTTTTATATGATATATAATTGATGTAATTTAACATGTTACTTTTCTAAATTTATATTTTCCAACTTTTTTTTTTATTTGAAAGTGCAATAACATATAACTATTACTTGCATGCGATACATGCCATTATCCTAAACTCAGATGAAGAATAGCCCAGTATACTCTTACTCATGCTTTACACTAGAATTTAGCTCTGCATTTTAACATAATCCAAACTGAGGTATGTAAATATCAACACTAAATGTTAAATAAGTGTCACACAAGGCTTGTCATTTTTCTACTTTTTAAATTTCACAGAAATTTAGACCAATACAATCTGGAATTTTTTAAGCAGTGGACTATATATCACTATGAGTGACATGCTAGTGGGCCAAACCATATTACATTAATAATGAGGACTAAAAGATTTTGGATATTTTTAGGAAATGAAAAAATACCATTCATTGCTCAAGTTATACTTGGGTGACATGTAGCAAATTACAACAGTAAATCAGTGTCAAAAAGCTATACATTGTGTCGCATTCCATTAAGAATGTTTCTGTACCTAAAATCATTTTTTGCCGCAAACTAAAAGAGATGCGGCTGGCCGAAGTTGACCCCTTCTTCATTTTATTAACATATGGATGCTTCAAAAAAGTTTCTTAAAAAATAATTAGTTTTAAAAATCAAACAATACATTTGAATGGATCTCTTTTTAGCAAAAATCCAAAATTTTCTCCTGTTGTAGACTACGGAATCACCGAGATCTTTCAGCCAGACCTGTTTGTGCCCTTTTAATTCAATGTGAATGCATACATGTCCAATAAATATATGCACAGTAGAATATTATGAATCTTGTAGTCTAGTTCTCTGCTCTATGTTGAAATCTATATTTTGCACATCTCACTGAGTCGTGAGTAGTTTGCGTAAACAAACGCAAGCCAGGAAACAATTTGATTTGTTAATATTTTTTTATAAATGCAGAAATTCAGTTTTTATATGTCTCAGACTGAAGTTTTTGAACTTTTTAAATTATGGAGCAACATTTGTTTCAGAGATAGGCAGGAAATGTAGGTTACCGTTATAAATGCCAACCTTGAAAATATGGGTTTCTTCAGGTTTAAGTGTAAACTAGAATATACAAAACACAACGAGGGAACTGGCTGATTGTCTAAATAAAGATAAATAAAAAGAGGTATAGTGTAATACAGTTTTACAATATTAACACTGCGCAATATGAAATGCACTCACAGGATCTTGGACAGTTCAGGCATATATGGTGCCACCCCTGATGATATGGGGGTCTGGGGGAATCCCCTGGACACTTCCACTCAAAATGCAGGACTCCGGGTGAAGGTATGAAAAAAGCGGCTTTAATTGTATAAAATGTAAAATAAATACAAATGGAGGTCGTTTTACGCGTTTTGTCCCTTCTATAAAGTATGGGAATTCCTCAGGGACCACAATATTAAAATAACAATCAATGCAGTACAATCAAAAAAACAGGCTGATTGAAGTATGTAAACACTAAAATGGTCTTGATGGGAAAATCCTTTTAGGACCCAGTATATCCTTTTCTGTAGATTGTTCCATCTTTCACAGACTTTTTTTTTGCAAAAAATAGGAAATTTAGTTTCTTGGGATCATTGGGGCGTTATAATCCAGGGTTCATTCCTCAGATAACATTCTGTTTTAATCCATTTACAGCCACATATCAGACTGAAAGGGTTATATATTGTGCAAATTGTTGATTGTATCACATTTAGCACCTTGCCTTGGGATTGCTCTTTATATATAACTCTCAACCCCTATGAACAGTATATTGATTTGACCTGCTATAAATAAGTGCCTTAGAACAAAATGGTGACAAATGCATCGCATTTTTCCATTGAGGAGAGTTATTTGGGGGGGGTGGTAATGTTTCCATGTAAGCTCGTTTGAGCAGGGTCTTCTTCAACTTATCGTTGCTGTAAGTTTTTTTTAATTGTCCTATTTATAGTTAAATCCCCCCTCTCATACTATTGTAGAGCACTAGGGAATCTGTTGGGGCTATATACATGCCAATTATAATAATGTTAGAGTTAGCTATATCAGTATAAAATTGTGTAAATATGTTTAGATCAGTCAGCTATCTCAAAGAAAATTAGGTCCAGCTAAAATAATCAGAGGAAGAATGAATACATTGTGATATTCAGAAAAAGGTGTACGCATTACATTTCCATAATTGCTAGTCAATGTATAACTGTAGAACAAGCATGTCAAACTTGCAGCCCACAAGGGACATCTTTGCAGCCCGGCGAGCCGTGAGTACATGCTGGTGTTATAGCAGAGTAGGCACCTGCTTTCTCCACATTGCAGGTGCCTACTCTGCTAAAACTTACCCGGCCGTGGAGGATGGCCAGTGAGGGAGCTCAGTGTTCCTGCTCCCCTGCGTGCGCGGTCTGTAGTGAAGCGGGTCACTGGAATATGATGTCCTATTCTGGCACCCAGCATCACCAAACCGCGCAAGGGAGCAGATAGGACCCCAGGGAGATGCCCCACATCAGCTCCAAAAGGTAGGGAACAATAAAGTATGTGTGTGCAAGAATGTGTAAGTGTGTGTCTCTGTCAGTGTGTGTCTGTAAATGAGTGTGTGTGTGTGGGGGTCAGTGTTGCATTGGCTGCTACTGGACAGTGTAGTACCTGAAGGTGCATGGAGGCATGGCATGCAATGCCACGTCACATTCCGACGTGACATCAACGCAGGGAGCATCTGATTGAAAGTCTGAAAGATTTCCACTTGGCATCAGAATTTTGCTCAGAGGCCTCTCTCGATATTACCAAGATGGTGGCATCCAGAAGGGCGTTGCGGCTACATGCTTGGGGTGCGGACTATGCATCAAAAGCATCTTTATGTGCTCTTCCCTTTCAAGGCGATCTACTTTTCGGCAAAGTTCTGGAGGAGGCCATCCATAAGGCAGCTGATGGTAGAAGAGCCTTTCTTCCTCAGGACAAAAGGCGTCCCTTGTCCAGTATGTGGAAGAATAAAAAATTTAAGGATTGTTCCTTTCGTGACTCCAGGACAAATCGTCCAGGCAGAGAGTACACGAGATACTCAAATTGGAGAACAAATCAGCCATCTTCCTCTTCTTCAAAGTTCTCCAGAGGTAGAGGTTCCAGACCTGCTAATAAGGGATTCTGAAGGTGCTCAGGTCCAGCCAGGGATAGGAGGTCGTCTCCTAAAGTTTTCCCCATCAGGATCAAAAACGTCTCCGATTCATGGGTACTGTCAATTATAAAAGAAGGATACCTCATAGAATTTTAAAGTATCCCACCACCTACCTTCAAGCAATCTTGCGTGGCAAGAGGGATAAAGGAAGTAGCTATGATGGCTTGTATCAAGGAACTAACCCTACAAGAGGTTATTGTGGAGGTCCTGAAGGCAGAAAAGTTCAAAGGCCACTATTCAACCGTGTTTCTGGCTCCAAAGCCTTTAGGCAAATGGAGACTGATTCTGGACCTAAAGGTCTTAAACTCCTATCTACAGACCAAGTCATTCAGGATGGGGTCCATTTTCAGTATTGTCGGCAACATAAAGGAGGGAAGTTGGATGACGTCCATAGACCTCAAGGACGCATATTATCAGATTCCCATTCACCCATCGCATGTAAAGTTTCTGCGTTTTTACATATGGGGGAAGCATTACCAATTCAGGGGACTTCCCTTTGGACTCAGTCTAGCTCCAAGGACGTTCTCGAAGGTTCTCATTACACTGATATCCTTTCTGAGGTTGCAGAGAATAGAGATATTCCATTACCTCGACGATATTCATATCGTGGGTTCCTCTGCCCAGGAAGTGTTACTCCACACTCAACTGCTATTCACTGTCTACAGGCTCACGGATGGATGCTGAACTTGGGGAAGATCTCTCTGATACCATCCCAAAAGATTATTTTCCTGGGGGCAAAAATAGATACTGCTGTAGCAACACTCTCTCTTTCGCCAGAAAGAATGACAAAGATTTGCGAGAAGATTATGGATATTCAAGACTAACAGTCCCTTTCTGCCAGAAGCTATATGAGTGTCACGGTTCACGCCGTGACATCCAGTCTGCCAGACGTGGTCGCTCCGGAAGCACCCGATAGGGGATTTGAACTGTGGTTCTTCTGGACCGTATCCTGCTATTTTCCCTCTGAGCCATTTCAGGACTTTGGATAACTCCTGTTTATTCTTGTATTGCCTGCAGCACCAGGGGGCTGGACTTCACCAAAGGCTCTGATCTGTCAGTAACTCTCCAGCTGAATCTGATACCTAATTAACAGGATATAAAAGCCTGCCTCACCCTGGGAGGGGGGTCAGTTCATTGACTCTGGTTCCCTTGTTTGGTTCCTGTTACTCCGTACCTGCGTTCCAGTGATTCCTGTCTAATTCCGGCTTCTGACCTTGGCTTTCCTCCTGGACTACTCTGACCTCTGGCTTCCCTGATTTTGGCTTCCCTTGACCACGCTTCTGCTTATCCCTGCTGTACTGAGACTTGGAGCACTTTTCCTGGAAAGCCCCCGTGCACAGACTCACAGGCCAGGTGGCGTCTTACCTGGTCACCCTGGTCTGTGTCTACTTTGCAAGGGTGAGCGTATAACTCTGCGAGCTGGACTCCCTATCAGGTAAGACTCCGTTACAATGAGCCTCTTGGGGTCCCTGACATCCACGATAGGGCTGGTAAGATGGGCCCATTGGGAAATTCGACCTATCCAGATGGGGTTTCTACAGCAGTTCAAAAAGCACAATCCGAACTGGGATCAAAAAATTGTTCTTATGAAGTATGCAAAGAATCAGCTGAAGTGGTGGAAGAACAAGAAGAATCTGAGTCAGGGGTTTCCGTTGGAGGAACCGAACTGGTTAATAGTTACTACGGACGCAAGCTTACAAGGATGGGGAGCTCATCTGGGGTCTCTTTGGAAACAGGGAAGGTGGTCAACAAGGAGAGAAAAATGCATTCAAACTTAAGAGTTGAGAGCTATTCTCAAAGCCCTTCAAGGGTTCCTTCCCTTAATACAAGATGCTTGGATTATGATTCAGACAGACAACAGGGCAGTGGCATCATATGTGAACCACCAAGGTGGTACTCGGAGCAAACTTCTGTTGAGGGAACTAACTCCTCTTATGTCTCTGGCACAGAATCATCTTCAGAGATTAAAGGCAGTATATCTACCAGGTCCTCAAAATATTTTGGCAGATTACCTGAGCAGATCAAGTATTCTGCCAGGAGAATGGAAGCTACATACAGATGTATTCCAAGCAATTACTCTTCGGTGGGGCATACCACAGATCGACTTAATGGCTACGAACAGGAACAATCAGATACCGAAGTACTTCTCTCTTCTTCCAGACCATCGGGCAATGGGTCAGGATGTCTTGCCTTGCCAAATGACAAATGATTTAGGTAAACTAGAAAAATGGTCAGAATTGTGGCAACTGACATTTAATGTGGATAAGTGCAAGATAATGCATCTTGGACGTAAAAACCCAAGGGCAGAGTACAGAATATTTGATAGAGTCCTAACCTCAACATATGAGGAAAGGGATTTAGGGGTGATTATTTCTGATGACTTAAAGGTAGGCAGACAATGTAATAGAGCAGCAGGAAATGCTAGCAGAATGCTTGGTTGTATAGGGAGAGGTATTAGCAGTAGAAAGAGGGAAGTGCTCATGCCATTGTACAGAACACCGGTGAGACCTCACTTGGAGTATTGTACACAGTACTGGAGACCGTATCTTCAGAAGGATATTGATACTTTAGAGAGGGTTCAGAGAAGGGCTACTAAACTGGTTCATGGATTGCGGGATAAAACTTACCAGGAAAGGTTAAAGGATCTTAACATGTATAGCTTGGAGGAAAGACGAGACAGGGGGGATATGATAGAAACATTTAAATACATAAAGGGAATCAACACAGTAAAGGAGGAGACTATATTTAAAAGAAGAAAAACTACCACAACAAGAGGACATAGTCTTAAATTTGAGGGACAAAGGTTTAAAAATAATATCAGGAAGTATTAATTTACTGAGAGGGTAGTGGATGCATGGAATAGCCTTCCAGCTGAAGTGGTAGAGGTTAACACAGTAAAGGAGTTTAAGCATGCGTGGGATAGGCATAAGGCTATCCTAACTATAAGATAAGACTAGGGACTAATTAAAGTATTTAGAAAATTGGGCAGACTAGATGGACCGAATGGTTCTTATCTGCCGTCACATTCTATGTTTCTATGTTTCTATGGGATTTCGATCTGGGATATGTGTTTCCTCCCTTACCGATAATTCATCACTTACTAAAAGAAATTTTGGATGGAGAATCAAGTGATAATAGCTATCATCCTGTTCTGGCCAAGGAGGCCCTGGTTCCCTCTCCTGTGCAAAATGTCCTTGGAGGAACACTGGCGGCTTCCAATCAGGAAGGATCTGCTAAGCCAGGCTCCTGTCTACCACCCCAACTCCGTACATCTGAGATTGGGGGCTTGGCTTTTGAAAGGGAACGGCTCCTGCAAACAGGATTGTCTGAGGCAGTAACGAATACGCTTCTTCTGTCTAGGAAGAAATCTACGTCCAAGTGTTATCAACATATATGGGAGTCATTTAAGTCCTGGAATCTTGACAATTTCGGTATTTATTCCCTTCTTTAAAAAAAAAAAAAAAAAAAAATGGACAGACTACACCCTGTTCCAAATTATTATGCAAATGATATTTTTCTAATTTACCTAAATAATTGATGTAAATAACATTCAGCATAATTCTCATGTTATCAACTATTAAGAGTACAATTCAAATTTTGTTGAACAAACCTCCTAATGATAACAGTATTTTTTTTAAACATAAAAAACTTACAATGCACTGTTCCAAATTATTACTCACAGTAAGTTTCAAAACACTTTATAGTTTGTAAAGAACTGAAAATAGTAATTTGTTGTGTTTGCAGCATTTTTACTGAAATCAAAAGCTATTTCAATCAAACTTATAACAACATTATAACTTTTTAAACATTTTAACAGGTCACGTTACATTTTAACATAGGACCACTTATTTGATAGCAGCTTCACAAGTCTTGCATCCATTGAACTTGTAAGCTTTTGGACAGTTTCTGCTTGAATTTGTTTGCAAGATGTCAGAATAGCCTCCCAGAGCTGCTGTTGGGATGTAAACTGCCTCCCACCCTCATAGATCTTTTGCTTGAGGATGCTCCAAAGATTCTCAATAGGATTGAGATCAGGGGAGGATGGAGGCCACACCATGAATTTCTCTCCTTTTATCCCCATAGCAGCTATTGATGCAGAGGTATTCTTTGCAGCATGAGATGGTACATTGCCATGCATGAAGATGATTTTGTTACGGAAAGCATAGTTCTTCCTTCTGTAGGGAAGAAAGTGGTCAGTCAGAAACTCCACATACTTTGCAGAGGTCATCATGAAATATCTAATGTTTTCATACCTCGTCCAAGGCATTGAACTATTTCACTCTTTTCAGCAGCAGAGAGCTCCTTTTTCTTCCCCATATTGCATGAAAAATGGTGCTCTGCTTAATAATCTGGAACACCCTCCTTTAGTAGTGTTTCCTTAAATTGGGCTCACCTGGCAATCTAATTATCATAGGTGTCCGAGATTGTTTTCAGTGATCAAAAGAGCTCTGAGACACAATGCCATCCATGAGTTAAACTGAAAAAGAAAATATTTAATCTTTGTGACACTTAAATAGAATTTGCATAATAATTTGGAACAGGGTGTACATTGTCGGTGGCAATGCCCAAAATGTAAAAGGTTCTGAATGCAAATGCAATCACTCATAGAACAGGTACTCACAAAGCCCATTCCAACAGTGCAATACTGTGCAGTTACACTTTAAAGCATATGTGTAACCATTATTAACCGGAGGTGAGCAAACGCTGTGGGGAGAACTAGGTCTGACAGATCTGCTGCCAATCTACCAGCCGGTCGGAGACTTAGGGAGAAAATCACAAAAGCCGCCGCGACTGCCGCGAGAACGCAGCGCAACATAGGCCAGATGCTGATAACTCTGACGCCGGCGCCAACACGAGACTCACAGGAGTCCTCACCCATGAGAGACGCAACACCCCTGCAGGCTGAAGTCAGAAATACACCCCAGAGACCTTACCTGATCAACCAAGAGGCTGCCGGTGCACCAGGACTGATGACTCCTGCAACAAAACTAGACATACAAGAAATGCTTACAGGCCTACAACTCAACCTCAAGAGAATGTGGGAAGCAGACCTAGCAACACTAACCACAGAGGTACAGGCCGTCGCAGCACGCACCCAGGCCACAGAAGCAGATGTAGTCATCCTGCAAACAGCCCAAAACAACACCAACAGGCAAGTGAGCACCCTAGATGACAGAGGCCGGAGGAAAAACATAAAGATACGGGGGGTCCCAGAAACCATCCCCCTGGAGGAACTGCCGCACTTCGTGAGATGGCTAGTGGCATCCCTTCTACCGGCGAAACAAGCTAAATACTTCACATTTGATGGGGTACATAGAATAACCAAATCCCCTAAAGCCCCAACCATGGCACCAAGAGACATCATCCTAAGATGCCAAACAGTAGCCGACAAGCTAGGACTAACAGCAGCACTGAAAGGGAAATCCCCATACAGCTTTGAAGACAGCCACATATCCTTTTTTCAGGACTTAAGCAGGGCCACCTTGCAATGGTGCAAAAGCATGCAACCTCTCACAAGGACACTGCAAGCAGAAAACCTAACCTACCAATGGGCAACGCCAAACACCCTGTGGGTCACCAAGGACGGACAGTCATATAAAGCCACAACCCCATCGGATTCACCTGCACTGCTAACAGCGCTGGGCCTACCCACTAGTTAAATCCCCAGCACAGGGAACATCCCACTCCCCAGCAAGGGCAGCCACAGGCGCAGCCTCACCAGACCCCAGAAGGAATATGGGCCCCAGTACCTGAGGGAACACTAATAGCCTTGTACATTATGTTTTCTTTCTTGCAATTGTTTGTTTTATATGCTTTCCAAGTTTAACTTTTTTCTTTGTTAATGTCTTGCAAAGTAAAATAACTGCAGGCACACTCCACCCTCACACCCACACAGGAGAGGCGTCAGAGCCTCAACTGCCCTAGACACCCGACATAAGAGTCAGGTATAGAACGAGCTCCATAGGGGGAAAAGAGCCGCTGCATCTCCCTCCCCCCTCCTAACACCCCAGGGTACAGGGGTAGAAACCACAGGGACCACCTGAACATAGACTCTTAAACCCATTGACAAGCCTCACACGGCAACCGTCAACCCCACACTATTATAGCCTACACTACACGACCCACTAAACGCTCCTCAGATGAGCAACTGGCACAGACAACACATAGGGCACCACAAAGGAGCAACACCTCCATGTTACTGTGGGACATACCTCACAGGAACTGCAGACACACAGGGCCAGAGTACTATACAGAAAATGGAGGTACAAGTCTCATACATAGGTCACCCCGTTACAACCACACAGACCAACCTATTAACAAAAATGTACAAACTCTTTGACTGCCATAGCTGATGTCTAACTGTTAATTGTACTTTAGCTGAAATTCGACCACACGGAAGTGGCAAGTACGAATGTTTTGTAACATGCACCAAAAATAAAGAATCTAAAAAAAAAAAAAAAAAGGTCCTAAATGTCAAAGGTGCTTTATATATACTGTGTATATCAACATATTACTTAAAACCAATGTGGTAAAAACCAATGTGCCAATAGAGTTACATACGGTTTACACCAAATCCTGGCACTAGAAACATAGAATGTGACAGCAGATAAGAACCATTTGGCCCATCTAGTCTGCCCAATTTTCTAAATACTTTCATTAGTCCCTGGCCTTATCTTATAGTTAGGATAGCCTCATGCCTATCCCACGCATGCTTAAACTCCTTTACTGTGTTAACCTATACCACTTCAGCTGGAAGGCTATTCCATGCATCCACTACCCTCTCAGTAAAGTAATACTGCCTTATATTATTTTTAAACCTTTGTCCCTCTAATTTAAGACTATGTCCTCTTGTTGTGGTAGTTTTTCTTCTTTTAAATATAGTCTCCTCCTTTACTGTGTTGATTCCCTTTATGTATTTAAATGTTTCTATCATATCCTCCCTGTCTCTTCTTTCCTCCAAGCTACATTCACAAACTTATGTCACAGAGCAGATTTTCCACATTTAAAAAAATACATAAGAGGTAGATAGTGTAATATTGCAAACACAATTATATATATAAATACAGGGTATATTATAGCACTCACAAACATTGAGCAGGTAAAGAGACTGCTCAGGCTATTTGCGCTTGTTCACTGTAATACAGTGTGCACAGGATCTTTTCCTTGACAAAATCGATGGACAGCCAAGAACTGTAAATCGATGGATATACAAGAGGTTTTGTGAGCACAATCTTAAAGGCACAGCACACTTTATATCTGTCTTCACACTTTCAGCCAACCACACGGGTCCCTGTTTGGCTATGTTGGGAGGGATACACAAGACCGAAGGTTAATTGGTTTACACATCTCAGAAACCGTGATCTCAAATTCTGCCACCCCCCTCTGACAGATTACTCACCACAACGCCTATAATTCTTTGTATGGAATACAGGGATAGAAGTTTGTGGGAGTTGTAGTTTAGCAACATCTGGGAGACCATAGTTTGGGATGCCTGTTTTATACTAATCAATAAAATACATTCAAACTACAAGGACATACTTTTCAATATTGTTAGGTAGACGAAAATTGTTCCTTTAACGGTTCTACAGACTTATACCTCACTAATGATAGTATGATTTGCATAAATGAATACGATAACTAGATAATGTGATTAGATCATGTACTAAGCCTGCTATGCAGTCATAGTTAAAATAGTAGATCTTCTAAGCTGTGATATCAAATCTACTAAGCATCTACAGTCAAGTAAGGCATTACTATTATCTCTAGCATGTAAGCTCATTGAGCAGGGCCCTCAACCCCTCTTAGTCTTTTCCTGTGCGTCTATTTGCCTGGTTACAATTACTTGTCTGTTAGTCCACCCATTGTACAACGCTACCGTATTTGCTGGCGCTATATAAATAATAATAATAATAATAATTAGAATAATGTTAATATATTTAAATAAGATAGTAGATCTACTGCTTATAGGTTGATTATGCATATAGTGTGGAATGAGACTGTTTGTTTTTTTCGTCATGAATCAGATACAGAGTCCATGATTTTTAATCCAAACTGGATTCATTATTCCTAAACTCATTCTTCTCCCAACTCTCCAGAGCCAGTAGGGTTAAATATAGTAGAGCTACCCTTACATACAGTATGTTGTAATACAATAAGTCTGCTTTATTTCCACCCATTAGTAAATATTTAAAACCTCCCAGTAGGGAATGACCATGGTGATCCTGGTAATTATATGCTGCGGTGTAACGTGTCTGTACATCTGTCTGCTCTTTTCTATTCTGCTGAGATCTTGCGTGGGATTGAGGGGGCCTAGACAGCAGGAGGGCTGGCAGTTGCGGAGAGCATGAATAGAGAGATCGAGACACCTGATGATCTGAGTGCCCACAAACTGGAAAAGGGCAGAGCATTAGCTGAGATCTGTATGTGTAGGCGGACAATTCTCTAAAAGATGCATCTAATGATCCTATTTTTTATGACTTATTGTGTTATTGATCAAGAAGGGAATTATATAACATTACGTTCTAAAGAATTAAGTGTTTCATTTCTTAGAAATGCTCTACCTCGTATAGTAGTCACAGCATTTTAACAATTCTGAAATAATGCAACCTCAACACTAACCCCAAAACCCTTGAACAATACCTGAAGCTGAAAACACTGTAATTTTTTCCTATAGGGATTTCTTTTATGCCATATAACTGCAGAGTCATTCTTGACCCACCCAGATTTATAGGGCACCTATAAAACTATTTTAAAAGGCGACTTTTCTTTATATATATATATATACACACATATACAGTTGCAAGAAAAAGTATGTGAACCCTTTGGAATGATATGGATTTCTGCACAAATTGGTCATAAAATGTGATCTGATCATCATCTAAGTCACAACAATAGACAATTACAGTCTGCTTAAACTAATAACACACAAAGAATGAAATGTTGCCATGTTTTTATTGAACACACCATGTAAACATTCACAGTGCAGGTGGAAAAAGTATGTGAACCCTTGGATTTAATAACTAGTTGAACCTCCTTTGGCAGCAATAACTTCAACCAAACGTTTCCTGTAGGTGCAGATCAGACGTGAACAACGGTCAGGAGTAATTATTGACCATTCCTCTTTACAGAACTGTTTCAGTTCAGCTATATTCTTGGGATGTCTGGTGTGAATCGCTTTCTTGAGGTCATGCCACAGCATCTCAATCGGGTTGAGGTCAGGACTCTGACTGGGCCACTTCAGAAGGTGTATTTTCTTCTGTTTTTGTTTTTTTTTTAATTCTTTATTTATTGCGTGCAGGGAATTACAGAACATGCCCGGTGTGCCACAACAGCATATACAGGCTTTTGATATAATTACAGATTGTACATTTTCATGGCATTTGAAAAAAATACTGCACATTTTATATTTTATAATAAGAGTAAACATGTCAAACTAAGTGTTTTTTAGTTTTAAGTTATTCCAATGCTAGTACTGGGTCTGTCAGTTGGCTATAAGTTAATCAGTGGCTAAGTTAAATTAACCCGATGTAAAGTATGCTCATGCACGTATACAAATAGGTAGACAAAGATCTATCATGCTTTTAAGAATACAGTGAATGGCAGATATCAAAAGACAGGCTGATTATACTAACAGGATGAGCATTCAGGTTTAGAAAACGATTTATAAGCAAGCTTGAGGATACGGTATCTCCTGATCGATAAGGGCACAGGGGTTTGGATGGTAGGATAGCTGAAGGCAGGTCAGTCTCAGTAATAGAAAGTCCCTCTAAAAACCAATGAAAGGTAGCCCCTCAGCCTCCACTACAGACTTGCCGTGCTGGGGCCGTCCCGATTGCTGCTAGTCGCTGGGTGGGGTCACTGCTGTGTGCTTACTGCCTGTGGTGATCAACCCTGCAGCAGGTGAGTGTTCTTCTGCCCTTCCATGTGTCGATAAGCCCCGTGGTGCGGTGATGGTTGCGGGCAGCCGATGTATTTGTGGGTCATAGAAACATAGAGGTCTCCTTGTTTCCCTGCCCGGAGGAGGGAGGAAACACCGGGACCCCACGAGAGGTCTTACTGAGTCTGATCATGGTGGAGGTGAGTTGCTGGTTAAGGTCCGAGGGTGCTGACTGGTGGTTATAGATAAATCTGTGCGGCCTGGTTTGTGTCAGTGTGGTATCAGCTCGATCGCTCCAGCAGCTCGCGCACATGGAGGCGGCCATCTTGTGGATTGGTGCCCGGGTGATGTTCCCCGCCAGGGTGGTTGAATAGCCGCAGGTTGGTGCTGCTGCAGACTGGGATAACCCCCCCGGTCCAAAGGGGGGGGGAGGGATGCTAGCCGCCGGCCAGGAGACCCGGGAGAGCGGCCGTCCCATCCCGGCTCAAGCCCCAACAAGCTCTGAACCCAGCCAGGTTACTGTCGGTGCCGGACTGGCTCCCACGCGGTATCCCCATTCTCCCCAATGACTTGGAGTCTGTGTGGACGTCGGTGGGGTTTGCCGGTCGCGGTTAACCTCCAATTTGCGCCGACTTTCGGCCCTGGAGCGGGAGCTCAGACAGAACGCGTCTGATCCCGTCGGCGGCCAGGCCCCGCCCCCGTATTTTCTTCTGTTTAAGCCATTCTGTTGTTGATTTACTTCTATGCTTTGGGTCAATGTCCTGTTGCAACACCTATCTTCTGTTGAGCTTCAGCTGGTAGACAGAAAGCCTTAAGTTCTCCTGCAAAATGTCTTGATAAACTTGGGAATTCATTTTTTCCTTCGATGATAGCAATCCGTCCAGGCCCTGACGCAGCAAAGCAGCCCCAAACCATGATGCCCCCACCACCATACTTCACATTTGGGATGAGGTTTTGATGTTGGTGTGCTGTGCCTTTTTTTCGCCACACATAGTGTTATGTGTTTCTTCCAAACAACTCAACTTTGGTTTCATCTGTCCACAGAATATTTTGCTAGTACTGTTGTGGAACATCCTGGTGCTCTTGTGCAAACTGTAAATGTGCAGCAATGTTTTTTGGACAGCAGTGGCTTCCTCTGTGGTATCCTCCCATGAAATCCATTCTTGTTTAGTGTTTTATGTATTGTAGATTCGCTAACAGGGATGTTAGCATTTGCCAGTGACTTTTGTAATTCTTTAGCTGACACTCTAGGATTCTTCTTCACCTCATTGAGCAGTCTGTGCTGTGCTCTTGCAGTCATCTTTACAGGACGGCCACTCCTAGGGAGAGTAGTAGCAGTGCTGAACTTTCTCCATTTATAGACAATTTGTCTTACCGTGGACTGATGAACAGCAAGGCTTTTGGAGATACTTTTATAACCCTTTCCAGCTTTATGCAAGTCAACAATTCTTAATCGTAGGTCTTCTGAGAGCTCTTTTGTGCGAGGCATCATTCACATCAGGCAATGCTTCTTGTGAAAAGCAAACCCAGAACTGGTGTGTGTTTTTTATAGGGCAGGGCAGCTGTAACCAACACATCCAATCTCATCTCATTGATTGGACTTGGCTGACATCTCACTCCAATTAGCTCTTGGAGATGTCATTAGTTTAGGGGTTCACATACTTTTTCCACCTGCACTATGAATGTTTACATGGTGTGTTCAATAAAAACATGGCAACATTTCATTCTTTGTGTGTTATTAGTTTAAGCAGACTGTGATTGTTTATTGTTGTGACTTAGCTGATGATCAGATCACATTTTATGACCAATTTGTGCAGAAATCCATATCATTCCAAAGGGTTCACATACTTTTTCTTGCAAATATATATATATCAGCCATAATATTAAAACCATTGACAGGTAGCATGAATAATGTTGATGATATCATCACTATGGCACCTATCAAAGGGGGAGAGATATTGGGCAACAAGTGAACAGTCCATTTTTGAATTTCATGTGTTGGAAGCAGGAACAATGGACAAGTGAAAAGTGAAGGCTAGACAACTGGGTCAGAGCATCTCCAAAACAGAAGTATTCTGGGGTGTCTCCAGTATGCAGTCATTAGTACCTTCCAACAGTCATGTAAGGAAGAACAACCGGTGGGCCGGCGTCAGGCTCATGGGATCCCAAGGCTCATTGACGCACATGGGGAGCGAAGGCTAGCCTGTCTGGTCTAACCACACAGAAGAGGTACTGTAGTTCAAACTTAAAACTTAATGCTGGCCATGATAGCAAGGTGTCAGAATACACAGTGCATCTCAGTTTGATGCATACGTACTGTGTAGCCAGAGTGCCCATAATGACCTTTCTCCATGAAAGCACCTTTAATGGGTATGTGAGCCTCAGAACTGGACCATGGAGCAATGGAAGAAGGTTACCTGGTATGATGAATTACATTTTCTTTTAGATCAGCAGGTGCACGGCTAGGTGCTTGTGTGGGAAGAGATGGCAGCAGGAAGCACTATTGGGAGACTGACGGAGGCAGTGTTATGCTCTGGACAATGTTCTGCTGGAAAACCTTGGTTCCTGGCATTAATGTGAATGTTACTTTGACATGTGCCATCTACCTAGAGATTGTTGCAGACCATGTACACTCCTTCATGGCAATGATGACAGTGGCTTATTTAAGCAGGATAATTCTGCAACACTGTAAAAATTGTTCAGGAATGGTTTGAGGAACATGACAAGTTCTCCAGATCTCAATCCGATTGAGCATCTCTGGGATGTGCTGGAACAACAAATCCGATCCAACTTGCATGACTTAAAGTAACTGCTGCTAATGTCTCGGTGCCAAGACATTAAAAGGACTTGTGGAGTCCATCGCTTCAGGTATCAGAACTGTTTTGGCAGCACGAGGGGGACCACGATATTAGGCAGGTGGTTTTAATGTTGTGGCT
Organism: Pelobates cultripes; assembly: GCA_933207985.1. Lineage (NCBI taxonomy): Eukaryota > Metazoa > Chordata > Amphibia > Anura > Pelobatidae > Pelobates > Pelobates cultripes. The sequence goes on from OW240916.1 coordinate 225,250,940, forward strand.
GATCCATGTATATCATCATTGGTCCTTGACAGTGTTAACTTATACTCTACTGGGTTTTAGCTCTGTTTATTTGTTTCAGAAATCTTTAAGCAATGTATCCTGCTACCTTGTAAGGAATGCATGCTTTATAATTAATAGCCTGACAAGCAGATCACATATGCTGCTTCTGAAATGCTTATGACAGTAATGATGTATACTCATTAACTAACACTGGCAAAAAGATAGCCTCATATTTCTACTTAGCTGTCAATTATCAGAACCTCCTAAAATACATTACTGAGCAGAGTTCTTACAGAACCCACAGTGAAGATTTGTACACACTATCTTGTGTAGCAAGACCTTTATATTTAGTGCTGTAGCTCTATGATAACACTTGCCTGATGAGATTCTATACTATTTCTACCATAAACTGTTAAAATCACTATCTCCCTCTTAATCAGCAATCAAAGAAAATACAGTCAACAAGCAAGCAGATTGTGAAAGCAGAGCTTACAAATACAAGTCTTACTGTCAGGCTTGCCGTACGCTTACCTCTCCAGTCGGCTATCTGTTCCCCTTCTTCCCCCAGCGTTCCGCTTGCGTGCATATATATGCAACCGATTGAGGTCCAGAATTCAATATTCGCCAAACCGGACGCTGAATTGGGTAAACTAAAGTTTGCGCACAAATATGATGTCAGAGGTCAGATAAAAAGGGTCAAATACCCTCCACGAATAATTATCAATTTCAAATCCATTTACATCAATGAGAAGAGAGACATGCCTATATATACTTTCCTCTCCCATTACTTGTTGGCCAGTTGTGGTTCTTGTTAGCCCAATAGCACGTTCCTCTGGTATCTTTAATATTATTCATTTCTGGTTCTCGTTTATCGTTGTTCCTGTCTTCTGTGATCCTTTTGACTTTGGCTTGTTTAACGTTTAGCTGCTTTTCTGTATCCCTTTGACTCTGTTTGTCCGTTAGCCCGGCCATTCTAAGGACCGGTATACAGAAAGTATATTTTTGTGATTGTCTGTGCATTCAGGTTCCAAAGATACTGGCCACTGCAAGCCTGGAAGGTCCATGACACATGTACCAGGGTTAAATTTCGGCTTGCTAGAGCTGAATTTTTGTTTGCCATTGGCTAGTGGCAAGTAGACATTTTGAAGCCCATGCTAATTATTTTGTGATAATGGGTACCTACAAGTAATGCATGTATATTCAGTGGAGGAAAACCTAACTAACCCAGATACAAAGCGTAGGGTTTGGATGGCTAAAACAAATTTGTCAAGTGGTCCATGAGATTGACCTGCCTGAATTATTTTCGACAAGCAAGAGGATGAGGAAAGGACCAGAGTGGCAATGATTCTTTCCCTAAGGATGCTAGGAATGTCTAGCTAGTCTAAAGAGTGCATTGCCCTTCTACACTGAGTAAAATTAAGGAAGAGATATGAGAATTTGAAACTTTTTAAATTTAATTAATTGATTTATAGGGAATTACCAGGCCATAGATAAGATAGAAAAAACAAACCCCATCATACTCTTTTGTTCTATTTAAAGGAACACTATACACCATAGTGTTAGGAATACAAACAAGTATTCCTAACACTATCATGTTCCCCTGCCTAGCAAGGCCCCTACTCTGTCTAGGTTTGAAAGGTGAGTTTAATTTACCCTTCTTCCCTTTCTGCATTGGTCACACTGTGGCCACTCTGCCTCCCCGGCTGAAATCATCAAGATTTATGACCTCGGCCAATTCAATGTTTCCACAAGGGGCAACATTGGAGGCTAGTGTGCCTTTGTGGCAGATCACCATGGTGAGCAAATCAAATGCTCTCTAGGAGCATTTGATTGAGAACCGAGTCTGGCTAGGTTCTTACAAGGGCAGCGCCTCTAGCGGCTATCAGAGAGACAGCCACTAGAGGTATGCTTAATCCTACAACTGAAACATTACAGTTTCTACACATATGCAATATTTTATATTGCAAGGTTAAAACTAAAGGACCACAACAATCAGACCACTTAATTTGGACGAAGTGGACTGGGTGCCTTTATTGGTCCTTTAAACTTAATAAAATTAAATATAAATGTATGTTGGCTCTCAAACCTGCAAATGGGTGCTGGTATCAGGGTTACCTACCTATATTAACCCCAACATGAATATACAAAAAAGGAATGTTACCGCACTCCAAATTGTTGCTCCAAAAAATCAAAAAGGTATTCATTGGATAGTGTAAACAAAAAATAAAAAAATTAAGGTAATCAATTAGTGCATCACTTCACATGAAAATTCATCTATGTACACACATATTTCATTAGTTGGTAAAACATAAATTCATATACTGTACAAATTAAATTCATATTCTGTACATCATATAAATAAATAAATCAAAAAATAATAATACATCAATAATAATTTGTCAGAAAGACTTGATCAAGAAAAAATCATAAACACATAAATCAGAAAAAATTCATAAAAAAATTATAAAAAGTTAATAAGACCCGAATCCTGAGCACATCATAAATCAAAGCTTAGTGAAATATGCTTGAGATACGTCCTACCATACTCTGTGCTATTTATGAAGAATATAGATGGTCCTGCGTTAAATGGTAACAGAATCTCTAGAAAAAGATGAAATACAGAAAAAAAAATAAAAAAAATTTGTTCAATGACTGTCCTGAAAAAATAGTGAGAAACATGAAAAATGAAAAACTAAAAAATGAGTGTGTGTATGGACGCAGCAGAGTCTGTGTGTGTGTGTGTGTGTGCATGGACTCAGCAGTGTGTGTGTATGGACTCAGCAGTCTGTGTGTGTATATGGACTCAGCAGTCTGTGTGTGTGTCTATGTGTGGGAGTGGACTCAGCAGTCTGTGTGTGGACTCAGCAGTCTATCAATAATTAAAATTCCTGTGAGTTGTTGTGTAGGATGGGCCCCAGTGAGCTTCTATTTAGTGAGCATGTGTGTGTCAGTGAGCTTGTCTTTAGTGAGCTTGTGTGTGTCCCTGAACTTCTTTGTAGTGAGCCTTCTGTTTATACAAGTGAGTTTGTCTGTAGTAAGCTTGTGTGTGAGTCAGAGAGTTTTGTCTGTCAGTAAGCCTATTTGCACATGTCAGTGAGTGTGTGTGCTTACTGTACTATATATATATATATTGACTTGTAGGAATGGCATACATTTTTTTGCAGGGCTGCTTTGGATTCCCAGGGATTCCCAGTTTGGCCCTGCCAGCGAGTGCACTTTACAGCTGAATCATCTGTGTGAGCTGCCGCACACTTTAGCCCTGTTACACGCGTCTGGGAGCTGCTGTTGACAGGTACTAGTAGTCTAGAGATTGGGACATGGGGTATATGCTCAGCTATCTGTATAATACAGATCTGTGTGTATATAATATCCCGGGATAGTCAGTGCTTCCTGTATAGTGCTGCTCTCTGTATAATACAGGCCTGTGCCTGTATAATATCCCGGGACAGTCAGTGCTCCCTGTATAGTGCTGCTCTCTGTCTTGGGATATTATACACAAACAGACCTGTATTATACAGAGAGCAGCACTATACAGGGAGCACTGACTGTCCCAATTTATTATACACACAACCCTGTATTATACAGAGAGCACTGACTGTCCAGGGATATTATACCCAGACAGTAATTGATAGCTGTGCTGCAAAATGTCCTTGGAAATTTTTTTTCAAATGTTGGCAACTATGGCACTGTATCAAGGGTAATGTGTTTGTTTTTTTAATAATCCCTGGTGGAAAATAATGAATCCTCCACCAGGGATTATTAAAAAAACAAAACACATTGTGTCGGGGGCGGGGCTTAACATGCAGCAGGGGAGGGGTCAAACTGCAGCGAGGGCGGGGTTAAATGTGCCCCTCTACTTTTGTCCCTGGCCCTCCATGTGCCCCCCCTAAAAATGAATCCTAGAGATGCCAATGTGCAATAATAATGAATCCTAGAGAAGGTAATGTGAAATAAATTAAACTGCTGAAAAGCCTCACCAGAAGAGACAACCATTGTAAATAACATGTCTATCTGACATAGTAATTTAAGGGGACAAAAGTTTGTACTAAATGTACATGAAAAAGGAAAAAATGTAAAAATGTAGAGAGAGAAAAATAATAATAATAAAAACGAAAAGTAGACAATAAAAAATAGACAATAAAAAAGAGGAAATAAAAGAAATGTAAAGAAATATGAGACGTGAAAAACCAGAAAAAAGAAAAAAAGAGAAAATTATAAAAGAGGAAAAAAGTGAAAATGATGAAAAAATTATAAAAAATGAAAAAGGGGAGAGGGTCCAACTATAGTGGATCAACATCACAGTAATGCCTTAATGAACTAGTACAAGTACTCAACAGCAGTGTCGTGTATAAAATACCTGTGGGAACCTGGATACAAAGCAGGTATCGGACCAAATCTGGTCAATCTGATATAAGTAATAGAAGGAGCGTATATGAGAAATCGGCCCATAGGGTCCCACGTAGGAGACTGAAGGGAATACAAATATATAGATATAAATGAGTATCTTTGCATATACTAATGAACAACATGAAAAACTAAAGTGAAAAGTCAATATAAGTCAGTCCCCCAATTACGCGAGACTTAACCTATTTCATGCAGTACCCCATAAACAGTGTTTGCGGTAGTAATCCTCATTGAGTCCCAAAGGATGCAACGTTTCTAAAATGCTGTCTATTGCCTCGCCGTTTTAATGGAGGTCCACCATCTATAACCTGAAAACTAACTGATTGACACAGGGCCATTTGAAGGAATTTGGGGGCCCCAAGTTTAATGGACATGACATTTCCCCTGAGCGCTCTGCTCAGCTCCCTCGCATGCCGCAGAGTGATGCTGGGAGCCGGAATATGACGCCAGCGCCGCCAGACCGACCAACCGGATTGTAAGTTAGCCGCAAGGCTAACAAGACATTTGCCCTGGGCATTTTTTTTGGAAAGTGCCGCCCACGGCAAATGCCTTGTTTGCCTCGTGGCTAATACGTCCCTGGTCATTGTCTTGCGGCCCCAGGCCAGCTCGTTTATTACACATATATTCTAGTCGAGGTTGGACTTTTTCTTCCTGCGACACTATGCTGTGAACTCTTAATAATTGTGCTAAGAGTTTTCTACTGTTACAGGTAAGATTCATCTGTAGGAAAAGGCTACTGATTGCACAAGGTTTGATTTCCTGGTAATTATAAGGCATTTGATTTGATTAGTTAGCTACTTGCTATTGATTGCTGTTTAATTAGCTATTGTTTGCAAATAAGCAGAGGCCTACCCAGGTGTTAAACATTCCTAGTGGGTGGTGATTTTAGGAGTTATATAAGGGTTGTTGTCATTAGCTTGGCTAATATAGCTTGGTTGCTTCATCTTAGTGTTGCTTCTAAGTGTGTGGTTGGAGATATTCTGAAGATAACCTGGAGGTAATCTGAGGTATTCAGGAGGATAAATAAAAAGTTAGGATTCGTTTGATTTAAATTATTCACCTCATTGGAATGGCAGACTTAGTTCAGTGTAATAGTTGCTATGAGTTTGTTTCACATTCCACTTTTTGGAGGTTTGGTTGTTGTCTAATCTGTAGACAGTTCTCTATCTTGCGGCAGGAGATTGTATTTTTGAAGTCTGAGATTTGTAAATTATCCGGTAAACAAACTCAGACTGGAACTGCTGCAAAGCCACTGCCACAGAGACATACTAGGAATGGCAGATGGATTACTGTAGGATCTAGTAGACATAGAGTTGTGGATAAAAGGCATATTGCACAGTCTGTTGCTCTACATAATTAATTTTCTGCACTTTCAGAGTGTAATGGTGTTATGGAGAGAGGCACTGAGGGTAGTGGTGTTGTGGAGAGAGTCACTGAGGCTAATGGTGTTGTGGAGACAGGCTCGGGCACTGAGGCTAGTGGTTTTGTGGAGACAGGCTCAGACACTGAGGCTAATGGTGTTGTGGAGACAGGCTTGGAGACTATGGTGAGGCCTAATAGAAAGCTGTTGCCGCTGGGGAATGGAGACTGGGCTCCCAATTCCCAATAAATCATACTGCCGCTGGGGAATGGAGACTGGGCTCCCAATTCCCTGTAACACACGCTGCTGCTGGGGGTCAGGACCAACTATCTCTGCCCCCTGTAACTCAGCCTGCCGCTGGGGAATGGAGACTGGGCTCCCAATTCCCTGCTGTATCTCCCGCTGGGGAATGGAGACTGGGCTCCCAATTCCCTGCAATTCACTCTGCTGCTGGGGGCCAGGACCAACTATCTCTGCCCCCTGTAACTCAGCCTGCCGCTGGGGAATGGAGACTGGGCTCCCTATTCCCTGCAGAACCTGCCGCTGGAGTTCCTCCCAACGTGCCAGCTGACCTTCTCTTTCTGCCCGGTATTGCAGATTCTTGAACACTAGGTTCCTCATGGACTGCACGTATTTCTCAGCTGGATTGGGTCCAAAGAACTTCAGCCGCAATCCCATCATATTATCGAACTCTCTCCTAGAGTAGCTGTACTCCACTGCTGGTTCCATTCTGGTGCTGTCAGGATCGCTGTACTCAGACATGCGTTGCCCTAAATTTGTAAATCCAGGGAATGGTGTCTCCTGTAGCTGTCCTTCTGGCTGTAGGAACGATCCTGCCGCTTGCCACCAATTGTAACGGCACCCACAGGCATAAAAAGGGTTAAACTGCCGTTTAGTAGATCTTCCCTTCCAGAGACACAGGCACAGGTACTGCAGAACACCAATCCGCCGAACAGGAAACCATATGAATGCCGTAAACAGCCGAATAGGAAAAACCATACAAATAGGTTTACACTCCTAGCAGTCAAACTGGAACAGCATACAATAAATCCCCCCAAGAACGAGACAAGGCTCCGTTTTGAGGGTCAAGCAGGAACAGACAGAGCTGTGGGTTTATTGTTCTTAAATACACATTAGTACCACTCACAGGGTTTTGGAACACAACCAATAAACACATACAATACACTCAGATACTCCCACACAAAATCCTCCCCTCTGCCTGTGATACAATTACCTTACACAATGGGTAATGTAATTATCACAAGCAGAGAAATACATTTTTTCAACATTATTCATAACTTGAAAAGTATGCATCACATTCACATTACATTTTCAGAATCAGCATACTCCAAATACAAACATATGTCAAAATCATCCAAATTGGTCCAGTGGTTTAAAAGATAGATCGTAGTCCTTTGTGACCAAAGGAAGCATGGCTTTTCTGCCCAAAACCAGTTTCACAGAGTCTTCTATTCTGGAGATAATTGGGAAGTAATCCAATTATCTCCAAGGACAGAGGCAAAACTCCATTGAACACATGGCAGCAAAAGACAATAAAACAGATAAAAACATATAACTGTGCAGCCATTGCACAAAACAGGTACATTCAACATATCCCCAGATAGCTCAGATCTGAGCGCACATTATTACTGAATGGCGCTCAGAGCACACACATACAGTTCAATTGCCATGGAGCCAAAGTCTTTCCCATAGTCTTTCATTATACGAATGGGCTCCATGGCATAGCTATCTGGGGTATCACCGCTCAAACAGGGCCAGCACCGAATGACCCGGCTTTCGTGTCTCCGCAGGGGAAAATCAAGCGTTTCAACATGGGGCCATAGTCTAAAAGCAGCAGGCGGGCAACCAGGCTCCTCACATGCACAGTGGCGAGATTGGTCTCGTCACACCTATTACTCTTCAAATTTCCAGATTTTCCACACTGTCACCTATAGCAGACATCCCAAGTCTTCTGGTAGTTCCGGGAGACTCCCTTATTTTGCATGCGGCTCCCTGACACCTTCATATCATATATAATATCCCAGAAATCACACACACAATTTGACATGCAATGTATATCAGATTGTGTGTGTTGGTTTACCAGGATATTATACATGATTTGTGCCCCCCTTCCTCATATTCACTTTAAGAGCCGACCACAGAATCAGCCGGCAGGGAGGGAGTGATGGCAGCCTGTCACTTCCTCCCTGCTTCACAGAGGACCGCACAGGAGGACTGGAGGGAGGAGGCAGCATGGAGTCAGCAGCTGTAAAGGCAGCATGGGGCAGATGAGAGGCTGGAGTGAACTGCTACTGCATGCCCACTCCCATCAGCCAGAGCTCCAGGACACAAAGGTAAGGTAACATCAGGGTGGCTGAAAATATATAAAGTATGTGTCAGTGTTTATCTGAGTGTGTGTATCTGCATGTTTGTGTCAGTGTGTGTATCTGAGAGTTTGTGTCAGTGTGTGTATCTGTGTGTACGTGTTAGTGTTTGTATCTGAGTGTTTGTGTCAGTGTGTATCTGTGTCAATGTGTATCTGATTGTTTGTGTCAGTGTGTGTATCTATGTGTCAGTATGTATCTGATTGTTTGTGTGTCAGTGTGTGTGGCAGTGTGTGTGTCAGTGTGTGTGTATCTGAGTGTGTTTGTGCGTGTGCGTGTATCTGTGTGTTAAGGTGTTCATACGTGTTTGTGGGCTCTGTGTGTCTGTGGTAAGGGGGTGCCTGCATGTGCGCGCGGGGGTGGGGGCGGCGCTGTAGATGGTGAAGAGCCACCTACCTGAAATGCATTTTTCCAAGTTGGGATATCTGCTATAGTGCCAGTAGCACATTTCACATTGAACACATATAGACATGGAATACTTTATTGAACACATTTCTTAAACAGTGATAAACTGTCAGGGATGTATTTTGGGTAATAAACGTTAATTTATGCTATGTTTGTTGCACAGCCTTTATGTAAACAAGCAGTGACTAAGTTATTAAACAAACTGCTGAATGAAACCTTTCATTTGACCGCATAAAACCAGCAGATTAGTCTGAATCTTTTTTTATTTACAGGCAACATTATTTTGCTCATTCATTGAGGCTCTAAGTAATCCTGACTCATAACTCCTTTCATAATCTTGCTAAAGAAGCATATTAATATACCAATTACATTACACACTGCAGTTCTCTTCAAGACATCATTTAATCCATTAAAATGAAGCGAAATGAAATGAGGCAGCAAAATCTAACCTGACACTGTCACATCCTGCTCTGGGTTATGTGGAAAAATGTGGTTTGTGGAATTCATTCTGCATAAATTTGCATTACAAATACGGTTGCAAAGCAAATAAATAATCTTTCATAGAATGCTTATAAAGACAAGGATACCACCTGATCTGTTTGGGTGTAAGCTCAAATATAAGAGGTGTTATAGCAAAAGCAGCTATATCAAATCTGTTTACCTTCTGATGCAAATACATGAGTACATACCTTGTAATTTTCAGTGTATCCAATCTATCTACCCTGTTAGCATAACTTGTTTCCATTAAAATTAAAGGCACACCAAAAAAAAAAAACTATCTTAATGAAGTGGCTTTGGTGTATAGATCATGCCCCTGCATGCTCATGTCTCTGCCATTTAAGAGTAAAAGGACAACTGTCACTTAAAAAAATATTTTTTAAATATAATAATCATTTCATCGAGTAAGGATTTTTAAAATAAAGTATATGCACAAAAGAAAAAGATAAAACTTATCCCTACCTTTACTATACAGCAGGATCCTTGACGCATATAAATGCACCTTGAGTCGGTTGAGTGACATTCACTAGAGGTGGCCGTAGGAATGATTTTTTTTTTTTTATAAAACATACATTTACATCTGATTACTGCATATGTATGTTTTTGTGTATATATTTCTGCTTGAAATGCATTTGTTCTGCTTCTCATAGTATTATTTGGAATGACACAGCTTTTTACTCCCAATGCTTCTCTAAGAGAAGTATTGGATTGGACTGGAAGATGTCAGCATGCTCTGGTGACAAAGGAGTCAGAGCGAGCGGCTGCAACAACTGTGTCGTAATAGAGGAGCATTGAGGACCATAGTCACATGTGTGAGGCTCGCCGTCATCAGCCAATCAAAATAATGTCATAGAGAATTATTGAATGCAATTATTCTCTATGCCAGCAGTTACAACACTATGCGTAGAAACATAGAAACATAGAATGTGACGGCAGATAAGAACCATTCGGCCCATCTAGTCTGCCCAATTTTCTAAATACTTTCATTAGTCCCTGGCCTTATCTTATAGTTAGGATAGCCTTATGCCTATCCCACGCATGCTTAAACTCCTTTATGGTGTTAACCTCTACCACTTCAGCTGGAAGGCTATTCCATGCATCCACTACCCTCTCAGTAAAGTAATACTTACTGATATTATTTTTAAACCTTTGTCCCTCAAATTTAAGACTATGTCCTCTTGTTGTGGTAGTTTTTCTTCTTTTAAATATAGTCTCCTCCTTTACTGTGTTGATTCCCTTTATGTATTTATGTATTTCAATGTTTCTATCATATCCCCCCGTCTCGTCTTTCCTCCAAGCTATACATGTTAAGATCCTTTAACCTTTCCTGGTAAGTTTTATCCTGCAATCATGAACCAGTTTAGTAGCCCTTCTCTGAACTCTCTTTAAGGAATCAATATCCTTCTGAAGATACGGTCTCCAGTACTGCGTACAATACTCCAAGTGAGGTCTCACCAGTGTTCTGTACAATGGCATGAGCACTTCCCTCTTTCTACTGCTAATACCTCTCCCTATACAACCAAGCATTGTGCTAGCATTTCCTGCTGCTCTATTACATTGTCTGCCTACCTTTAAGTCATCAGAAATAATCACCCCTAAATCCCTTTCCTCATATGTTGAGGTTAGGACTCTATCAAATATTCTGTACTCTGCCCTTGGGTTTTTACGTCCAAGATGCATTATCTTGCACTTATCCACATTAAATGTCAGTTGCCACAATTCTGACCATTTTTCTAGTTTATCTAAATCATTTGCCATTTGGCTTATCCCTCCTGGAACATCAACCCTGTTACATATCTTAGTATCATCAGCAAAAAGACATACCTTACCATCAAGACCTTCTGCAATATCACTAATAAAAATATTAAAGAGAATGGGTACAAGTACAGATCCCTGAGGTACCCCACTCGTGACAAGTCCAAGCTTCGAATATATTCCATTGACTACAACTGTCTGTTGCCTGTCACTCAGCCACTGCTTTACCCATTCAACAATATTGGAATCCAAACTTAAAGATTGCAGTTTATTGATAATCCTTCTATGTGCAACAGTGTCAAAAGCCTTACTAAAAATCTAGGTAAGCAATGTCTACTGCACCACCCTGATCTACAATTTTAGTTATCCAATCAAAAAAATCAATAAGATTAGTTTGGCATGATCTCCCTGAAGTAAACCCATGTTGTCTCTGATCTTGAAATCCATGTGTTTTTAGATGTTCAACAATCCTATCCTTTAACATAGTTTCCATTACTTTCCCCATTACTAAAGTAAGGCTTATTGGCCTATAGTTGCCCGACTCCTCCCTATTACCTTTCTTGTGAATGGGCACAACATTCGCTAACTTCCAATCTTCTGGGACTACTCCTGTTAACAATGATTGGTTAAATTAGAGAAAATTTATGACAAACTTACTGTAATTTTCTTTTCCTGGCTATTTCTCATGGCAGCATCACTTATGGGTAGCTCCTCCCTTAGTAGTCACAGGACAGGAATTAGATTAATTAATCAGACTGATAGGTATAAAGAGTCCCTCCTCCCCTTACACCTTAGTCCAATTATAAAGCTGAAATAGAGAATGGGCGGGAACCCTGATGCTGCCATGAGAAATAGCCAGGAAAAGAAAATTACGGTAAGTTTGTCATAAATTTTCTCTATTCCTGGCTAATCATGGAAGCATCACTTATGGGTAATACCCAAGCTTCACAAAAATATAGGGTGGGAATAATAATCCAAAAATTACACAAAAACTGAAACACATGCAGCAAAGAAAAGTTTAATATCAACTAGATAAAGAGACCGTAGACAGGACACCCTTCCCAAAGGAGGTGGAAGGAGACTCCACATCTAGTTTGTAGTGCTTCATGAATGTCATCGGAGAAGACCAGGTGGCTGCTCTGCAAATATCATCGTATGGAACCTCTGCCTAGCTAGCCCATGAAGTTGATAATGCTCTAGTAGAATGAGGTCTTATCTCCCGAGGGGGTGATATACCTTTAGAGATGTACGCCTTCTTAATTATCAGAGAAATCCAACGTTTCAACGTAGACAAAGAAGCCGCCTCACCTCTCCTTGCTCCCAATGGCAAAACGAAGAGTTGGTCCGTTTTACGGAAAGACTCAGAACGTTTAAGATAAGCAGACAAGCAGTTCATGACATCCAAACGTTGCCATCTAACCTCCTCCTGAGAAGAGGGGTTGGGGTAAAATGATGGAAGAACCACTTCTTGAGAGAGGTGAAACTGAGAAACTACCTTCGGAAGAAACTCTGGTTTTGGTTTCAGACACACCCTATCTTGGTAGAATCGTAAACAAGAAGAAGATGTAGAAAATGCCTTAATTTCTGAAATCCTTCTTGCCGAAGTAATTGCCACCAAAAACAAAGTTTTATACGTCAGGAGAGTAGTATCCAAACTTTCAAGAGGAACAAACAGATCCTTAGTGAGATAATTGAGCACCATAGGAAGGTCCCAAGGAGGGGTAGTAGATCTGGAAGGAGGCCTCAACCTGAAGGCCGCTTTGAAGAACCTGGAAATCAAAGGATCCGAAGCCCATGAGATGTTGCACAAAGCTGAAAGTGCCGAAGACTGAACCTTCAAGGTGCTGAGGCTAAGGCCCTTGTCCAGGCCCTCTTGCAGAAACTCCAAAACTTCAGTATTGCTAGGATGCAGAAAGTACACATTATGAGACGATGCCCAAGTTTGGAACACATTCCAGATCCTATGGTAGCATGAAGAAGTGGAAGCCTTCCTGGAGAGCAGAAGGGTATTGATCACTGCCTCCAAGAGACCTAGTAATTGGAGTCTTTCCTTCTCAAGACCCATACCCCCAGTTTGAGGCGATCCGGATGAGGATGGAATACAGGGCCCTGCGATAGCAGATCCTCCATCACTGGAAGAGGCCAAGGTTGTTCCTGGCTCATCATGGCCAATAGGGGAAACCACGGCCTCCGAGGCCAAATCGGAATTACGGCAATGACTTTCCTGCCTTCCGACCAAACCTTCCGCAGGAACCTGGGTATCATGGGTAGGGGAGGGAAAGCATACCCCAGATCGAACGACCAAGGGAGAGAGAGAGCATCCTGGCCCAGTGCCTGACAGTCCGGATGGAGAGAGAAGTAATTCTCCACCTGGTGATTCTGAGACGATGCCATCAGGTCGATCTGGGGCATGCCCCACCGATGAGCAATTTCTGCAAAGATTGCCGGGTGAAGTTGCCATTCTCCCGGAAGAATTTCCTTTCTGCTGAGGAAGTCTGCCGTTACGTTCTCCGAACCTGGGAGATAAATCGCCTTCAGGCCTTGAAGATACGTCATGGCTACAGCCATAAAGGGAGCCAGCTCTTCCAGGAGCAACCTGCTCCTCGTGCCACCTTGGTTGTTCACATATGAGGCCACCGCTCGGTTGTCTGTTTTGATTAGAACCCAAGAATTCCTTAGCCTTGGTAGGAATCTCAAAATGGCCTTGTAAACCGCTCTCAGTTCCCTTAAGTTTGAGTGTAGGCGACTCTCTTCTCGGGCCCACTTCCCTTGAGTCCATACAGTACTGAAGTGGGCACCCCATCCAAAAGAACTGGCATCTGTTGTAATAACCTTCCAAAGGGGGTCTTCCAACTGGAAGCCTGTTGTCAAATTCCTCTCGCTCTTCCACCAGTTTAAGGTTTTCCTTATGGGAAGGGGGAGAGATATCATCTGTTCCAAATCCGCTTCCACTCTGTTGAACTGGAGAAGGAAGCAGTTCTGGCCCGGACGGAACTTCCACTGGGCCCACTTCACCAAGCCTATTGTTGATGTCAAGGAACCCAGGAGGCTCATGACTTCTCTTGTAGGTGCAGTGTCGAGATCTTGTAGCTTCCTTACTTTGTCCCTGATCTTCTTGACCCTTTCTGGAGACAGGAACATATGTGCAGACACGGTATTCACTACCGCACCCAGGAAAATTATCGTTTGTGCAGGAACGAGGGAGCTCTTTTCCACGTTCAGGAGCCAACCATGGTCTTGAAGAATGGACATTGCCACTGACGTATGTTGAGCAACAATTCCTTGAGACGGGCCCAAGATGAGAATGTCGTCCAAGTAATGGAATATCTCGATACCCTTCTCCCTTATAAAGGCTATCAAGGTGACCAGAACTTTTGAGAACGTTCTTGGAGCCAGGCTGAGGCCAAAGGGTAGTCCCCGGAACTGGAAGTGCCTCCCTAGCGCCCAAAACCTGAGAAAACGTACATGATCTTGATGGATCGGGATATGATAGTAGGCGTCCCTTAAGTCTATTGAGGTCATCCAGTCTCCTTTTTTGACACACTTCAAGATGGTCCTCAAGGATTCCATTTTGAACGTCCTTACGTCGAGCAAGGAGTTCACGCCTTTCAAATTCAAGATGAGACGCCATTTTCCCTGTGGTTTTGGGGCCAAGAAGACCGTGGAGTAAATTCCCTGGAACCATTCCCGTTTTGGAACTTCTTCCACCACTTTTTGTTCCAGGAGTACAGAAATGCAGGACCTCATGGCCCTTCGTTTGATGCCTACCGGAACCTTTGATTTTCTGAAGAATGCAGTTTTCGGGTGAGATGAGAATTCTATTCTGTAACCTTCTTTTACGATGGAAGTGACCCATAGGTCTGAAATATTGCTGGCCCATATGGGTTAGAAGAACTTCAGTCTTCCTCCCACCATCCCCGAACGGGCCTGGAGACCTTCAGAAGTTCTTCCCTGGGGTTCTAGCACCCCTTCCTCTGGAAGCTTTACTGGAAGATGAGTGTGAATAGGATTTCCATGAAGAATTCCTGGAAAACTCCCTTCCTGGTTTATAGCTTCTGCTGTCCCGAAAGGACCGATCCTTGAACCGCTTGGTCTTCCAGGAGGAGGGAAAACTCTTCCTGCCAGCTTGAGGTAAAAACGCCTTTTTCCCATCAGCAGCTTTTTGAATAGGATCTTCCAGAATTTTCCCAAAAAGGAGATCCCCCTGGAACGGAAGTGCACACAGGGAAGCCTTAGAAGCATAGTCAGCACCCCACGAATGAAGCCACAAGGCCCTTCTAGAAGCCACAGACAGGGCCATGCTTTTGGCAATCATGCGTGTGATGTCCAGGGAGGCCTCTGAACAGAATTCTGCGGCCAGACTAAAGTCCTTGAGGCTTTCCAACAGATGTTCCCTACGGACACCTTGATCAATGTCGTCCTTCAGATTAGCGAGCCACACTTTCAAGGCTCTGGAAAGAGTCGTCAGTGCCACTGCCGGCTGAAGGGCGGACCCTAGGGTCAAGTAGGCTTTAATCAGGTCTCCATCCATACGCTTCTCCTAAGGCTCCCTGAGATATGCCATGGAGTCAATAGGCAGTGCAGTTTTCTTGGCCATATGGATCACTGCAGCGTCAATTTTAGGAACTGAGTTCCACAGGCAGCAATCTACTGCAGAGTACGGATAAACCCTCGCAAACTTATTTTTTAAGGTGGACTTCTTTTCAGGCTTATTCCATTCCTGAAGGATCACATCCCTGATTGACTTATGCACCGGGAAAGTAGGTCTGTTAGGCTTTAGGTCCTCAAAAAACCTGTCAGCCTCCTTCAATTCAGATCTTTCTTCAGCGAGACTAAGCGTGTCTCTGAGAAGGGTAATAAGTCTATCCACAGACCTGGAGTCAAGAGACCTGGAGGCATATTCAGCTTCCTCCTCACCTTCATCTGATATCTCCCAGACATCAGGGTCCTCATCAGAGCTGGAAGACTGAGGTTCCGCTCTGCGCCTCTTACTTGGACTACTAGAACCTGTGGTAGCCCTAAAGCCCTCAGCAATGGCCTGAGAAATCCAGAGTTTAAGGTCGTTTTATGGAGAGCTCCTACTGGGGTCATCAGCGACTTCCAACAAGCATTCCCTGCAAAGGTTCCTTCCATTCGGAGCGGGCAAAGAACAATTAATGCATTTATTTGACTTTTCCCGTGATTTTCTCGCTGGAGAATTCAAATGAACGCTGGGGCTGGAATAAAGCCATATATGACATATATTACAGGCTCAGTATGGCACTCTTTTAACAAACCCTCCCTCCTCCCCCTAACACAATTAATAAATGGCTCACCTATGTTTTCTAGAGAGGGATCTTGCAGAGGCAGAGGGAGAATCCATTCTATAAAGAAGAACCAAAGGAAATTCAAGACCAAAATCCCCAAAGTGACAAAGAGGCAAGCTGACAAGCAATACATTCAATAAGTAGTAAAAGCAGCAATTCTACCTTAAAGAGCAGAGCATCCACTATGCAGCCAGGCAGCAGACAAGAGTAGCTGGGCACAAACTGAACACCAATGCTTTCCAGGGGAAAAAAACAGCATAAGCCAGCAGACACAGCGACCAGGCAGCTGTAAAAAGCGTTTTAAATAGGTCCGGGCAGCGAACAGCTGATCGCCCGGTTCACGCATGCGCAGAG
The DNA here is from genome assembly GCA_933207985.1 of Pelobates cultripes. Lineage (NCBI taxonomy): Eukaryota > Metazoa > Chordata > Amphibia > Anura > Pelobatidae > Pelobates > Pelobates cultripes. The sequence goes on from OW240916.1 coordinate 225,267,406, forward strand.
CGCTGGAACGCACGCTATGCGTTCCAAACGCTCACGACCGGCAAATCACTTCCAGTTTCGCCGGAACTGGCCGCAAGTAACAAACAATCGGCTGGAATCGGCGAAATGCAAATGCGTTCCAGCCCCCGATGCCCGGGCGCACAGGGAGCCCCAGGGAGCAGGTAAGCCTGCACACCCACACATCTCACAGAGGCTCTAGGAAGAGTTCACTTAGAACTTGTGGAGTATAGATACTGCAATTCAGCACTCCTCATAGAGCTATCTCACCAGCTCTAGCCAAGGAGCAGGGAAGGCACCAACAAAGAGGCAAGAGAAACAGATCCCAAAGGACAAGACCCCTAAGTATGGACTCCAATACTGCCAACAAGGTATGGGGGGGTATATAACCCCAATTAGAAGGGGCAGGCTGAAAACAGGGGGAATTTTTAAGGCTAACCAACCCCACATAAAACAGAAATTAGTGTCTCCCTCAAACACTTACTTCCCACGCTGCAGTTCAGTACTTACACTGAACCTGACCCAGTTAGTCCTGCTCATGCAGGCTGTTTACTGGGTCCTTCAAATGAAGAGAGGCTGAACTTCATTTGGAACGAACCCACGACAAACGCAGGAAGGTGGCCATAAAACAAATGTAAAAAGTCCTGTAGAACTTGCTAAGGACAGGAAAAAAGACTGAGGTGTAAGGGGAGGAGGGACTCTTTATTTCTAGAGAGGGATCTTGCAGAGGCAAGATCTAATTCCTGTCCTGTGACTACTAAGGGAGGAGCTACCCATAAGTGATGCTGCCATGATTAGCCAGGAAAAATCTGTTAATGGTTTTGCTAGTACACCACTAAGCTCTTTTAATAGCTTTGGGTATATTCCATCAGGTCCCATTGCATGCGCGTGTAACGTCATGGTATACCTGGGTATGAGAGCTGGGATAGAGTATCCAGAGGGCTTGGAGGCCTGGCTTTAAGCTGCTCTTCCAAACCTTTTATCTATTAAACTATTCATATTTGGAGGGCAGAGCAAGGGGGAGGACCTAGTGAAGACATTTTAACAACTTAATTACATGCAGTTTGTTATAGTGAGTGCAGAGTTTCTGTTTTGCTTCTAAACACAATCAAATACTCTTTCACAGCATCCACCTGTTCTGTGTTGCAGTTACATATTGTAAAGGGGTGTCAAATGTTGGTAAAATTGGTCAGTAATATTCTAAAACAAGTGAGATAAAAAAGTATATATATTTTGAAAACACAGTTTACTATTAAAAACTATACAACTCACAGTAATGTATCATGTATAGTTATATCACAGAGCTCCACACCTATGAATGTACAACAGTATGCTGTGTGTATTAGTGCATCACAGAGCTCCACAATAATAAAAGTCATAATGACTTACACTGCCACAAAACAGTCTGGCCCATCCTGAGATTGGGTTTTGGATTCATCCATTATCATGCACACAGAAAATCATGGACCTGAAGCAATATGTATTGTTTCTTCATGTTCATATTAAAAAATAAAACTGAGGGTTACTGTTTCTTTAAGAAATATTTCATCTTTATAAATTGGATTAACATTTAGCAGTTAAGTTTATAACTGCTGAAATTCACAGTTGTTTTGTTTTTTTGGTTTGAAGTAGATCTACTCTAGAGACTGAATTATTTGTAATGGAACGGTTTTAATTAACAATGGACATGATATACTCTTTGGGGAACAGAAGTGCTGCGTAGAGTAAGACTTTATTTTCCAGTACTGCAATGTGAGGCTATGATTTTCAACCCGTTGGGGATGGAGGCAATTGGCCAATTTCTGAACCAAAACAATACATAGAATTTGCGATATGTGTTTGTACTACTGTAATATAAGGGTTTCTCCTTACGTGCATCCATACATATGATATATTGTTTTTTAAAGGACAGAAAAGGCTTTATTTTAACATGCTACACATATACCTAACACAACATCAAGTGTGATTTTTTTTTAATGTGTTTACTTTTTTGCTTATAATACATTTTACACATCGCGTTCAACTAAAGAAAAGACTCAAAATAGAGTCACACATCAGTCTTGATTGTTAAATGCCTCATATGTCTAAGATCTCAAATACGTTTTGGTATTCAACGTTAACCTATACCTTCTCTAATAACGTTAAAGGGGCACTATAGTCACCTGAGCAACTTTAGCTTAATGAAGCAGTTTTGGTGTATAGAACATGCCCCTGCAGCCTCACTGCTCAATCCTCTGCCATTTAGGAGTTAAATCCCTTTGTTTATGAACCCTAGTCACACCTCCCTGCATGTGACTTGCACAGCCTTCCATAAACACTTCCTGTAAAGAGAGCCCTATTTAGGCTTTCTTTATTGCAAGTTCTGTTTAATTAAGATTTTCTTTTCCCCTGCTATGTTAATAGCTTGCTAGACCCTGCAAGAGCCTCCTGTATGTGATTAAAGTTCAATTTAGAGATTGAGATACAATTATTTAAGGTAAATTACATCTGTTTGAAAGTGAAACCAGTTTTTTTTTCATGCAGGCTCTGTCAATCATAGCCAGGGGAGGTGTGGCTAGGGCTGCATAAACAGAAACAAAGTGATTTAACTCCTAAATGACAGTGAATTGAGCAGTGAAATTGCAGGGGAATGATCTATACACTAAAACTGCTATATTTAGCTAAAGTAATTTAGGTGACTATAGTCTTCCTTTAACCTTAACCCAGCATTAACTCTTACCCTAACTTTACCCTTGAAGGGACAATATAGTCATCAGAACAACTTTAGCTTAATGAATCAGTTATAGTGTTTAGATCATGCCCCTGCAGTTTCACTGCTCAATTCTCTGCCATTTATGAGTTTGATCGCTTTTGTTTCTTGTAGCGGACCACGGGTAACCCAACTGGTTACCTCCGCTAATTCGAGCCGCTCTGGAACCATTAATGCATGCAGGCATCCATTCCCCCAGTAACTAGACGAAACATAGCTCTGAGAGTCAACTCGGGTTTATTGGAACACACACGGCCTTTATGCACAGACCCCTACATGGGGACTTCCATACAATAATACAGGGCTTTTCCTCCCACGATCCACTACAAAAAAATATACAAAATTCTAAAACACTCCAAAAATACATTTTTTAAAGGGGCTAATTTGAAGGTTAAAGGGTTTACAACATGGATTCATCCTTTGATTAATGAAAGGCCCTGCAAGGTGCGAAATTCTACACTTGAGATGCTTGGCTGTCTAGCTCCAATGTAAATGAACTGCCTTAAATCATATGGCCTGTACCTCTCAACTAATAAGTTCCTTTCTTTAAAATGTCAATGATCATTAGCCTTCAAGAAAACTATCATTTGCCCACAGATTAATAACTAAGCCTCACTTCTATTACATTCAGAATAGGACAATCACCACCTTTTAATCAAGCCCAAACATGATTTGCGAACAAGGGGAAAACCCCCCAAAACATACGAATGATTAGTAGTTCTGCCACATTTCTATTTATGCAGCCCTAGCCACACCTCCCCTGGCTGTGACTAACACAGCCTACATGAAAAAAATGGTTTCACTTTCAATCAGATGTAGCTTACTTTTAAAGTTGAAGAAAAGAAAATAACTGGAAAGGAAAAAGAACTCCACAAAGCCCCCTTCCCAGTACTACCTCATACATACTGAACTGTAAAGACTTGCACACAAACAAACTACAATTTTATTAATAATCAAAGACAAAAAAAGGGAAAATACTATAACTCCTATGTACGTCTAGAGAGACCATCTAGTGGGTCTTGAATGTGAAAAGTAGTTAAAAAAAGACTGCTAAGTCTGCCGCTATGGCAAAGAAAGTATACTCAACCATATATAAGCGTAGCAAGTTCTATGGTTAATATTTAAACAATGTTGCAACTTAAAAGGTTGAGATAATAAATACAGTGTATTGCCACATAGTAATAACTAGTGTGTTAAATCTTACCAAAGATATGACTTACAGCTGTGGCAATAGACTGAAGTGAACCTATATATAGAGCAATAGAAAAAAGAAAGAAATAGGCATAGAGGAATAAAGGCGTATTCTCTATTCAAATATTCAAAACTACAGGAGGGGACCAGAGTGTACAAAGTATTTCTCAGTCAAGCGAAATGAGTAAATGGGAGATATCCCATATGTTTCGCTATTTGTGAGAATAGTATATCATACCGGTCCCATAAACGCCTTATACACGGGACACAAATGAAAAAGACTAGAGTCCAAAGAGTCCACTAGGCTCCTATCCATAAACCGACTAGTAATAGTCAGAGAAAAGAGTAGCCTATTAAAGTGGCAGCATAGAGTAGCTTATTAAAGTGACTGTCCAAAAGTTATTTTTCCTCTCCAGTTATTTTCTTTTCTTCTATTTTGGTTCTCTAGGGTTAGGCCCTTTACTACTTCTGTAACCCTCTTCTTCACCTCCGATCCAGTTTATTCTGGATTAGGGGATGTTGTCTATTTACTTTTAAAGTTCTTCTCCTGCTCTGTAAATTCAACTTTAATCACACACAGGATGCTTCTGCAGGATATAGCAAGCTATTAACAAAGCAGGAGATAAGAGATGTTAGATTAAACAGAATTTGGAATAAAGAAAGTATAAACATTAGATGACTCTTTACAGGAAGTGTTTAGGAAGGCTGTGTAAGTAATATGCAGGAAGGTGTGACTAGGGCTTCATAAACAAAGTGAATTAACCCTTTAAGGAAGAGAATTGAGTAGTAATACTGCTGGGGCATAATCTATACACTATAACGGCTTCATTAAGCTAAAGTTGCTTTTGTGACTATAGTGTCCCTTTAAGGAAACCCTCTAGCTAATATCAGTACTGATATCAGCAGAAGGATTTCCTAAGTTAAATAGTATAGAGTGGTCTCTGCCATCTACTGTATGTTTTTAGCATTACATTGATATTTCTGTGTGCTGCTCTCACTTTAAACGCGGCATGTTGCTCATTGGTCAGCCTGGGTCCTGTAAACGTGGCCCAAGCTGACAAAGGGGAGCTTTAGGTATTGATAGATACCTGAGTCTCCATTGTATGAGCAGGGATTTGACACATCTCGCACCAGAGCTCAAGCGGACATTTAAATGTCACATAAAAGAGCTGTATCCAGGACTCACTTGAAGTGTTGCATACAGCTCATCTGCCATCAGTCTTGGGCAACTAAAATGGCCCCAACTGACAGAGGAAAGACTCAGGTATCTATTGATTTGACAATGACAAGATAGCATGGTTGAAATGTTAACTTGTGTGTCAATTCTAATTAAACCCTGCATAACACCATCCAAATTCCTCTGAGCCTTCTTTTATATGTTGCAAAATGTTAAGGGAATTGGCCACCCTGTATCTTCTATTTTACCATTTGTGATCCAGGATATAAGCAAATTGTATAATATACAGTCCCTACTTCTGTAGAAAATATACACTTTAATATCATAACATCTCTTGTTACTTTTATTAAGTCAGGAACTGGTCTTCTGAAAATTATTGTTATTATTATGATATTTATATAGCGCCATCAAATTCCGCAGCGCTTTACAATGGGTGGACGAACAGACATGTAGTTGTAACCAGACAAGTTGTACACACAGGAACAGAGGGGTTGAGGGCCCTGCTCAATGAGCTTACATGCTAGAGGGAGTGGGGTAAAATGACACGAAAAGGTAAGGATAGTGACAGTTGCAGACGAGGATCTCTTGGGAATTTTGCTTGTTAACGATATAGCAGATAATAAAGAGCATATCCTGTAGATTCATGCCAAATACAGTTGTATGCATGAAGCATGGCTTCAGCGTGCCTACTCCATGTTCTTTTTTTTTCGACATCCTCAAGGGTCCTAAACACATTCAGTTGGATCTCTCAGGAGGAGCATTTCCTTCATGATATGGGGTAGTTCTGGACCTTTCAAAGCTTAGCAACTTCAAAAGCTCTTTGATTAGTTGGCTTTCAAAGTCATAACTTTGATTAGAATTAAACCATGTCATATTACTGTGGTAGTGTTTTGGTCATCTGTAGGGTAAGCTTGGTCATACCAGGTGTAGTGATCAGTTATCACCAGTATATTTCCTAAACATGCCAAATCAGTCTCAATGCACCGAAAATCCATGCAGACTAGATAGACATAGGGCCAGAGCTGTTCGGATACACCATTATTGCAGCTCGGGTACGTAAGGTTTTTCTCTGAATACACCTTCAGCAATAAAAGAACCAGGTTTGCATTTCAATGAGAAGTTATAGCTGGAAAAAGATGTGAGCCAGCAATGCCCAGTAGCATTTTGCTCGGGACAAGATAAAGGTAGATTATTGTTGTAGTTTATTTACGATGGCTCACTTCAATGCAAAAAACTCTAGTTTATGTAATGGAAAAATCTTTTCGGCCCAAGCCCTGACTAATGTACGGGACAGGCCTTTGCCTTTTAGGATATGCCCAATAAAGAAGGCTTTCCATGCTGGCATCCACAAGAAGCACAAAAGGTTTCTCAAGATTTACATATGCCAGTACCGGCTCTTCAGTCTTCTTGCTCCTCAGGAGCTGAAAGCCTCTTGACAGGCTTGAGTCCACTTATTTCCTATGAGTTCTTTGAAATTCAGGGTTTTCTGTTTGCCATTCTTTCCAGGTCCTAATTTTAGAAGACTTCATGCTATCTTGGAGTCCACAAAACAGCAGTAATACCCACAAAACCCCAAGAAGGAATATAGCTCTTCAATATTTTTAGTTCTAGAATAATTTACCAATTATTTTATTATTATTTTATTATTTTATTATTTTATTTTTGCCAGATCTGTGGCCACACCTTCTGCAGACACTATATGTCCCATGTAATTCACTGAGCATCTTGAAAATTTGCAGTTATCAACTGACAGCTTCAAATCCTCAGCCTGCATAAATGTTACACTTGTAACCTTGATGCCTATGTAGTGGACTCCAGGTAACTGGACTAGTTACTTCCGCTAATTTCCCTCTCTGCCAGACTGGAACCTTGTGTGTTTGTAGCTCATATTCCCCCAGTAACTAGACGAGACAGAGTTCTGAGAGTCAAATGGTTTATTCAGGCTAGACTTTCTCAATTTATACATAGACCCTCGGCATGGAGTCTCCATACAAAGTATTACAAGTCACTCCCAGGTGTCCCTGTGTCTGGGAGATAATTAAGTCAATGAACAGAAACTCAATTATCTCTCAGTTACAGGGAACCATACAGAATATATTGAAAATTTCCCCCAAACACCCCAAATATTTACAGGAACCCCACGTCTTATATCCCTGGATAGCCCAGATCAGAGCGCCCACTTTGTCCAAATAGTGCTCATATCCATTCTGTGGAAGAAAATCGCCACCGGGGTAAATTTCTGACCAGCCGGCCACAAGGTTGAAGCCTAAAACAGTTCCATAGTAAATGGGACAGCTGCTGGTCAATGATCGGGAGTTCCTGTGCGAACACCAACGAAGGCTCCCCCTGGATTTTAGGGAGCGAATGCCCCTCCTGGTTGATGGTACCTTTCTCCCAAAGAGCGCTTTCCTAGCTGGTCTGGGAGCAGAGCAGGAAATGTTCGCAAGATATTGTATCCAAAAAGGGTTCCAGACACTCGACAACCATATCCCACTGCCTGTATTCGGGAGACAAAATGGCCACCATTCCTTCGACCATGTTTGTTCGGTTATACGAAATGGAAGCCACCCAGGGAAAGCACTAATTAATTAGTTCCTTTGCGGTTAACGCCACAGCCTAGTTTACCCGGATGATATAATAATCCATTAGACTACTGACATCCCCCAAGGGTCTTTTCCATTAATCTCTTTGGGATGTTGCATCTGGCATACTGGTAAACTAGTAGAAACCCAGTGGACAGATACATTCAGTTTCCTTTTCGTCTTTTCTCCACATGGGAACTTGATAATATCAAGAGTGGCGATCCAGTACACTAAATCACATGCTACCTGATAGATTGTTCAGAAGATCTTCTATTCTTGGCAATGCATACTGATCAGGAATTATTCATTATGTTTCATGTTCTGTAGCGTATACATATTCACACAGAGACATTATTCTTTTTTCTCACCACGAAAATGGGGGAAGCATTGAATCGTCTCGATCACTGGATATTGGTAATCTCTTCTATTTCTTTCAGGATGTTTTGCAATCTTCAACGTGCTGTACAACAGGAACTCTCGCTGAATGAGCAGCGTGAGTGAGTTTTGCGTTTTGAAGCTTTAAGTAGCCAGCCCTTCCATTCTGTAAGTAAACTGGAGTCTTCCATGATGAAATTACAAATCTTCTGAGGAATCTACTGCAGGTTCTACAGGTAGGGAAGAAATAGGACTTAGGTGAAGACCATGATCAATATGGACTTCTCTTGCTGATCACTTACAGAGTTACTAAAATATATGTTCGTTTTTGCCAATCCTTCACCTCAAGAATATTCATCCAGCCCTTCTGAAGGTCCTCTTTAGGAATGGATTTTAGATCTGATGGCTAGTATTCATTCTGAAAAATTGGAAATTGGGGGCAGGTATTTCAAAGTAGTGGTGCTGCCGTAAAGACCAAACTATATACAAAATACAGAATAAGGAACTGTGCACAAAACAAAAAATACAGCTTTAGATTTTACAAGGATACTTAAAATCACCTATCTAAGCAAACAAATATGGGGATCCAGTTACACCATATGGCCATATTGTGTTAAGTCCACCTAGTCACAGTACCCCAATATCAGTGGATCCAACACTCATTTTAACATGGGAGATTAACATGCTAACTGCAATTGGCAAAGCTCTCTCTCTCTCTCTTTTTTTTTTTTAAACCTGATTTGAAACCTCTGGGTCCAGATTTACAGCATTCGGTCTGGAATTCAGCCATCTACCAGTGTTTGGTCCAGATGAGAACTAGACCAAAATGTGGCCATTTGGGGCCTAAATGACAAAGCCCGTACATTATTAAATTGCATGAACAATGTCTGAATTTTGCAATCTGACTTTAGTTAATTACCCTTGTTAGTAAAGATTATAATGCATGTAGTAAAAAGTGTATTTTAAAATATTCTTCCTTTAGTAAATACTGGTGGGTGAATGAATGCTCCATGCCTCCTATAAACATTAATTTTCAGCAGTACTGTTCAATATGCAGTCTGTTTTTTTTCTATATTATATTTTAAGTTATTTAAGTTTTCTGCAGATGGAACAGAGTGAAAGTAGAGTCAAACACGGAAAGTTTGCAAGCCGCTGTATTAATGGGACCATGAGCGACTGCTTATCATCACTGCAAATTAAATAGATTTTGGAAAATGACAGCCCCCACAATGAATGTAAATTGTGGCTCCTCCCATGACAGCTCTATGGCATTTCCACCACTTATATTTCTTCATATCAATTTGGAGCAATAAGCAATGTGTCAGGTCACAATAATGCTACCATAGCAACAGTGGAATCTAGGGGCCTGTATCCATGGAGATTTGGTCTTAAATTCCTAGATATTCTAAATGCCGTACTAGATAAATATGCAGCCTTCATGCAACTCCACCGAAAAATCTTCATACATGTTGAATGAAATAAAAGAGATAATGAGTATACAGAGCATTACTGAAATATGTCCGTGCTTTTGAATTTACTGTTAATTTAACTAGATATTGACTTACATTGACTTAGATATTGACTTTGCTTATTTCATTTTACAGCCCAAAAAACGTTACTGACATATTTCTAAAATGCTATGTTTAATGTAAATTATTCTACTAAAAAACAAATGAAAAAATAAATGGAAAACTAAAGTAATATGAGCTAAAAATGAATTTTGATGTTTCATATAAATGTATTATAAGCTTTCTAAAACAGTAATCAATCCATCTACATTGCCCAAAAATGCTTTATTGTAAATAACTTGCTCAAATGTCTCTCTGCAACTTAACAATTATCTAAATTTAATATGAAAGAGCAGTTTTCTAGGCGTCAATGTTGCCTTAGTAACCTGCATGGGTTCTTGAGTTTTAGGCCTAGACATATTGATAAACAAAGTATAGGTAATTATCAGCATGCCTCCAGTTCTCTCTGAGGCAGGATATGGTGTTATTAGCACTCTGTGAATTGTATAGAGCAGGAGATGTCAAGGTGAACAATACAGTCCCAATTAATGTCAAAACAGACAAAGTGAATATGACATGGTAAAGTCCAACAATACACAAAGGACTATGAACTCTTCCAGTGCCAAGAGCCTTGGGAAATCTTTCCTGGCTTAACCAGTTATGTCAGGCCATTTATTTTTTCCTTAAAATGTTGCCATCTACAGTATTAGTTTAAAATAGAGATCTCAAACTCTGACCTCCACCCCGGATGTTGCTGGCCTGCAACTCCCCGAATTCTTTTAATGCAATAGATTCCAGATAATCATGGCAGTTGCAGCTCAGCATCATTTATGGGAGGGAAGGTGGGGGATGGATTTGAGATGCCCAGTTTAAAGGGACAAAAAGAGCCCTACTTATCTTTCTCCAATACAGAGGCCACAAATGGACTGGATGACTGTGTGGCCATGTAATCCATGTGAAAGTGAAAATCTTGGGACATTGTGTATGTCATCGTCAGTGAGTTGTATGTGGTTGTATGCTCTGCCACCGCTTGTTAAAATATTTAGCAGTTTGTTAAATAGTAATGTAAGAAGTGAATGAAAAAAACAATCATACAGTATATATATAAAACTTAAAAAAGTTACCTATTAATAATTGGAGAGGATTTATCCTATTTGACATTTATTATAGAGTGCATGTCTAGGTGTGAATTGTTACCACCAGACTTAAATTTACCGATTTAGATTATAGGGCAATTAATACCAACACATCAATAACATTGGAACCAAAACAACTGTCTTCTGCATATCTCAATTCAAATAAAACATTTACCTATGCTATGATGAATAATAATAGTATTCTTTGTGTCTGGTTCATTTACAACACATGATGTGTGGTTAATTAATTGTATATGGTTTTTATATTGTGTATACCGTTTGTATGTGTGCGTATGTACTGTGTATAGAGTGATATGAAAACCGATTGATAGAAAAACACTGTTGACTACTATCTTTTCTTAGTTTTCCAGTGAGCTGGTGATATTTAAAGGGTTATATATGTATAACTACCTTCACCAACAGTGTTTTTAAAAAAGAAACAACAACAATTCTCTTTTCAGCTACCAATAACTAGACTTGTGAATAGACCAAAACTTTGGTTTCTATGAATAGTTTAATTCGAAAATAAGATACTATTTGTACAAACCGTATTTCGTTCAGGTTTTGTTTTGGTCCATCTGAATTTCGCTTACACATTTTTCTTATAAAAGTTCAGAAAAAATAATTTAGTTTAACTGTGGCGGAACCAACCTCGCCACTGGGCATTGGAGAAGCCTGTTTGCCCGCCTCCTGTCTTCTGACTATCTCCCCTGAAATGTATTGCCCTTTAAGACACTTATTTGGGCTTATTGGATTTTGAAACACTTTTTCTGCCCCTTTGAATACATGGGAAGGTGTGCCCCCCCCCCCTTTCCTGTCTATTGTTCTCCAGCAGGGCGTTGTCCCAGGGACACTGCCAGACCAGTTGGAACTTGCTGTTTTGCCCCTCATCTGTCTCTCATCAGCCCTTGCTATGGCGATTTGACTGTGTTTGTGGTATCTGAGTGCTATTTGGATATAGTGAGCGCTCAGATCCAAGCTATCTGGGGATAGGTTGAATGTGGGGGTTCTGTTCAGTATGATAGGAATTATGTATTTTTATGTGGTTTTACTGTTGTTGTAAATGGAGATATTTTCTGTATGCTGGAGATAATTGGCTTACCACACCCAAGCCATGCTTGCAGTTGGTCAAAAAGGGACTTCCAACTAACTTTTGACCCACTGGACCGATTTGTATGATTTAGACATATGTTTGTATTTGTAGTATGCTGATTCTGAAAATGAAAATGAAATTTATGTGAATGTGATGTATACTTTGAAAGTTATGAATATTGTGTAAAATTGAGGATTTTCCTGCCTGTGATAATTACGTTAGCCCATTGTGTTCAGTAATTGTTCAGTAATTGTATCACAGGCAGAGGGGAGGATTTTGTGTGTAATTGCTATGAGTGTCTGAATGTGTTGTATGTATTGATTGGTTGTTTTGCAAAACCCTGTGGGCAGTACTATGTGTGCAAAATGTGCATAAAAGCAGAGTGTTTGATTAAAAGCTTCAGTTCTACTTCACCCTCAATTTGGACTTCACCCTTATTGGGGGAATCTGCTACAAGGGATTGCTATGCTAGTCATACTTCCTTGCTATATCACTACTAAGCTCTTGTAAGAGCTTGTTCCTGTCTTGCACTCTGAAGGAAGCTACGGTGTTTATGGTGTCGGCTGGAGTGCTTGGAGCCCTCAGGAAGCGCTAGGAGCATCCTTCAACGAAGGTAACCAGTCGGGGTGCCAGGTGATCCGTTACAATAACCTCTCACTCACTGTTGTTGAGTGAACAGTGAAAAATGGAAGTGGCAGGGAGCAGAGCTCCCTACTGCTTATTTCCCCTAATCTCTGGCTAATAATAAAAATAACTTAATAATAATTATTATTGTTATTTTTACCAGATTTTGATTCACTGCAGTTCAGAGATTTGTGAATAAAATGTTTTTAAAGATTTTTTTCCCTTTTGTATATGTTTTTTTTCTTCAATATAAATAAATAAAAATAAAGATAAAAATATATTTACTTACCATCAGACGTATTTTTTGTTCTTCAGCCCTGATAGAAGGTTGTCGTTCTCGCCGGGTCCCAGGAATGCAAAGATGAGGGGGTTGCCTACCTTGTGAACACCGGTCGTATTTACAGTGTGGATCTGTTGTGAGGAGGATCGGGAAGACCACCGATTGTGGTGGTGTTGCCACGTAAGGGTTGTGTCTGTGTCTCTGTCCCCTGCGGCACCCAACCCACAGGAATCAGCACTGGTTGTGGTGTGCAAGTAGTCATCTGGGGGAAGCTAACTTTGCGTGCACCGGCCAGGTCGTGTATTTAGGCAGTAGGCCCTCACTGTCTGTGGGTGCTCCCTAGGTAGGTGCTACACTGTGGGCCCAAGTCTCCTTCCACTTTCACCTGTCCCCTACCTCCTGCCACGTCCCCTATGCCTCCATACAGCGTGGCAACATCCGATCGATGCGGTCACACAGTTAAAGATAATAAAAACTTACCTAAGGCAAATCAGCTTGCCATTCAACACACTCGTGGAGCAATCCCCGACCGGTGTGGCGTTCTAATGAACGCTGACCACTGTGGTCCCAAGCAACTATTTAGCCCCACCTCAACAAAGATGTCAACGACGTGTTTGTGACATCACGCAAACGATGCACATGCATGTTTTGGGGTCAAGGGCTATGTACAACCAATCATAGCCTTAGGAGGGTTATTAAGACACCTAAGGAATACTCGTCTGATACGGAACACTTACGCATCTAAGAACTGTCCGGGGACCGGCCTTAGGTGTGATGTACATGTCCACTGGTATGACTCAAAGTAGATTTCTCCTTTGTCTTACTGCTCAGTATAATAAAATAAGTTTTACTTGTGACCCCTTGATTGATTCAGGCACTGCAGAAACCTTATTGATGTACAGTTTGCTAGAAAACACCTCTTACCTCTCAAGGAGAAATCCACACCTTTGACCGTTGAGGCCATAGATGGTAGACTACTTTTTCAACCTCTTATTACTCATGAAACATTTCCTATCACTGTTATGATAGGGGCTTTGCACAAAGAATGCATCACCTTCCAGATAATTTCTTCCCCTTCTTGTCTTATTATCCTTGGTTTCCCATTTCTTATGAAGCACAATCCTCATCTTGATTGGGTTAAAGGGGAAATACTGGGATGGGGTAAGGAATGTAGAGAAAAGTGTATGGTACCCGTAACTAAGAGATTGGATAGCGTTAATCTGCTTACTGCTACTCCTCTTTCTACTGAGATTTCTGTACAGTATATGGAGGTTAAAGAAGTATTTAATAAAGGTCCATACAGCGTTGGAGACAGTGGCTGCTCCTTTCAAATTTTAGGCTGATAAGCAGCGTGGTGCCAACCCTGTTTACCAACCAGGTGACAGGGTATGGCTTTTTAGTGCTGGTAACAAAAAAAAGAGAGTGATATACAATATAAGTAAATTGCACGCACAGAAGTATGCACTTAAATAGGTATGATGTATGTGATTCGAGTTTCTCATAGTACATGTAAGGAGAAGACCTAGTGATATAATAGTGCGGTATGTCAGTACATAGTAATGGGCTATATGAATCCTCAGAAATAGGCACACACAATGTCTAAGTGCAGCTCTCACTATAAAAGGCTTCATTTAGTATTCCAGTTAAAGCAATAGCTAACAGCATATACATCCATCATGCATATTGAGCAAGACATGAATATACTATGGTATTAAAAGCAAATAATATTTATTAAAACAAAAAGACAATAAATACTTACCTTTCAGTGAAAAATCCCAATTCAATCCATCTGTTATGCAATCCTACTCAATTTAACAGTAATCCTATAATATGTCAACTTAAGTTATGACATTAATATTAAAATTTCTAGTATGCGATTGTATTAATAATCTTAAATACTGAGTTTAAAATCAGACTTTTAACTCATTGCCACCTATGATCAAAGGTATTTATTTAATGAGACTGTAATACAGTTATAGTAATTACAGATGATAATTAAGTAGTCACTCAGATGATTGAGCTGGCCAGGGCATTTGTTGAAATTCATTGTGGTGCTCATAAAACTGAACTGCTCTGGCTGTCTGTATGAGCATATTGATTTTTTTTGAAAATGGCATATTTGTTGGTACCCTCTGTATTTAACAAATATGTGTCTATTAGGACTTATATATAAAATTTGAATGTTGAAATCCATACCACCATATTGATCTCTTTCCTGATAATGAGCACTTCCATCTTGGATAGCTGTCAATCATTGTTATAATGTCTTCTCTTTTCTGTCATTGAACATTTGGGAAGGATAATCAGAAACAACATTTCTGTTTCTTCTGCTCTAATACATTGTGTGCCTTGGCTGTGCCAAGACTAAACTGGATTGTTATGTAAACTGATAAACATGTATTTATGCAGTTAAAAGAATATAAGCATCACATGAAAAATACATCATTGTCTTATACAGTAGTGGTGTGATTTCCAGGGAAGTGACAGTGCCCCTTTAAAATTGATGTGAGCAACATCAACAATTACAATAAAGAATTTCCTAAAGATTGCTGCTCACTGAACCGCCACCAGGTATTAATTCTAGAGGTTCACATACCATTTCACACAAGATTTATTGGCAATATTGAATGTGGAAGCAGATGTGAATAAACACATTTTAACAAAGCATTGTGTTTGTCCATCCTTTGCTTACCAAGGTTACCTTTCAATAGGATATAAACTGCGTTCCGATTGCATTGTAGAGGTGAGAAAGGCTAAATAATTCATTCACAAATGCTATCTGGATGCATTCGAACATCTGATAAAAAAAAGAAATGTTTGCACTTTTATAGAAGAGCTTGTTTTCACCCTGTAAAAGCTATTGAAATTGGTCACTTTGGTTGACGATTTGGAAATGTCCCTCGTAGTAAATATAATTTACTGCTGATTCGCAGCACACACACAATGTTTTTCTATTGTTTTAGATTCAATGAACCATAGCAGAAAACACTAGCAATCATCATGCGTCTCTTTTTTCCTTGTTTTAGGAGCCTACAGACCATGGTTAATAAGTAAAGCCAATACAAACCCCCTCCCCCCCCCAACAATAGGTTAATACAGGGGTGAGCAGTCTGCGGCCCTCCAGATGTTTTGCACTACATCTCCCATAATGCTCTTAGGGCCATAATGCTAGCAAAGCATCAAGGGAGATGTAG